>CM061045.1:6871539-6965678 GCA_030762985.1 Adelphocoris suturalis | reverse complement strand
ATGAAGAAGAATTTCGAAAAATACTATCACAGAATCGAGGACCATTTACTATATAAAAATTATTGGGCATAATAAACAACTCAATTATCAGTGCCAGAACACGCCATAAAAATTGGTAGCGTTATCTTTTCGGAATGACAATAGAACTAGAACTGAGCAGATCATTATTTGCGACAGGCGTGAAAGGAGTAGTTGAAAAGACGATCATTGTCTAGCGTTGACATTGACCCAAAATCAACAAGTTGAGCCCAGAAACAATGAGCGTTACCCACGTATTCATTTTATATTTTTAAATGAAAATAGATTCTATTCTAAGAAATTCAATACCATCTGTGCTCTCCTACGTTCAGTAGTTTTCTTTCTAAGATTTTAGTTTAGTTTAAGTTTGCACTGGTGACGCTCAGGCGGGAGGGGTGTCTTGACGTCACCATTGCGCGAAACTTTGAAAAACCAGAAAGAAAGCTATCTACTCATCGTAGTAGAGTGCGGTTTATGCCAAACATCTTAGGATTGGATCTTATTCTATTTAAAAATAGTTAAAATACCTTTTTCGCACCCATGGGTAACGCTCATTTAAACTTTATTCAGGAAGTTTGTTTCACGCATATGCAGAGTGTTCAAACTTGAGATTGTTACCCCCCTAGGGATCTGTTCTACAACTAATTTACAACACAAAGTTGCTCAATGCATTAATGTTTTAACCCTTGGTTTTTCGAGTTTTTTCACTTTTAAGTTTTTTTTCTCTTGTGTTCCACGCACAGTGGGAGAAAAGTGGGCAAAAGTACATTTTACGAAATTGAGAAATTTTATCAACCATCATTTTTTGTTTTTTATACTGAATTAGTTGAAAAATCGATATACAATAGCCGCTTATTTGCTCAAATGCGTTTGAAAAATCAGACAAAAACAGCCACAAATCTTATTGTTTAAGAAATATTCATTTAGAATCAATTCGTGCATTCGAGTAAAAAATTTGTATAAATAAGAAGGGAAAAAACTGGAACTTCTCTGAAATACTTTGAAAACACAATATCCATCAATGTTGTACAGTTTTTTCCCCCTAACATTCTTGAAAGTACTCAGACTTTTGTCCACCAAACGCAGAGCTTGACGTCCAGATCTGCGGGTTCGATTATTAATCCTGGCAGCAAATTCTCAAAAATGGTTGTAAAGGAGTGGTTGGAACACAAAATATGACTTCATAGTCTTGTTAGTGTTACGGGAGTTGACCAGAAGCGTCGAGAAGTGCTGACACAGCGCGACCTGATTTTCCGGTCCCCGTCCGTTCGGGTAAATATTAATTTGCGAACAATTCCTACCTAGTCAGTCGAGTCCAAATTCCCACCGCGAACGTTTACTACCCCGTCACCCACACGTCTCTCAAGTTTGTGTTGGTACCTCAGTACATACTCGTACTCAAATAAATAACGTAAAATAGTTTTAATACACGTGTGGGAATCTTAATAGCATATTCCCGAATCATCCACTATTTATTAACATTACATTCTGACTAGTATGGAGGTGAACATATCAAAAGACTCCTAGCTCCTGTACCGAGTATGGGTTGGGGGTCTTTAAAGGTCCCATTTTATGATTTTCCGTTTACATCCCCGAAACTATGAGTCCTAGCGACATAATCATTTCGTACAGTATTAAAGCTGACAAAATTTGCTAAAAGTTACACTCAACTTTATCGATATTGTGTATAGTCTCTGAGATATTAGCTCATGACAATCAATGATTAACAAAAAGCCTCGCATTGTTTACTCTATTTTACCGGATAACGCTTCAATGACGCTCCCTAGGAAAGTTACGGCTATCATTTGGTTGTAGAACATTAAATTTCCTTCAGTATTATGTAGTATTTTACTGTTCTATCTATTTTTGTTTGAAATTTATAGCCATTTTTACTAAAATCGTATAATCTGAAGTTTAGCGACAGTCTTCGATTTTAAAAATTTTCAATTTCTCACTATTCCCAGTCAGTGTGTTGACCGAAATATTACAATGTGTGTAATGTTGATCTAAGTCGCCTATATATTCATTCATGAACATATGCTTATGGGTCTGCGGACCTGGTTACCACACAGAATTTAAAATAAAATGGTAGTGATTTTAATGGAAAAATGTCAACGAATAAGTTGGTTTTGATTAAACGGCACTATTTTTGATTCCGTTTCAGCCACTGAGTTCACTTCAACTGTCTTCCAGTTTCCTTGTTCCTTTTGTCTAACAAGGTAGGAAGGGTGATTTTTGTGCCTTTGTCACGAACCGCTCAGTTCATTCTAATGTTTCCTTGAGCTCAGTAGTGATTTATGGCGTTGTTTCATTAAACACAAAAAATTCAGTCTGAGAGATTCGGCAGTCTGTACTATTCTCAATGAAGGTATACATTTCTTGCATATGAGAAATGAGTTCCTTGAAACGTTAGCCAAAACATATTATTTTATTGATCGATTCTCACGATCCAGAACAAGGTATTTACAGTCACGGTCGAGAATTTCCCCAATATTGGCATACATTTCATCCATTGCTTTTGTCATGTAGATCGATGGAGAACTTCATGATTTCTGATAAGCATATAGGGGCTTGATGAATTTCAATTGACAGTCACATTGGTAAATATCCTCTGCAGTAACGATGTAATTAGCACAAGCAAGGAGCAAGGAACTTTTGTATATAAAAAGTGCTGACTGAAAACCCTTCCTTCTTCTCTCCTGGTGCCTCTTAGAGTCATATTGAACTGTACCCACACGAGAAATGATTCGTCTTGAAATAAACTTGGGTACCAACTGCAGACCGCACCACCAGTGTTTGGGAGTGAGCTGACGTTGATGCCTCTTGTTTCTTCAAAGCCGGTAATTTTTTCTGCATAAAGTATGGACAAAAAGTCACTCTCCTCACTCTACTTGCTTTTTTAATCTGAATTATTTCCTTAGCTTTACTTTTGCAACATCAGCAGTCGATTCACTCACCTCCTTTACGCAAAGTAAACGCTTATAGGACAGTCACCATAGACATTAAAGGTCGCAAAAAAACTACACCTTCTGCCTTTTATGGTAGTGTATAACCAAGTTTGCAGTTTCGAAAGGCCCCAGGAAATTTCATGGTGCTCATAAAACCTCGAAACTGTTGGGCTTGCTTGAGGTTTTGGCTTTTAACACCCAAACTATGTATCCTACCGACGACAAAAATTATTATAAACTTTTTGAAGAAGTCTATATTTTTCACAATTTGATTGCAACCGCCGCTCCATAGTTCCAATAGGTTACGGGATGTGGCACTTCAAAATTTGGACAATTTTCCCAAAAAGTTTGAAATTGTAGTTTTAGCCGACTTCTGTGCAGAAAATCGGACGAACTACTCCATCTATGAGGAAATTTATACGGAATGAAGTTCTAGAGCAGTTATTTAGCTTTGATTCATGCACCAGCAGAACCCTGTTGGGCAAATAGTTCCTGAGTTACCTGGAAAATACGAGGAAAATACGTGCCACATGGCCCAAGAAGTAGGATGTGTTGGAGTCGATGAAGTAAGTGGAAAGTCTTATTCCTTTTCGCAGTACTCCCTCTTCAGGGAATATAGCCATGGGATATGGTGCCAAATCTAATGTGAAGTAGTGTTTTAGGTCATCCTCGGATTGTTTGGCTATACAAAGCCGTTAGAATTTGATGAGAGAGTCTACAACAAGCTGCTGTTGTGCACCTTGATGGTGACTCTCGCCTAGGTTCGAACTTTGTCTTTCCTTTCAAATCCCACATTTCCGAAAGACTTTCCACTTATTTCTTTGATTCCATCACATCCCACTTCATTTTCTATGTAGAAATTCACTTCAGGGCCTCCTTGAGATTCTGCCAGTGCATTTTGTAGGAAGGAAATGGTGTGCGGACGTCGAACTAGGATTTCAGTTTCTCCACATCACTACAATCCCGTTCAATTCGAGTAGGCCTCATATCATATGTTGTTCTATTGTTATACAGGATATACCCCAAAAGTACTCAAGACCTTCACAGATGTTGAGCATGTAAACCATGCCTCCAGTCCATCGGGCGAGAACACTGCTGGAGATTTCTCGGCCACGTGCTAAGCCCCTCCTGGCCTTGGCTTTTTATCGATCTCATTAGCACATGTGGTCGGTGAGTTGCCTTTCATCAACTATGGTAGGGGTGGTTTGAGTCCACTGTTTATAGTCTAAAAAAATTTCTTTTTGATACTTCTCGCTATGTAATGAATTATGAAAAATATGTACTATATCTAATTTTTGCAAACCTGCATCTCATGGAACCAAAACCGGGCAATAATTTCATCTCAAACAATCAAGAAGTACTGATCAGGCACAACCTGGAAAAAACAATGATTTTTTATCATCCAAGACAAAAACAAACCTAAACTACTTACCTATCCTTGATAAGGCTTGTTACAGGCGAAAGTACCTCAGGGACACAATAAACCGCGATGAGTTATAGCCTACCTAAATGCTCATCTCCTGAAACCACCTATACGGTTAGCACTTGGTCTATGGTCAAATCTGTCCAAAGGTCCGAACAAAATTCGTGAAATCCACGGATAGCGAATTCTTCTCCTACTGTCAATGAACCTCGTTCATCGCATAAATCAAATCTAACTGTATTTTTATCACTGTATACGCATGTGTGCAATATTAAAACAATTCATACTGGGGGCTATAGAGAAATCCGATTTACCTAATTTCTCGTATTTTCCCGATAACTCAGGAACTATTGGCTCAACAGGGTTCTGCTTTTGCTTAGATTCAAGTTGCAAAACTGCTCCTCAATTTCATTCCCCCATCAATTTCCTCGTAGATTGAGTAGTTAAGCCGATTTTCTGCACGAAAGAACTGAGCAGTTCGTGACAAATGCACAAAAATGACCCTTCCTACCTGCTCTGACAAAAGGAGCAAAGTAACTGGAAGACAATTAAAGTGGATTCAGATTGTTAAAACGGAGTCTAAAACGGTACCTTCTAATCAAAACCAATTTATTCGTTGATATTTTTCTATTAAAATTACTACCATTTCTTTTAAATTCTGAATGGGAACCTAGTAGCCTATGTTCATTAATGAATATTTGTGCGACTTATACAAACATTGAACACTTTTTGTAGTTAATGATGCATTTTTTGGTCAATGCACTGACTGGGAATGGTGAGAAATTGAAAAATTCGAAGGTCGAAAGTTGTTGCCAAACTTCGGATCATACGATTATCGCTAAAATGGCTAAAATTTCGAACAAAGATACATATAAAACAGTGAAATACTGTACATTGTTGAAATAAATTTAATACTCTATAACGATACGACTGCCATATTTTTTAGGGGGTGACATAGAAGATTTATCCAATAAAAAAGAGTTTAAAAATTTGAAGCAAAAACAATTTTTTTTTTAAAATTATTGGTTTTTATGAGCTGTTATTTCAGAAACTATAGAAATACTGATATAGTTGACTAGTGCAACTTGTAGAAAATTTTGTTAGTTTTAATTTTGTATGAAGTAATTATGTCACTAGAGTGAATAGTTTCAGGGATATAAGCGAAAAAATCATAAAATGGTAGCTTTAAATCCCCCCCTCCCCCCGGAAACTGATAAGTTTTCCTCCATAATAGTCCTAACGAGGCTATGAAGTCTGATTTCGTGTTCAGCATTTCCCTATATAACTATTCGTTGCCTGGACTATAGGTACTTCAAATGGTAAAACGTAACTTCTGCGCACTCGCAAAACCATTTAGAGCCTGCAGACCTGCGATTGATAACAAAGCTCTGATCCCTTGCGATATCAATCCGTTGCGTACTGATGAGGGGGGGGGGGGGGGGAGATGTCATGTTTTGGATTTGATTAAACGCCACTTTGGGGCGAGGCCTTGGTACTCTTGGCTCTTGGCACCACATCGCGTGGTACCCTTCTCACTACTCTCCAATATACATATAGGTAGGTATACAATCTTAGATCATTACAATCTGAAATTTATCATTCATATTAACTTATCACTAATACCAATATGTATGCCCACTTAAATGAAGGTGAATGAAAAGAATTGAAATGAATTGAGTATTTTTGAAAGAAATTGTTAATTTAATCCATGAATACAGCGTAAAGAATCAGGAATAATTAAGCACTCTCTCTCTCTCTCTCTCTCACTCTCTCTCTCTCTCTCTCTCTCTCTCTCTCTCTCTCTCTCTCTCTCTCTCTCTCATCGTTCACATGATTGGGACACTACGTAACTAACGACGACAACGTTTCGCCAGTTGATGCAACGATCTGGAATCGTAACGTTTAATTCAAATCAAGAGTCGCTGGCGACCACAGTCTCAAGGTTATTTTTATATTTTCTTTCTTTTTTTAAATTTCTATGGTTCCTTCTTGATAAGATAGCGGCAACAGTCATACAAAAAGCGTATTTGCTTAGCTTCTACTATCTACAAGAACAAACCCTGGATCTAGGAAAACACATTACGGCACTATTTCGAATTACACAGAGGTTTTAAGCAGTTGAAATATCCAGTGCAAGGCTCATAGTTCTCATCATCTCATCATCACCATAAGATCAGACGTTGATAGTGGATCATGTGATCCACTCTACCGATCCTGTAGAATGTTTCTGGGTCCTGATAGGTCCAAGACTTGTAAAAAAGTAAATCATCTTGATCCATTACAACAAAGATAGTCTTCAAACTAATCGCATCAGAAAGATCTCTGATTTCATCAACATATTTCGAATGGATAGGTAAATCCTGCTTATCTGAAACAAATGTACGCCAGACATTTTTTCCGTTTTCACGAAGTCCTTCCATCTCCCATCTTCCTCTATTCCTACGACAACGTAGGATCACTTGAAATTACATTTCAAGCCAAATCTGCATAGGTTCAAATCTGAGGAATGCGCCTAAATGTAAGAATGAATTACACAGTTCGTTTGTTCAATCAAGAATGTATAGATTAATTAATATTATTGGTGGTTGCTAACGTGTTAGGAACACATGGCGTTATGACAATGGAGTCATCACTTAATTATATACGTAGTACTAAAGGTGGTAGTTTAAGAAAAGTCGCTCATACGTTCATGCTGCATGACTGGAACTTTTTAGATGTAAAACTTCAAATAATGAAACATTTTTGAAGGTTTTTTAATTTTTTAGTTTCAAACATGAACTCAACTTTTCAATGACTTTCACAATTTCTGTAAACCCGTGAAAGATACCAATTGGACGACAATTTTTTTGAAGACATTACAATCGATTTTTTCACAAAATGTGTTTTTGGTTTACTTTAGTCTAGACCATTCTATTGAGCTGGAATTTGTGGTACACTCTTTCTGGGGGTTTATTTACCGAAAATTGAGAATTTTTCTCAGTGAACAGGTATTTCACGATCTGGCGACCACGATTCCAAAACTGATATTTTTCAACAGTCATCCTTTAATTTAGCACTGCAGTGTCGATGAAAATGGAAGCAATTTAAAATCTAGAAAGATCTTATCAAAATGTTTGGTGAATTCAAATAGATGGAGGCGATACATCATAGATGGGGCGTACTAGTTAAGATTCCTTTGGAATAAGAGATCATTAGCGTGTGCATCAGGATCTCTAATAGACACGCAATGGAGAAGTGGAACAACCAGATTCCAGGTAAGCCGAGTACCAAGAGCGTGATAATTGTCTAGGACAGCTTCAAGCATATCCAGGTGCCCGTCACTCCAAATATGGAAGTCACATCGTGACGTGAGAGGGATAAATTATTTTCCTCGAGGCCTAGTTCCGTTTTAGATGAATCACCGTCGCGATCAATCGTCATCCGAGCTGACGTTTACCGACACAGAGGTGAACTGTTTCACAGATGCTCCTGAAATTCCGTCGTTTGCTGGAATTCTCTCACGTGATGTTAGGGAAACAACATATCTCAATCGGAACGCCCTTTCTCGATCGACATGACACATCAACGAGCCTCGAATCGCCTGACGACTTGCTCACCGTCTAGCTTCCAACTCGCAACAATTGAAACACCGACTCCGTCAGAACCCATCAAGGCCGTGCGTGACTAAATGGTCACATTACACGCGAATTTCGGTTTCCGTTCCGAGCCTACTTATAGATAACGCAAGCATTGGGAACTTCCTAGAAAACAAATTAAACAGGTCATGTCATGCAGCATGATCATGCGCAAATTTTCGTCGATTTTCGTATTACTTATGTAAAATCGTTTTGAAATTTGAATACTCCATGTGCACAGAAGTTGTTGACTTTCAATTTGATGGTTGTAAAAAATTTTCTACATAATGTTCTGTTATACAAACATTGTTGGATTTTCACTAGGTATTTTTGAATTTTTTATCGAATTTGTTACATTTTATTGAAATTTTTTCATATTTAAGAACGGTTTTATGCAAAATTGTTTAATGATCTGGTCCATAGTGTTGATAAACTTCTTCTGAGCAATTGTCTTCTAATTTACCTTATTTTTTCTTACAGAACTCCCCTCAAAGCCGGAAAGGGCACTCCATTAACTTGGGAAAATAAATAAATAGATAAATGAAGTAGGGAGGGCGCCCAGGCTTAAACGGTGCCGGCTCTAGTTACGAGGGAAGTTGCAAAAGGATAAAGAGGAAGAGTGAGATGAAATGAAGTGCCCCCATAAAATGACCACCAGTTCAAGTAAGAACCCCTCAGGACGTGACTGGTGATACCACGAATCACTCTCGCGGAGATGCCCAACTCGAGTAACTCTGTGGCACTTTTCCCACACCACACCCCGCCACAGGACACGGCGGGGATTATTGGTCACCACTCTTTTTAACTCAGAAATCGCTTGCCGATGGTCATATTTACTTATCATGGCCCACCAGGTCTGCTCAATGTCCATGCCACTGACACAACCTGGGCATCCAGGATTATAATAGACCCGTCGGGCTTGACGGCATCGATACCTGGCTTCTTGCCCGGCCACTCGGCATGTGATGTAGTCTCTGTCTGTAGTCTAGTGATATAGACATCCCAACCGCCCACCAACACACACACCCCAGCACACCCAACCGCCACAAACCCCAACCGCTGGATGACAAAACGACTGCCATCTACTTCGCAACCTCATCATGACGTAGAATGCGGCCGCCGTGAGTCCGAGGACACATAACACTGCCGCCACATTCAGCTTAGTAGGTGTTCCATCACATTTGGGGTCTAGTTGGTCCTAGAACTTCGGAATCGATTTGTATTTACCTTAAAGAGGGCTGGAATATTGAAAAATCGAGATATCTTAAGCTTTCAAAATAAGTGTAGTATCGTTTTTTGGATGTCATTGATAGATATCATCGCAAAGAATCGAATGAGACCTCCCGGATTGTAGCAAGTTTATCCGTTCAAACTCCGTAAGGGCTTGAACTCTGACAGGTACTCACAGGAACTCACAGGGACTCATGAACTATACGGGATTCTCACTCCATGCAATCAAGTCTATTATAACATTTTCTCACTTCATTTAGTTTATTGTTTATTTAGTAACCTATAAATGGACTTTTGAAGCAAAGGTCGGTGATTTATTTTATCCCAAAATATTCAGTTGCTGGGTCAGCTCTCATTAAATGAAAGGCTTATGAGCTGTAGGTGATTAAAATATTTCAATTTATTTCTCCTCGGTAAGTGTCTGCTCCTATTCAGTTATATTTGAATAACACTGCACGACGTTTTAGATAGTTTTTTTGGCGAAAAAACATGTTGAGAAGACGTTTTTGACCTCATTTGTGATGTAGGCGTGATCAGCATTGAATTTCTTTAAAAGTGGTAAAATTTGATCTAAAAAAAACTGAAGAATTTAGAATATGGTGTTTTGATTTTATGGTGATTTAGAATAAGTTGAAAAAATCGCAAAGAATCAATTATCACACCTAACGTACACATAGTGTCATGTATAATATACTTCGTTTAATAATTTCAGACAAGCACCCTACCAAAGTAGACGGGCTATCGAATACAGAACTACGTAATACCTTTGCGTAATAATTTGCAGCGTCTTGTATGTGCAATTCATTTGGCAGTGACCTAACTTCCGGGAGATGGTGCTCAGCCATGCTGCATTGATTATAGTTAGAAGGGTTTGTTCCAAATTTTTGTCGTATTTTGTATAAATGAACGTTTCTTCGTTTTCTTCTATAATATAATAGGGTAATGGGGTAATGGACCCAATATATTTTTTTATTAATTTTAAGGTTTAAGCTGCACCTCAACCAGAAGGGTCAGAAGCGGCATTGAACAAGGTGTCTAAAGGGACACTGGAGGTGGCACGAATCTAAGGGTAGCCATGTTGCCATCCTTGACTAAAAAGGAGCGCGATCATGGACTCGGAGGGGGAAAAAATGAGGGATACAGTAATGAACACTTTTTAGCCCCCAAAGTGGATTAAAAAAAACACCAAAAATAAAGTAATACAACTAAGACTAGATGTAAGCTAGGCTAATAACTATACACATGCTACTATATGCAATCAGCAAAGTAAAATAAAACTACGACTAGATGTATATAAAATATCACAGATCAGCAATCACAAGTTCGTTCAGCGACTCTCAGGTACAACAACAGGGATCGGACCTTGTCTGGTCCGGACAAAACGTCTACGCACTGATGTTGGACTCGGAGGTCCACCTGGTCTGGGCAGTCCTCCAGAAAGTGGCGGATGGCCAGATGACCCCCACACCTCCCATACTATATCTCGAGCTTCTGCAGTAAGCAGGTGTCTGTGAGTAAGACGGGTATGGCCAGTGGCAACACGGTTGACCCCTATTCGATCCCTCCTTGGAAGCAGAGTTACGAAAGGGCCCAACAGGCTCAGTCCTGAAGGACACCGCGCAGACCAGTGACCTCACTCTGCCATTGCTCATACCTGTTGGAATTGGCTTTATGTTGCATGTAGGAGATTTGATCCCCTATGCGTATGGGCAACATTTCAATGGAGTTATCACCAATGACTCTCCTTGCAAGGGCAACTGCACACTCATTGCCATGAATAGCCACATGGTGCGGTAGCCACATAAGAGTTATGGTTGAGTCCAATGTCGTGGTGTGGTGTAGCGATCCTTGTAGGCTTTGTATTAGGGGATCATCAGAATATGAGTCCCTAATCGCCTCAATGGTACTTAGTGAATCACTACACATCACATAATTCCCAACTCCCAATAATTGGCAGTGTCCAACAGCCAGTGTCACTGCCCACAGCTCTGCTGTGAACACAGATACAACTGGTGGTAGGCGTCTAGTGACTTGGAAGTTGAGGCTCCATAGAGCAAAGCCAATCAGTGAATAGAAAAGTGTCTCCAGCATATCGCTGTATTGCCTCAGTGTAGTGACATCTGAGGATGTGTGGGGGTGTATTGCCCTTGACTCCGACCCTCATGTGAAGGTCAACACGCATCCCAGACAAGGTCCAGGGAGGGGCAGGGGGCACCTCATCTGGAACCAGAGGGTATCTCTCTATGCTATCCCACCTAGTGAGCTCCTGAACACAAATACCCAATGGGGAAGTTCGTGTTTGGAGACTGGGATAATTCTCAACTACGAGGGGGTAGGGTGACCACTTGATGCAGGGGGTGCCTTGGGAAATAGTGCAACCACTCTGCATAGCGATGTGCTAGCAGATTCCGCCGAATTCTGAGGGGCTGACTATGCCCAGGCACCTGAAGGAAGGTGGTTGGGGTTGTACAGAAGGCCCCAGTGGCCAAAAGAATACCCTTGTTTAATATAGGTTTCAGCTTACGCAGCAAGGACTTTCTTGCTGAGTCGTAAACTGCAGACCCATAATCAATTCGGAATCGCACCAATGCATGGAAAATCCTCAAGAAAAAAAAACCCAATCAATCAATCCTCTTTATCCTGCTTGGCAACTGTACACCCCGCATAGTAGCTTGGCGCAAGTACTCAATATGCTGGGCCCACCAAAGCTGGTGGTCAACTATGAGACTGAGGAAACATGTGTGAGTGGAGAATGGTATTGGAACTCCTCCAATTGTGAGGGCATACTCAACATGCGCTTGTCGCCTCGTCCGCAATTTCCATGTGAGGACCTTAGAATCGTTCTTCACATTTGTCGATGTTGGGGGGGTTTGGAGAAACTAGATACCAATACTTCACTAGTAGGTACATCGGGAGGGAAGTAGTTAATAAACTCGATTTCGCAAAGTTATAATAAATTCCATTGGAACTATATCACCTTATAATTCCAATATTGGCATTATATCACTTGATATTTACAAGGCAATTTCTATGTCTCCCAGTCCCACTATCTAGCGACCAATAATGTAATTTAGAGCTTGATTGGCTAATCAATAGATTCGCTAGCAGCGCATGGTCTCGCGCTTAGAAATCCGAAGGTCTTTTTTCGATGTTCTAGCAGTTCAAAGTACAGCATGCGGATGGTTTTGACGAGCAAAACATGGAGAAATTAATATGATTCCATTAATCATAAATAGTCATTATCCGCCCCTGTTAACGCAACAAGAGCTGAAATCCAAGTATAATAAAATACATGTCACAGGTATAAATCAACATCGATTGAGGCTCTCACGAATTGAAATTGATGAGACAAAATAAGACACCTAAAATTTACTGATCATCATGTACCTACGTGACAAAATTAAATCAATACAAAGTCGAGAATAAAAATAAAAAATGAAATAGGAATAAATTATAGAACTGAATCAAGGACAGGCAGGCCCTTTTATTAAAATTTCTGATAACCTCAATTTTGTGCAGTGAAATGATCTGCACAGAAGGGCTATTTAACACAGAAATAATAAAACCTTTATGTAAAAAAAGCATCTTGAAAGTGACTAGGAAGAAGAAATTAAAAAATGTGCGATGGGATACAAACTGTCACCGCCACACCCGGATTCTAATGCTTCACCCTCGTGCTACGTGTGCCTGTGATTATTAGTACCTAGTGGATCATCTTCATGTCCTGCTCCTGGAAATCCAAGGGCTTTTTCGAAGTTCTAGCCATAATAGAAAACAAACGGTTCAACTTACAGTGTTGCAGATTGTTTTAATCAATTCATTGGGCTTATATTATTTATCATTGACAAGCAGAAACTCATCACTGTTACCTCTTGAATGTTTTCGAGATTTCGATTTTTTTAATATGTCAGACCTTAATTACTACCCTTCAGGGTTTATCAAAACCGATGTCAATGTTACGGGCACATCCTCGGCTGATGCATGATTTTTGAGCCAAATGCCATAAAAGCTTAATTTTTTACATAATTATATAATTTTTCTTTGGTCCAGTAGCTTTGGGGAAAGCTCTGGACGGTATGGCGTACAGTGGGTGTCCTTTTTTTTTTTTAATTCGATTTTTGGATTCTAAGCATCTTGAAACGTAAACCAACAAATTTTGAGAGGGGGGAGGGGTACATTTTTTTTATTGGTCGATTACAAAGGTTCATTATAGAAAAACCAAAACCAAACCAACCCGAAATTGATGGTGGAACAGTGAAAACATTGATTCGATGTTCTTATCTAGATCCTGTGTTACTGGACTCGGGAGTTAACTGTCGTAGGTGGAACTGGCCCTAAAGATTCCCACATGGAGTAGTGATAATGCATTTGGCCGGGAGGAGGATACGCAGTCGGTAAAAAGACCTCATCCTTCGTTATTAAGGCAATTGTAGACAGCTGTCCAGCAATAGGGCTCGTTATTCTGCTAAGGAAGGTTAAAAAAATTAATGCGATGTCAGAAAGAGAAACTTTTAAGATAATGTTGCAGTATATAAGGGCTTAGGAAAGCAGCACATCAGGCCGATAGGGGTGTTATTTAGGTAAATTCATCAAGGCAAAAGTTATTAAGGCAAATGTAGACAACTGTCCAGCAATTGGGCTCGTTATTCTACTGAGGAAGGTTGTATAAATTAATGCGATGTCAGAAAGAGAAACTTGTAAGATAATTTTGCAGTATATAAGGGCTTAGGAAAGCAGCACATCAGGCCGTTAGGGGTGTTGGGAGAGTAAAAATATTGTGAAACGTCATCTAAACTACGCCTCGTCAAGGGAGGCAGTTAACGGTGAACGATCGTTTGGACACCTACAGGTAATTTCGGTAATAAAAGGATGGGAGGAGGATGATGCCAGAGATCAGGGAGTGATCAAACATTCATACGTGCGTTCCCGCCCCCTCCCCCGAATCCCCGCGCCAAACTGCCACGGCCGCCCCGAGAATAAAAGACCTGTGTTGGGGAAATGCAATCACAATATGTAAATGGTCGGAGGATGGGGGAGATCCGTGCAATCAACCACCGAATCTACCCGCCCCGCACCGTCGCTCTGCACCTCGCACCGTCGCCAAGCTCCCCTCACGCCGTCGCTCGATAGCCCGTCGCTATGTCTCATTAAATTATTAACTTTATTAGACTAATCAACGTTCCATTTGTTTTCATGTTATACAATTATCTTCCCGCGCTGCTTCCCAACACCACGGGACGGTTTTAATGACTCGTTATTAGATTTTTTTCCAAAGATCGATCTTCCCGTCATCGGTTTCCTGTGACAACAAAGCATCGGCTGATATTCCCGCGATACACGTCCGAAAAACGTATGAAATCTCTGTTTACTCATTCGGACTGTAATTCCTGCTATTTACTCCAGTTATAATTTCATATTAATTATTTTGGTTTAATATTTTTATCAAATATGAAGACTTTTTTAAGATCAAATATGCATTTTAAAATGTACATTGAGTCTTAAAAATTAATGAATAGATTAATTAAAATCAAGACAGTTAGTTTGGTGGGACCAGTGTTTGACACCTTAAGAGGCATTTCGACTTCGACAAGCAATTAAGTTATGTTCTTTCGTTTGTTCAAACTTGAAGCTTACAGCTATTGCTGGATCAGGATGTCATCAAACTGATCGGTATTGAAAGAATCACTAATTCAAGCCACAAAACATCATAAATTCAATTGACCCAGTATTTGACAGCCACATTTTTTGTTGTACCTGTGATTGACACCCTATGATTGACACAGCAGTTCTTCCGCAATAAATGATTCCTTGAATCAACGAAACATTTTACAGATAAATTGAGCATTTGAATTTAGTTTTATTAATCTAAATATAAAATTAATATGAGTATTCATAAAGACGAAGTTGAAAATATCACCGGATGTTTCATCACAAAATAGGCACAATGTTTTCTTGATACCATAGCACAATACGATTCTAATGGTAAACTAGCAGCTTGTGAGTTGCAATGTATTTATATAAATATAAAAATAAATATCAAATGACAAGAACGAATAGAGACCCATATTGACAGCACTGTCAATCACTGAGGGGAGCATCAGTTTGGGAACTAGTAATTGACATTTGCATTTTCACAAGTTATCTTTAATTATTTCCAAAAAATGTTAGAATGAATGCAATCTACGCAAAAAAACTGATTGTGAAAAACCCTAAAAACAATCGAATTTGAAAATGTGGAGGGCATGGTGAAGCAAAATAAAACGTTTACCTCCTTAGCAAAATCACAAGAAAGAGTTCCAAAGAAATTACAACAAGAGATTCTGTTGGGTAACCTTCTCCAGATTTCACAAAAATCCGCCTGAAACCTTTTCCCGCCTTTATACTTTACTTAGAAGGTATTTTGCCTAGGAATTCAAATGGCTTAAGCCCGTAAAACACTATTAAATGCCTTATTATTAAAACTTCTTGGTGAGATGTCAATCACTGGGTCCCTGTCAATCACTGGTCTCTCCACCCTATCGCTTATTAGTTGAATTTGTCCATTTTGAATCCTGGATTCGGTTTTCTACGGTACTGTTCAAAAATAAATTAAGTAAAAAGAACAAATGTTCCTTAGTCATTTTTGAATGTCGACGAGATCTTGATTTTTTCATTTTTCAACTCTTCAGTTTTGGTTTATTGTTATCAATTATAAACCTCTGTAATCGACTTGGAAAAAAATTGTTTTTAACTCCCCCTCAAAATTTGTTGGTTTACGTTTAATCCTCGGATAGGCGCAGTCTAAAAAAAAAACGGCGATAGGCGCGGTGTATCATTTTGATACAATGGGTGTTAGGAGGGGAAATGGGTTAAGGGAAATAAATAGTATAAAGTTAACCATTGTTCAAATCAATAGTTTTATTGGGCTAGCAAACAACCTGATAGGTAGAGAAACTACTATAACATTATAGAAAAATTCAAGAAATTAAATTATGAGGTTGAAAAATAAGGTAACTAATAATTTGAGCTAGGCATAATTGTTACGTATTTCCTTATTTAGTAAACAATTTTTGCCAACATTCTTCACCGATGAGTTTAAATCTTTACTTACGTTTACAGCAAACGTTTTATGGAAAAAAGACAAGTCTATAGATAGGACCTATACTCGTAAACTCAAAGGAACGAAATACTAAACTAGAAAAAAGAACGAAAATTTTAAGTAAGGCACATAATTTGTGGTAACACGTATGTAAGGCGAAATTTTTAGGTACCAATTTTCTTATTGAGCTAAATTTACTTTTTGGTAACAATCTTTACAAATAGGTTTCAAGTGCTCTGAACACAGAAATTTTTCACAAAGTACGCAATTGTCAGTCGTCAATCTACTTTTTTTGAAGTTTTACAGGGGTCGCATCTCTTTCGTTTTTTCCCTGATGTGGGTTGTGGAAAAGCTCTCTCACGCAGTTGCATCGGCTGTTCCTGAGGGTGATCTTCATCACTGCCATTAACATTTTCAATCTCGTAATCTGTAAATTACCTGGATGGGCGCGGTGTATCAATTTGATTAAAAGCAGCCATAACCTATGTAGCTCACTCCTTCGACGCGTGAAGGTCAACTGATTCTGAAGACGGATTGAAGTTAGGAAGGTAGAGGGAAAGGGGCCCCCTCCGCATGCGATAGCGGTCGTAGCAACCCTTCAAAGCCATGTTCTGTATCAATTTGATACCGCGCCTATCCGAGGGTTAAAAATGCAAAGAATCTAAAAATCGAAAGAAAATAAATCCGTCCGTCCTCTGTAAGCCGTATGCTTTACGCCTTCCAGAGCTTTTCTCCAAAACTACTGGACCAAATTACATAATATGGATGAAAAGTCCTACATCGGCCGAGGATGTGCCAGTAACAGCAACATTGATTCTGATCAACCCTAAAGGGTAGTAATTAAGGGCTGAAACATTGAAAAATCGAGATCTCGAAAACTTTCAAGTTAACAGTAATGTTTCTATGGTAGTCATTACATATATTTTAACAACAAATCGAATTAAATCATCCGAAAAGCCGTACGATCTTCTGTTCTCCCACTACGAATTATAATGGAGCAGCGGTCTAATATTTTTGGAGGGCACTTATGTTTCATCAATAACCAATAGATAGCAAACTATCGGCATTATGAGGCAGTCGGTTTTGCCAATTCACTGCACTGCATTATCAGCTCGTGTAAGTAAAGTTTAGGTGTGTTATTTAATTTTATTAATTTCTGTTCAGGAGGCATCCTCACCTATGCAGACATATTAGATCAATACCTAATGGTTAGTTTAATAATATAGATAGATTTTCTACGTAGATGAGCTATACAATACAGAAATAAAAACCTCTGTGTAATAATTGGCAGCGCTTATTCTTTAGTTTGATCAATATTCATGTCAATAGTTCAGAACCATCTTTGGGTCATAGATTGGGCAAAATCAGGACAATAAAGAAAAAAAAATCATTCAATTATGTGTTCGTAACATCAAAATATACAATGTAGTTCAAAATATATCAAACATTTCACATGAGTGCAGTGGCTGAGAGGCACATTGAATTCGTTCAAACATTTTAGCGAATTTTTGAAGAAAATTGAGCTATTGCTCTCGCCTCAAAATTTGTAGAATGTGAATTTTTGAAAAAATTTTATGCGGAAATCCGTTTCAGGCTATTCTGAATCATATTCTGAAGTTAAACGCATTTTTTTATGTATGTATATAAGTATGTATGTATGTACAGGGTGGTCCGTAATAAACGGACACATTTTAAAATCCTGTAACATTCACGAATTCGATCGTAGGGATTAAAAAATAAGTTTTAGTCACAATCGAAAAATCGGAAAAAAATTATCAAGTTTTAAAAATTGTGTCATTTAAATGACGACCCAGTTTGGTAACGCACAGTTCAAGACGGTCCTTGAAGTTCTGCATCACTCTTTGCACCATATCTTCCGGTATTTCCGCGATTTCTCGTCTTATTGACTGCTTCAATGTTTGAATGGTTCGTGGTTTGTCCACGTACACTTTAGATTTCAGGTGGCCCCATAGAAAAAAGTCACATGGGGTGAGGTCTGGGGAACGCGGAGGACAGGGAACATCCCCATGCCGGAAGATCACGCGTCCGGGAAAAATCGTTCGCAAAAAGCCACCTGACGACAGACACACATACACATCCACACGCACTCGGAGAGAGAGAGAGAGAGAGAGAGAGAGAGAGAGAGAGAGAGAGAGAGAGAGAGAGAGAGAGAGAGAGAGAGAGAGAGAGAGAGAGAGAGAGAGAGAGAGAGAGAGAGAGAGAGAGAGAGAGAGAGAGAGAGAGAGAGAGAGAGAGAGAGAGAGAGAGAGAGAGAGAGATAGATAGAGAGAGAGAGAGAACCAAAGTTGTTCAGAATGATCTAAAACGTGAAATGCTGGTGGAAATTTAGATTTTGTAGACCAAAAACGTTTTTTCTCCTGAAAGTGAAAACAATGCTTCCACTACCTATACGTAGACTTGAAAGCGAAAATCATCCATCAAAGCCTTAGTAAGGAATAAATTCGCAGTAATGGCCACCTTTTGTTAATGAATCAGCTCTTAATCTGCGTAGTTAGGAATATTTCAAGCTATAACCTAAAACCTGTCTAACGAATTTTTACATGCCTTGGCGAACGGAAAAAAATCGAGACTCTGGAACTGAGGCACAACTGGCTCGTCATGAGGGTAAATAGCCTTTGAGTTGGAGACGAATTGAATGATTTACGGTATTTCAAAAGGATATTCCTGACAGGAGTCCCAGAATTGTGGGTAATTATTCACCCTGTTACGCTGATGTCGATGGTAAGGGCGAGTTGGTACCTACCTATATCGTTACGTGAAGACGAGACCGGATGGGGGGGGGGGGGGGGTTTCCCTACCATCTTGGAACCCCCCCCCCCCCCACCACCATCACATCGGCACCTCACCCTCCACTACTTGCCACCCCTCCCACCCCCCTCAGTTCCTATCAATTTTCCCTCATCTCTGATCCTCGTGGGCTCTCTTTTATCAAGGTAGCAGAAGACGTGACCCGCCTCGCCAATTCTCGCCCAACACCATGTTCTTTTTTTGGAAGCTCCAAACGAATTTATACCCCCTCTCCTACCAACTTTCCACGCTCACTTCTTTTGTTCTTACTTTCATAAGTATTTAACTAACCTTCGCATCCCTCACGTCTCGAGCATTATTTCTAAGCGGCGTCGCCTCTTGAAAAATCCTACGGTCGGATCTCAGACGGATTCACTTTGACGGGGACTTTAACCAGAAGTTTTGATGGACAGTTTGGAAGGATTACGAACGATGAAAAGGGATGAGATGGGTGCAGCCCGTGTATTTTTTACTTTCACATCATCCAAAAGGGCTAACGTTAATTTATGTCACGCCCTCAAAAAAATTTAGACACAATCTGAAAACTCATCTTACGAATTTGAAAAATACACTTCTGCAAAATGTCTGTACCTTCTTGTGTCTGGGACATCCTGTTGCAGGGTATGCTATAGTACTCAATAAGTGAAACATATCGCAGAACAAACGAGATTGGAGGGAAGCTGTTGAGCCAAACCAGAGTGGTTTCTTGCTTTAGGTAGGCCTTTTACATACAGAGTGGTATTGTCTTGTTTCATTTTATTTATGGACGTGTTCACTATTACTCAGATCTGAAATTGTCTTCACTGAACGAAAATGAAGTGATCACGAACACAAATTTCAACATTATTCTATCTTATTCTATCCGTTATTACGCAGAAAGTTGAATTAAAATCATCAAGGTTGCGCGCCTTAGGGATCGTTCCACCTTGGAGGATCAAAGGGGAGTCAACTCAGAAACGGGAGTTATCCCGTAAAAACAACAGTTAGACAACTGGAGTGACTTTGGATTAATTCGTGATCTTCCCTGGTGAAACGGCCCATTAATGTTTCCAAATGATGGATCGCAATCATTATTATAAAACTTGAAACTAATGACTGCATGATTTTTTTCTTTAGTTTTTAAATGTGCCTTCCCAACTTATAGAGTTATAGATTATATAAAGTTATAGTATAGATATAGTTTTTTACTTTACCACTTGGCAACCCTATTGCCCAATACGTTTAACGACGCTCCTCTGCCAGTTCTGGAAGACCCGTACACCCTCCCACCCCCCTCCCATTAGTCAAACACTACCGACACCCTCCTATGTTTCTCTCAAGCCATCACAAAACTTCACAGTATAACAATACTTCCATACTCGTATGTAGGTATAATCCCCTCCAAAGAACCCCTTCCTAAAATAAATCACTTTTCTTATAGTGATTTGTCTACCATTGTTTGGTCTGGCCTACTGTTATAAATATGGAATAATCTCAGAATTTGCTGGTTCATAGAAAATTTCTCATCAGTTCATAGAAAAGATTTCTAATTTTTGTTGTGGTTGGGTGGGAGAAGGGCGTACTTCGTTGTCCATAGATAGTCAAATTATGAGATAGTTACCCAAATGAACAACGTTTCTTCCAAGTAAAACTTCCTCCTATGACTGTACAGTCCATGTAAATGTGTTAATACGGCGGATTTCCAATGCACTGCACTCCTTCTCCACCGGCAATCTGATTAGCAAAGAACAATTAGTAATTAATAGATTAGTAGATGGTATACCAGGCGTGAAGATCAGCACAGCGATCCAGAACAGACAGAGCATGTAATCGGCTTCATTCAGTAATAGGTGCTGGAGCGTTAAATAGGTAAATTAGTTTCGAGCTCTTCAGGTGGAGGTTACATATTATAAATGGACAATTAAAGCCTTGATAGGATTCGAATACGCAGGCAGTAAATCGAATGGAACAATTAGTGTTCTACTGGTCACTTATTGATTTTTAAAAAGTGGGACTCAATTATTTTCGAGTTATCATCTTTCATGTTAGACTAAAAATAATCGATGTACCATTTCAAACACCCCATTCTTTATCTGGATAAGAGTCTTACATACTTCTAATTAAGAACGGATCAATGTGGTTTCATTGCCGGAGGAAAAAGGAAACTGACATTTTAGAGGGAAGGTATAAACCCAGAGGGATATAAACTTTTTAGTTCTCACAAATTACGAATTTAATGGAGGTTTTATTGGGCACCAATCCGTTTCTTCTCAAAACAAGTCCAACAAGCAATAAGAGAATTCTCAGGTCGCAAAGATCCCAGCAATGACTTGATTGTAACCACGCTCCTATATAGCCTCCAGGAAGTTTGTTTCGAAAGTATTGGTGTCCAGAAGCTTACGGTTTCTTCTTATTTCGGGAAGGAAAAATTGTCTTATTCATAAGGTTTTCCCGATTTTAATGAGTTCTCGTAGAAAATGAAGCTATTGCAATGATACCGACAATTTTCAAATAATCAATCACATTTTCAAAACATCAATCGGAAAAAGCACATTCGTATGTATTGGGCTCATACGATCCTCCGGGGTTAAATGTCAGGCGTTAGCTAGGTAACCATCTTCTTCACAGCGACCTCTCTCCAAGGAAACAGGCTCAAATCAAGTTTTCACAACTTAGTCAACTTAGTCAAATCAACTTAGTGAGTTTTCACAAAAGAAATTGCTACAAAACTGAAAATTTTCCCTCACTTCAGTAACCAGAGTGAAGCAGGTGATGTCTGCGGGCTGCAATTATTCAGTCTCGAGAACTGGTAAATGTGGCAGAATGAAGAAAATGAGCCCAAGGATGGAAAGGACACTCATCATTCTCGCTAATGAAAACAGGAGAACGTCAATCAAGAACCTGAATCTCAAATTGGAGGACTTCCAATAAAACAATGCAAGAACTCAAGGAAGCAAACTCGGAAGAAAAATAGCAAGAAGCGAAGGAAAGCTAAAATTAAGGCGGTACGTATTGAGGGAACAACTGGCCCGCGGACCTTTTACTTTATAAAAATATATTTTCAGTTCTGTGTCTAACCATAAACCCGTTCACCACACATTAAAAATTGAAAGATATCATCCCCAAGAATCGAATGAAACCATCCGGATCACTGTATGTTAATCCATTCGCTCAGCCTAATGGCGAGAACTTGGACAGAAAAATGTAATCATATACTAGTATTAAAAATACCTTAATAAACCACGACTATCATAACAGCTAATTATAATTCCAATGGAATTCAGGAAATCGAGTTTATTATAACTATTGTCACCTATCGTTGGACAAGACAAGTGCAGCAATAGATTTATTTTACCTCATCAACCTTCAGTTGGTTCGTGCTTAACTCAATGTCGATAAACTGAGATTCTAATGTACAATCGTTCTTGGATATCAGCTCTTATTATAAGCAGTGGGACTAGTAAGTCTAAGTGTTTCATTTAATTAAATTAATTTCTCTTAGGTAGCCGTCTACGAGCAGTTATGTAATGCAGTAGATAATGTATAATATACTTCGTTTAATAATTACAGACTGATGTTCTGCGTAGAGAGGTCATCTAATACAAAAATAATAAATTGTTCCGTAATAATTTGCATCGACTTCATATTTTTAACGAGTGAAATTCGACGGTGACCTCATCTCCTCTGGCGATCAACGAATCAAATATGACACGCTGTAATAAATATGCTTAATAGAAGTACTTCATTGACGTTTTTGTAAAACCCAAAGCCCCTGATGTCATCCTTGTCATTACTGCTCATTTCGCTCTTACATTCCGTTGTTTGACAATATTGTCAATTTTCTGAGAAATATGTGCGGATTTTGTAAAGAGATAGAGGATTTCCATGAAACACCTCTTGACCAGATGGGTCATCATAAATAACTTCCACGTTATTTCTATCTCTGAATCGTACAGTTACAAGCCCCAATGGGCAGCCACTTTTATTTCCATTAAATGTATCCAGTACAATTTGTCTATAAGAAGTCTCTTTCTTCCTTTGTGCACTCACTTCAATCTTTCAAGCAAATGAACGTGTGTTATTAATGCTTTGACCAGCTTAGCTAGCCGTTCAACCGCATCCGCATCTAAATTGATCGCCAACCTGCAAACAAATCCTTCAGTCTACTTCACTCTTTGTTCACTTCGGGGAAATAATATAACGGAAATACTAACAAAACTCATTGCTAGGGCCTGAACCTTTGCGCGAGCCCCGGACTCAATTAGACACGATGATCGATTGAAACTAAATAGAATCCTCTGGTCTAGTGCTGCCCCTAATCCGGGGTGAATTCTCTCATTTAGATGTAACCCCCTCCAATTCAAAGAGATTGCAGAAACAGATATTTCTTTGCAAAGTAAACACACGTTTCTGTGGATTAAAATGTACTTACCTACATATTTTGAACTTCATCCTGTATTCTACAAGCTTTCTGGATACACCACATACTATTCCCTTTCCTGTTTTATTAGAATATTTGAATTCCATTCGTACTGGAAAGTGGAATAATCGCCATGATAAAATAATTTTCATTGTTCCTTTGATGAGAAGTTGTGATGTTTCAATGAAATTAGTTCTTTTCTAATTTCGCAATCGTCGTAGAGCCTGGAATCAACCATGAAAACTATATACTAGAGTGTTCAAAGAAATGAGTAATTAGTTTTATGCGGAATAATTGTAATCAATACTTCTACTATCCATGATGACACAAACGAGACTGATTGAGTTTTATTGGTATTTAACGTTATGATATAGTGGTGTCTTTACGTTATGAAGAAATGATTAGTAGAATGATCAAGGCCCTTATTTATGTAACTAACGAGTAATTATCTATATCGATAACAATGCTTGAGTGTCTGTTTTTAAATTGATCAGAATCATATTTTAATACGAACGCAATGAAAATTGTAATAAAAAAAAGACCACTAAGTTGGGTGGGCAGTATAGCTTCCTCGTATATTTTAACATGGACGTATAGAGTTAGTTGAAAACAAAGTACGAGTCGAAATGATTGATTAGTACACGTAATAAGAAATTTAAGTTTGCGCATGCACATAGACTACTATTATTCCAAGGACAATGAAAATTGAACGGAAACGTCTAGGATTGAAACCACAGTCTTTGAAAATGTCATAAAATCTGTCAATTAGTCTAGGAGTTTGAACTTTGTTGACCAATTTAGGTTTGCCCTATCGCTATAGTTGTTACTCCAGCAATCGCAATATAATTCATAGGGAATTTTTCTGGAACATATACTCATCTACTCCCCTAGTTTGAACAAAATCGGACCAACAGATGACAATAAATCGACGTTATGATTAATTAACGTTTACGCATGCGCACAGACTATTATGTCAATGGAAGTTATAGGGGACCTTCTAGAAGCTATGCTGCACAATTCCCGAAAATTTTGTAAAAATCGTTCCATTAGGCTCGGAGTTTTGTCTGTGTCAATCGATATTGGTTTCGCGCATGCGCAATGGTTATTTCTTTACCAATTGTAATATAATCTATCGGGAATTTTTCTAGAACATATCCCCAATTACCTAACGAGTTCTAATGAAATCGTACCAACAAATGATGAGAAATCGACGTTATAAGAAATTCAAGATTGTGCATGCTGTTGATGAAACATGTTTATCAACCGATTTATAATTAGTCAGGTTTTAGTCAAATAAGTTAGTCAGCTTTTAGTCAGTTTTATTTGTTATTATTTTAATTTCGTCACGGAAGTCACCCCTTAACTCCTCAGCTCCTGGACATCGGATTACCCAACCCCCTTTAATCCCCAACGTCTCTCCGTCTCCCTTCACCACTCAATCAGTACGCCAAAAGCTTCCGATCGGTTCGCAATCTTTTCTTCAAGAACAAAAAACGGACGTCCTGTTCCGTCCAACTACAGCCCAGGGTTTTATGGTTGCGCACATATATGCTGATGTGGATCCGCTCAGCTTGACGTCAGCCCCTGAATTCTGCATTTGGTATGCTTCAGACATATTGAGGGTTACAATTTTATAATACCACTTCATTCCACTTGCAATCTCTTGGTACGGAGTCAACGCCCTACCATTGACGACACGTCCGCCATCACACCTCTTCATCGTTCTCTAATTGTAAAAGTACTAAGTGCCAATCAGTTTCCATTTCATTTAAAAAAAGAATGCTAACAATGATTTATACAAATCATTATTTCACCTGATTCCACATCTCGTGGGCCCACTCAAAGGTAGAAAATTACGAATATTTTCTTTCATTATATATTTTTTCAATATTTTGTCTCAACTTGCGTTCATTTATTTTATCTCCTACAAATACAGTCCACCATATATACTTAGGTTTAGTTCGCCTAGACTAAGCTTCGAGTTCTTCGAATTATTCTTACACATGCGCACATGCTACTATTGATTCGATGGCATTCAAAGTTATGGGTGACCTTATAAGAGCTACCTCGCACAATCCCTGAAAATTTCATCGGAATCAGACTGAAACTTGTAATAGTTTTGGGTGAGACAAGGATTTACCACAGACAGACAGACAGACACGAACCATGATTAATCAGCAAGCTCTGAAACACTAAAAGCAAGTGGAAATTTTCATTTTTGAGGACTAATTTTTTCGACTTCTATCACGAACAAAAAGCTTCCTTTCCTTCGGTGATGAGGGGGGGGGGGGAGCTTCAAGTTGGAATTGATTATAAAGAGAGCATTTCACGGATTGAGTTGTCCCCAGCTAAAATCCAATAGATTTTCATGTGGTTCATTTTGTTTCCTCGCTACTAGTTCAGGGGCCGAGGCCGAAAATAAGTAAGCATTTCTGGAGAAATTTTGAGATTAGAATTAGAAAATTTAGACCGTTCTGAGTGAGAAAATCATTGCCTGCCGTTTTGAAATTAGTTGAATACAAAATGGCGGCCGCATAAACATTGCTTAATTCGCCCAATTTAATGTTTCCTCTAATAATTCCTAAACCGTACATACTGTAGAAATTTTTATATGTAGCAAAGTTGAGGAGCATGAAAAACGAAACGATTTGATCCCAAAACTCTGAATCATCTCCTAAAATAGTCGAATTACAAACTATTGAAAATCGGGCTAGTTTTGGGTCAGTCATCTCCTTTCCTCGTCAAGACTTTTGCCCTTCAAAATCACCCAGTGGCGTTAACATTGGTATGATTTCAGTATGCTGAAGCTCATTTTACTCAGGGTTAAATACATCCTAAAGTTCATATCGAGCATATATAGCTGAGACTTTTCCCTGTTGACATACAGCAGAACTCTTGAATTTTGGGTCATTTTACACATAAAGTTTGCGGAAACGACGTATTACTTTGCACTTTAATGTGAAAGGGTCTGAGCTAAAACTTGCTTGATATGAGATTTGGAAAATATTTAACTCTGAATCGAATGAAGTTTGGCATACCTAAATCAGACCAGTATTAGGGCCGCTAGGTGATTTTGAAGGGCAAAACTATAGACAGTGGGAGGAGAGGACTGACCCGAAATCATCCCAATTTTCAGTTGTTTGTGATGCACTTATTTTAGGAGATAGTTCAGAGTTTTGTGTCGAATCGCTTTTGTTTTCTTTTGTTTTTTTTTTTCTTATGTTCTACAACTTTACTACCTATAAAAATTTCTGTTGGATGTATGGTTTTGGAATTATTGGAGAAAAATTTGTAGGTGGGAAAATTAAGCCATATTTATGAGGCCGCCATTTTGTATTCACAGAATTTGGCAGCTGGCAGACATCGATTTTTTCCACACGGAATGGACAAAATTTTCAAAATCTATTCTCAAACTTTCTCCTAAAATTACTACCTATCTTTGGCTTTGGCTCCTGGGCCATACCAAAGGGAAGGAAGCTAAGGTTCGTGGAAGAAGCGAAAAAATCGTTCCAACTCAAATTCAAAACGTATATTTGCTTTTTGCGTTACAGAGCTTGCTGATCAATTACAGTTCCGTATCTGTATTTCTGATGTCCGTCTGTATGACTGTTTGTCTTTGGGTCTGTGGTAATTACAAGTCACGCTCAAAACTATGCTTTTTTCATACTTTAAGTTCAATTTTGGTGAAATAGTTAGGGCATGTGAGGGTTACTTTTTAGATGGTTCCTATAAATTTCATTGCCAATAGTACCTAGTCTGTCCGCATGCGCAACCGTGAATTTCTTATAAGGTCGATTCCGCATGATCCATCGGTCAGATTTCGCTCAAACTCGAGCGGAAGTTCTGTTTTCGTTCCAGAATTGTGTCTTATTTTTTCATTGCGATTGGTTGAGTAACTAGTATTGTGGATGCGTAAAACTAAAATAGATTGACACATTCGAAATTCTGAGAGTAAGGTCGACAGATTTATTGAATAAAGACACAATGCATACGATAATACTACAAAGTCAAAACTTTAGCTAATCGCCTAGGATACATTCCCAACGGTAGGCTTGGACCTTGTTGTTGGATAAGGTCTAGGCGATATTATATTGATAGACTGGGATAAATAGTAATGGGCCGTTTACTATTAAATTGTGCGTGTCAACTCGTAGATGATCCCCTATTTCATTGCCGTCGGATCAATAGTAGCGTGAGGGAATGCTCAAACGTCAGTTTATTACAATCTCATTGCTTCACTATCAATAAGTCCGATTTCGTTTAAAAAAAAGGGGGTGAAAAGGGGGGGGGGGGATTTGGTTGCAATTGATAATGGTAACCATTGCGCGCGCGCCAGAGTTCATCACAAATGCCTGATTGACGTAAACATGTGTTGGAAACTAAGGGGACTTAATATGGCACTAGTGCAGCACTTTTTGTGCACTCAGAGCCTTGATCCTGGTAGAGTATGAGTAAATCATAGTACAGTAAATTTGATTCAATAATTTTTTACCAATGAGTGGCCCATAAACTGATCGACAAAAAGTGTACCATATTTGGGCAAATGCCCTAAACCGATTGTTAAGAAATTGTGAGGAACTGTGCAAGTTTGCTTTCAAGTTGGTATCCTATATATCTTAGATGGTGAATACCATTGGATTCGTGATAATGTGTGCGCTTAACCAAAGGTTAACTATAGCTCTATTTCACATATTAGCATATATTACACGCATATTACTGTTACGTATGCATTCAGTGATGTTGACTCGTATCTGCTCTTCAACTAAATCTAAAAACACGTTCTAATTACAATAGGCGAGAAAGCTAGACAGCCGACCCAACTTAGCAGACGTTTTTTTCAACGGTTGAGAATTGTCACCAGCTCTCTCTGATCAAAAACAGGGAGTGCTTAGGTTGCAAAAATCTATTTGTTTCATTTCTGGTCCAATAAAAGACAGTACATTAACTGCTCGAACTCGAGATTCTGACAAAATCCACAAAAGGAAGCGCATATTCCCTCATTTACACATACTATAATTCCCCCATTATGTCGCCTTGATATGGTCTCGCTTCCAATTGGAGCACAATTCAACCCTCATATGTAAAATCTCACCTGATGAATATAAAAGAATCACAGTTAGAAGGGCCATCACCACCCTGGGGAGCGAACTATTTTGTCATTATATCGAAAGATCTGTACAGATGAAAAAAAAAAAAAAAAAAAAAAAGTTCCTAATCATTACCAGTGCTGGCCATCTTCAAGAAAATGGGAACATCCTGCTCACAACCCGCACGGCTACAAATTCCTGGGTCTGAGGTCTGCGTTGTTAGAATTGCGATTGACAAATTGATCTTCAATCGAGGAATTCTCGTTTGTTCCTCCCGTCAAGTTGTACTATGAGGTTGAAACTTGTTGTTCAAATGCAAAAGTGTATTGGAGAGGGCCTTCCGGATCGTTTTATTGTCTTGATAACAAGGGCACCGTCACTGCAGTTTGTTTGTTTAGCCTGATCAAATAGAAAGTTGTTTTCTGAGCCCAGGGAAACGAGTTAGCAGTCAACAATGCCAATCCTGCGCCTCAGCGAAATCTCATAATTAGAAAATCATGTTCCGTGAAATGAGATCTTCCTTCTCTCCATTCCCGGTGTAGGTCCTCCACCCTTCGGCCGTAATAGCACCGCTCATTTCCTTCTCACAACCACTTGCCCCTTGGCGACCACTCTAGAAAAATTAGTCTAAATATACGTATTTTTCGTTCTCATTACCAAATCTTCTGACTTTCCCCTTTTATCCTATTTTTTATCTTCTTGTTCTTTTCTCCTCTGTCGGTCTTGAGGTTGCTCGGCAACGACAATAGACGAAAAGAGATTAAATCACTTGAAACAGGAGTTGACTCGTAGCAGTAGGGTTTGCTTCGAGTTGCCTTCTATTCTCACCCGCTTCTGTATACTCAGTAACATATAGTAAATGATATAAGTTTACACAAACACTAAGCCAATTAAATCTACTAGAATATCATGAAAGCCACTGTCGGTTATTTTCCGCTTTTCAGAGAAAAGTGGAAACGTTTTAGACAAAATCGTTAAATATGTAAATAAATGTCCGGGAAGGCTCCAAATTTTGTGGTGTCGTAATTGAGACAATCTAAGTTGTCGAAAACTACGACAAAAGTTGCAAGACGGGAATTTTTATCCTTCTCCTTCGTAGTTCACATAAAAAAGTCTGTGACTAAAAATAAAGCACTGGACCACATACGTGACAGAATTTTTGCACATTTTGAAAAATAAAATGAAATTAAAAGCACAGGAGGGAATAAGACAATGAGATTTCAGTTGATGTATCCTGATGGTTTTTAAATTTGTAGGCCGTGCTTTTTGTGGGAACGCTTGGTTACAATCAGACTCAAGTCGTTTCACAGAGTAGAGGGCTACATTTAGGTATCCACTGCGGTTTCTCTTTATTTCTGTTTAGAAAGCAATCGATGATTTTCCTATCGTTGACATGCACACCAACATGAACAGTAAAAACACAAAAAACCAGAAGAGGATCGATCCGAATCGCCTAGAGTTCTCAAGTGAGATGAAATTCATTGATTCAGATAAAATTCTCACGTCTGAAAGTCGCTTTAAGATTCGCAGTCATGTTGACGATATTTTTTACTTAATGAGGTTAAATAAGGCAAGTGTTATCTAAAGGTATCTAAATAATTATATTCTCCTCTGACTCGTTGGAAGACGCTGTTTTGTACAGTTACCAATTTTTCCGCTTTTTTGCGGCGTCTGCTTTTTTAATAAATTTTGGTTTATCATATTTTCAATAATGAACCTTTGTAATCGACCAAGAAAAAAGTTTTCACCCCCCCTAAAATTTGTTGGTATGCGTTTCAAGATGCGCAGATTCAAAAATCGATCTCCTTGCAATGGTTCAATCAAATTCATAGAAATACCACCAAAATATCGGGTTATCATCTATATTAATAAAATCGTCTGTACATTGAATAGAATCATGAAATTTAGCGTTTCTTTTTCGTTTCATGCTATTTGTAGACGATTGGTACCATTTTCTCAATTTTTCTCTGTCTGTCCGTATGTTTGTCTGCTTTTCACGGTTACAGGGGTCATTGGGCAACTGATATGAGTGTGGGGAAACGTCTGTATCATTTCAACTTATATTATAGGCTATTTGACGTTTTTAAAATTTGACCCAGAGCGGGTGTTTTAGGGGAGAGGGAGGGGGTGAAATGGAGTATCATGGACACCATTGAACGAACTGGGGATCTGATTGTTGAATATGTTTGGATTATTCTAACTAAAATCACAGGTTACTAGGAATTTTTCAAATCTGCCCCATAGGGGGTGTTTTAGGGAAAGGGGGGGGGGATATCTTTTTCATCACTGAACAAACCGGGGATCTGAGTGGAGGAATGTGTTTGGATTACTCCAATTCAAGTCAAAGACTACTTTTTTCAAATTTTTCAAATCTAGTCCACAATGGAGGGGGAGGGGGTGTGGGAGTTGAAGCGTTTCGAATTTCACTAAATGAACTGGGGATCTGAGTTGTCGAATATGTTTGAATAACACTAAAAAACCACAGCCTACTTAGAAATTTTCCATTCCGACCCATAGGGGTGTATATGGGGGAGGGGGTTTGGAAAGAGGTACTTTGACATCACTGAACAAACTGGGGATCTGATTGGGGAAATATGTTTAGATTACGTCAACCTCAATCACAGGCTATTAAAATTTTTTCCAGCCTCCACCATAGGGAGGTGTTTGTGGTAAGGAAGAAAAAGGGAGAGGGGAGAGCGTGGGTAAATGGAATAATTTGGTCATCACCGAACGAACTGGTGATCAGATGTTCGGACGAATAGAATTGGATTAGCCTGAACGTTCTTTTGGGTCACCTATCAAAAATATTTTTAATCTGAAATATGGGGGGGTGTATGTGGAGAGGGGGTTGACGCAGAAGTTTGGTCCTAATAGGTAATTTATGAGTAAGTACTTTAAGTAATTACTTTTAAGTACTTTTTTGAATCGGATCCATAGGGGTGTCCCAAAATGTGATGGGTGAGGGGGGGGGGGGGGTGTCTTGCGTACAACCTGTGCAACGCACGGGTGAACCAGCTAGTACTTCATAAGTGTTTATTTGTCACTCCACAAAAGAAGAAAGTCACGTATATTTTCCAAACAACCTTGTTTACTAAGATAACTCTTCTTACCTAGCGGAAGAGTACAGAATTACTTGCTTTACTACTAAGAAACGTTACTTTCCACTGGTTATTTGAGAAGAAGGTTTTCTTCCAATGTAGGGAGATGCCTACATTGTTTACGACTACATCACTTTCTTACCATTCGTGTGTTACTTTCATTCTCGCAATAAACATTGGATAGAACCACCTTTTTTAGCCTTTCATAGCAAGTGTCATGAAGAGGCTAATTGTTCCAAGTCACCGAGGCAATCAAATTAGTATTCCTCAAGCATCTTGCATTTAGGTCGGAAATATTACATTTTTAAATGTAATATTTACTCTTGGACCAACTCCTCAAGGACCAATGATCAAGAACATGGACAAAAAATCACATATGGGACCTAGATGGGACGGAGAAGTCTGCATTACTTTTGATCACCCCTAAAGGGTAAAACTGAAGAGTTGAAATATTACAAAATATCAAGAAACAAAGAAGATGATCGGCAAACTGATGTATTTTTTATGGAATCATATTTTCAAAAAATCGAGTTGATGTATTGTAGGAAGAAGTATTATATTAATATTTTTAAACCAATGGGAGCCTAAGTCTGCTCACATTTACGTAGATGATAAAGTTTCATGGGCTCAGTTCAATAATCATCTACATCCTTGTGACATGAGAGGAAAGACTACCCAATACAAAAATAATAAATCTTCGAGTAATAATTTTCAATTACTGGGACCTCCGAAGAGATCTATCAGACAAATCGGTAATAGGATGGTGCTGACAGGTGATCAGATAAGAAAATGATTCGTGCAAGATCATAATAAATGTCCTTCCTTTATAAATTAAATATGAAACCTCCTCTTTCGTTGAAGTCAGTTAGAAAGTGCTCATATTACTACAAACATGATCAAACAATCTATTCAAAAGAAAATTCTAAAATGGCTGTTTATAGCAGAATATTATTTAGAAAATGTTTATTTGATATACATTTGAACTTGATAAGTAAATCATTGTGCAAAAACGATTTATATTCCGGAGTATTGTGTGAAATGCAAGAATCACCACCGACGGCCACGGGACGGGCGGATTTCTTTTTAGTATATTTGTTTCAATCTTTAATAATATTTGAGAATGAACTGGCCCCACGGTTCATAAATCCCCTGTCTTCCTTATTAAGGTCATATCGAGCTCTAGAGAACTAGAAATACCTTGAGAAATACCCTCCCATTGTATGATACTAGGGCGATTTCATAATGTGATTATTCCTGTCATATTTGCTTTCTACGTGCGTGCAGGAGTCTGAAACTCTTATCGCAGCCAGTTTCGAGAAATTAAACTATTTGCACCTAGGAGGTTTGTGATAATGTCATTATATAGCCCGCAACTCTACCTTGGCGGCTTCAGTGTGGAGTGTTCGTTGTTCGTGGGAAGTAAGTAATTGTGCCAATGGATTCTTTCAGGACTGAATGGAAGGAACACCCGAGAGAAAAAGCCGGATATATTTCAAGACTATTTTTCTTGTAAGTGTTTCCTAGAATTAAGAAAACGTTCTTTATGACCTGGCTATTTGATAGGTTTTTCCCATATTAAGTTAACAAACAAAGTAATTTGGTTTTCGAAACGGAGTCCTGTCACATGGGCGAAAACTCTCTTGCACTTATGCACCTTCAGCAAGTAAGTCAGCCCTCAGCAAATGTTCAAATGTCGTATTGCTATAATTATCAAATACTAAACAAATGAATCATAACGAATATCCAACACATCAAAACAACACGACTAACGTAAATCACATGAATAATAGCATAGCTCTAAAAGATATAATATACATCTATTCTTGATTTATTAATACTTGATTAACATAACAGCTGTAACAGAGCCAGAATACGTTCATAAAAAACGAAAGAATAGAAAAAATTCAAGTCCCAAACCTAGTTTGACTGCTGTCTTTTTCATACTGCTAGAGATAGAATGGACAAGTGTTTACAACATTGGCACACTAACATGAGTTGCTTTGAATCCCGAACCATCTTCTAATATTCAGTTTAGAAGCATTGTATGATCTTAAAACATTACTGTGAGCTCTTTCGACGAAGCATTTATTTTGATTTCTTCGATTCTCAAGTTTTTCAATATCTTGATCCTAAAGCAATCATCGAATGTCTTGTAATTGGTCATACCATGACTGCTCTCCTGGTCTTCATTAGACCTTATTACCATGGTTGTAGAACGCCGAATGAGGAATTTTCATGGTTATTTTTTATTTGCTGAATAGAATGATCTTGATGAGAGATTAATTCATGTGCACGATGACGTCACGGCCACCTCCCGCCTGGGGGAAACCCTCAGCTCCCTTGCACTTCTACGTCACTCGTGATCTTCCAACCCGTTTATTAGCCAAACTGAACTTCTTTTGAGCTGGAAATTGGGAGTGGGAGGTTTTCAAGTGCGCTGAACTCGAATCTGAGGCCAAAATTGTAAAATTCCAACACATGAAAGTTCCCCATTGAAATGTGTTTCTGTATTTTCCGGACAAAAGGCAGGGAAATCCTTACAAACCATCATCTAGAACACACACATTGGAATCTTGACAGCACGAGTTTTGACTGATGTCAAATAAATTGTGACTGTCTGTTAAATTATTCAATGAATTTGTAAATAGCGACCACTACTTACTATCCAACATATCTATGATACACGGCATATTTATTTCCTTACCAAAGATAAACAATGGTCACATATATTTTAACTTATTTATTGACTAAAACACTTACCCGATTTAAGATCAAACTATGAGAGTCTATTTCGGAGCTGATTTTTTATCGAAAGTTCCTCCAAGAGATTTTTGTAAGCGCTTAGATTTCTAGTTATTTAATTTTTCAAACCAATTTTTTTCTCTTCGTGTTTTTGACCTTTAGTCACTAAAACGATCATAACTCCTTTAATTTACTCTGTAAATTCAAATCTAAGGATACCATTGGAAGAAACATTAAATTTTGTATCGGATAGATGTGTGAAATATTTTTATAATTGAGGTTTGGGACGAGAAAAAGCCCTCTTAAAAGCCACTTTTATCTAATCCGGGAAACCTCGTTTTTCCAATCAGTCATTGAACTATGCGAACCAATATTTTTTCAAGATGCATGAACGGTAAAAACTGTGCCATGATCTCACCTCTCCAACGGAGTAGTCAATTGTACATTTACTTTGCTAATTATGGGAGACAATTATGTTTTAATGTTGAAAAACATTATCTTTTTCAATGAAATGGACGGTTTTCCTGGAAAATGACTTTCTATGAAAATACTAAAAATGACTTTCTATGAAAATACTAGTTTGGGGTCGGTTTCTACGTACTTTTTTACGCTGAATCAAATAGTAACGCTTGCGATTCTCCCGAACCCCGTTATAACAGTGTTTTACATTTTATCTAAATTGTTTCACCCCTAAAAGCACATTAAATTTTTCATACCAAATGAAATCAAATTTGTGAGTTTTTAAAGCGCTAAACTTGGTTATAATAGGGTTGGGGAGATATGCATCAAAAAATTTTACATGTCGTGAGGTTGGAAGTGACTGTTCTATATGCATATTACCCGAATAATCTGTTGAGATGTTGTATATCTGTTCTGGAATTTACAGTTTTTAGCGCAGGAAGCGTTTATTCCACGTGAATCTCCTTACAAGAAAATGCGCTATCATGAGACTCACTTCGTGAGCACTGATATTCTTGTTTTTTCTTAATTCCGCTTAATGTGTATCATTTCCAACATTTCTAGTTTAAATAGATTTGGTTCTTTTCCTATATACAAATTTGGCGGAATTAAATTGAAAATGGTGACCTGATTCTTTAGAGTGAACGTCCAGTGCTGAGCTGCAGCGGGTAACAATTGTATTTTAATCTCTCTGGTGAGTTCAATTCTCTGATGTAAGAATTGTTTTGTCTGTTCAATATGGTGTTTCTTGCAGGAGGACTGGCAAGGAATGCCGAACGCTATATCTTTAGTTTTCCCGTTATCAAAAGGATCCTTAGTTTTAGTGAACTCGCAGTTTTATGGTTCTTGAAAGCGATTTTAGAGTTTTCATGATCTAAAATTGTTGACAGTTTTCCGGATAAACCAGGTACATTAGGGGCTGAGTGAAACGTAGGTTTGCGATAAAATACTTCACATGCCTTTATATGTGATAAAATTGAAGTAGTATTTGTTTAGGAATTGCATTGCTGTTATTAGCTATGCATTAGCTGTGGTCGCGTTTTGTGGAACGTTGAAAGCTTCGAATGACTGAAAGAGGTCCATTCTAGATCTTATGTGATTTGTGGCTCCATTGTCGACGCACCACGCATTCGAGTCATACTCAGTTGACAATACTTCTTTGCTTTCTGCAACCAACTTGGTTGGGTTTACATTTAGGTATTCATTCTTCTTTGGGGACCTGCCATCCGCTATCCATTTCTTGTAGAATATGTCTCAAATATTTATGTTGTACAAGATGGTAAAATAAAAGTTGATATATGGTTTTTTTTTTCTATCTCATGAACGTGTCTTTTGTTCAATTCCCTGCGACTAGGGAGGAATCAATCCAGAATAGGGGGCATATATATTAGTACTTTTTCTGATGAAAGGTTGATGTATAGTCTTTACTAATAAACGCTAATGCTGTGTGGACTTCAGCATGTGACGGCGGCAGAAATTTACCATTCTTAAACAATCAAAGGAGATTTGCGGGGAATGTTACGAGTGAGTGGGATTTTGCAGGAGTGGAAATTATGAAGGATTTTGTCATCGCATGTCCGAGAAAGTGAACTGGTGAACCTATGGACTCACACTCAGTTTTTCTCGTTGATCTCCAAGCCTTCAGATGTGAATATCGACAACTATCGTTGTATGCTTTAGAAGATCAAGTTGGAACCAATGAGAGCATCGGTATCGTTTAGAAAACAAACGACGAAGAGCTCGCAGTGTTGTACGTACATTATAACGTTGCCGTATCTGGGGAGCGTTGTGGAAACCAAGTTTAACAAACGTATTCCTATGGGCAAAATGGAATGGTATTTGGAGTTTTCTTGGTACTTGAGTATTAAACGGAGGCCACCTAACCTATAGAAATATTTCGTACCGAATACCAAAAAATAACTGCATAATTGGAAAGAACACACTTTAATAGATTTACGGGTGAAGTTTAGAATTAATCCGACGCCTGGTTCTGACGTTGTGCAACCCAGAACGCAGCAATGTCGGTCTGGATGGAGTTGAAAGCGTCGCCGCCGCTAGCAGGCACATATACCCATCATTCTGATCTACATGCCCAACTAATCTGCATTTTTACTACGGGATTGACTACTTGATGTTATGTCTTTTTGAGATGCGAGCTTGCGAGCATCCAGACCACCAAACTATACACATCATTCTGATCTACATGCCCAACTAATCTGCATTTTTACTAAGGGATTGACTACTTGATGTTATGTCTTCTTGAGATGCGAGCTTGCGAGCATCCAGACCACCAAACTATACACATCATTCTGATCTACATCATTCTGATCTACAAGTGTGTTCTTTCCAATTATGTAGTTATTTTCGGTATCCGGTACGAAATATTTCTATAAGTTAGGTGGCCTCCGTTTAATACTCAAGTACCGTTTTCTTTATATCATTGGGATAGAAATTAATTTATGTGTGAAGTTGTTGTTGTGATTGTGTTAATCTCCTAAGTGATACCAAATGTAGAAAAAAAAAACAAAAAAACGTGCAGCCGTGTAAGTGTGAAGAGAAATGTTGAAGGGTGCGGAACGGCATACCCATCGTCATTCCATGCTATCATTGATCCCATTGGACTCCAGAAAACATGTAGAGGATACGGCCATTTGGAGGTGGAGGAATGTAGAGTCACCACGAATGAGCCCAGCAAACTGTTTTCCAGCTTGAGGTGTTGTTTTGGATTTGGTGGCTTTCGTTCGAACGGTGCATTGGCCTCTTATTATCTATACGGAGATAGATTTATGTCAGTTTTTGAGTTCCCGAGGTGTCTGTTTGTAGTTTTGCAGAAATTTCCTAAATACGAGCAGAGTTTTAACTGTTATAACGGTGTTTTCTACCGCTGAGGCGTAACCTTTGATCGATGTGATCGAAGTTGGGTTGAATATAATTTTATTGCTTAGTTATATGTGTAATCTAAAGTACGAATGAGTAAACATCCGCAATAACAATAAGTTTCCTGACATCTGCTGCTGTTTTTATCCACTTTTATATAATCTTTCAAAGGTCAAAGATCATGCTGCATGACTGGAACTATTGTCATTATCATCGAAGCAGAAAAGCGAAGAGATTTTAATAAATGGTCTCTAAAATTAGTAAAAATTCGAAAAGAAAAATCGCAATTTTTTTTATAAAATTGTATGTGTACACAATAAATAGAATAAATAAAATAAATGTTGAAAGTTAATTAATTCTAAAGTCAATTTAGGTCACTTTAGGTTACGAAGTTTTGGACAGTTTTGTGCATTCATTATTTGCATATTTTTGCAAAAAAAAAAGTTATGGTTAAATTTGTTCTGGATGTTTTATTGTGCGTAGAATTCAGGTTTTATGATGAATTTTTCTATTTTTCCCATTTTTAGCAATATTTATGAAGTTTTTGAACCTCTTTTCATATGGAAATTAGCTTATGTGGTCTTTTTGCATCAATAAATAGGTACTTCAGAATTTCTTTGCACTCAAAAAGCTTGAATTTCATATCAATTTAACAATATACAATATGATAATTTACAAAATTCTTTCATGCGATCATGCTGCATAACTGGAACTTTTTTCTTGTTTCAAGTGTTTTGGTTAGTGTCATAGTTATTAATTGAATTTATTTATTTATTCAATGTTATTAATTAAAATAATGTTTGATGATTTTCGGTTGGTTTTTGTTGGTAATGATTCTTACGAATGTAATAAATCTATTTGGAGCATGAGGTTTGACGGCCACAACCCAGGGCTACTGCTTCAGCTGTGGATATATATATATATATATATATATATATATACATATATATATATATATATATATATAACTCCTCGAACTCTATGAAACCATGCTATATTGCTATATTGGACGAGTTTCAAATAAATTATTCGAGATGGTTACCAGTGTTTCATTTCCAGGTGGATTTACAAGATATTCAAGACTGACCGGAAAGAGCAGATAACCACTGAAACAATATGGGGACCACATAGTCCACATCGGTCAGCCACCCTTGGTGACAATTTAGATCAGTGAGTATAGACGGATTTTTTTTTTTTTTTTGACATTTTCATGTCTTTCATATGGCACATAACAAAAAAATCGTCACGAAAAAAATTGTCCCAAGTGGCCACAACGATGATTATGACCATCAGAAATGACGTTGACCATTCATAGGTAAACACATGAAAATGTCCCAATGCGTTGCAGACTCGTATGCAAGCGTTTTACTATCTTATATACTCTATGCAAACAACTTACATTAATTATTACATTATAATTACATTGATCACTTCGCGCGCATATGTTGTCTTTGTTATTCATGTATTGCCCAGGCACTCGCTGGTTGTGCGTAGTTGGTGCCCCAAACGCAATGACAAGACCAAGGGCCATTTTTACTTGGTTTTACCCATGTAAAAGTAAGTAGGACTCCAAGGCGCTAACATCGGCCGGGAACTTATGTATACTGATAAGTTTTATCTATACCTATGTATGTGAGGAAAGAAAATGTGCTTACCCCTCTTAAAAACAGGATATTAGCGATGGGCCAGATTTGGCTTAGATATACGGCTTAAAAAGGCTCCTCTATTGTTTACGAATATCTGCTTTCTTACTTACAGACTTAGATTGTTGGTAATTTTAGTTTTGTTTCTGCAAAATAAGCCTCGGTGAATTAGGTGAACCACCTCATACCATCCCACACTGATTAATTGTAGTTGAAGCAAATAAAAAATAATATTAATTTAGTTTCCAATCATCAGCAACTGTTGAGATTTTGGTTCTACATCTGATGTCGTCTGCACCAATCATCATGTGCAACGCACGGGCGCAGTTGTTGAATATATATCAAGTTCCTCGCCTAGGTTTGTCGTGCATTCTATTAAATAGGAATAAGAGGGACCAATTTCGTCCCTTTCTTTCGAACGATGGATCTGCTTGACATACAATACCACCTCATGATGATCTGAACATAGTTTTCTTTCCTCTGAGTTATTATTTAAATTCCTCGTCATTTTTTTCTTCTTTTTAGCAAATTTTCGTAGAAAATAGGAATGGCTCTAAAAATTTTCGAAAAATTTCTCCATCTAAATCCGGTTTGAGCCATTCTGAAACGAATCCTAGAGTTTGACTGCTTTTTCATGTATATATATATATATATATATATATATATATGTGTGTGTGTGTGTGTGTGTGTGTGTGTGTGTGTGTGTGTGTGTGTGTGTGTGTGTGTGTGTGTGTGTGTGTTTTCGGCCAGCGGATGGCACAGCAGAGAATCTTACAGTTCTCCAAACTGTCATTTCGCTGGCCCGTCTCAAGAAACGGCAGCTCCATCTTGCCGCTCTGGACGTCGCTAAAGCCTTTGACACAGTTAGCCACTTTGCCCTGACCGATTGTCTTCGTGGTGTCGGGGCACCTGCTCGTTTAATTGAGTATGTTGCCTGTCTGTACCACGAAGGCGTGACGGTCCTCGAGGCACAGGGTGAGATGTCAGGGGATGTTGTTATTGGGCGCGGGGTACGCCAGGGGGATCCTCTGTCGCCACTCCTCTTCAACCTGGTCGTGGATACGGCCTTGGGTAAGCTGCCAGCTGAAATAGGGTTTGATCTCGCCCCTGGGGTGCGAGTAGGTGCATTAGCTTTTGCTGATGATGTCATCCTACTCGCAGAAACCCGTGAGGGCTTGCAGATCTCCCTCAACGCATTTGCTGAGCAGCTAGCCAGGTGTGGTTTGGTGGTCAACCCAGCTAAGTGTGGGTCGGTCTCCTTGGTCCCGTCGGGTCGCCAGCATAAGGTGAAGGTAGTGGATGAGGAGTGTTTTGTCTTAGGACAAACTTCCATCCCTGCCCGATCCGTGTTGGAGGTCTGGCGGTACCTTGGGGTCGACTTCATGGGTGTGGCCACTATAGCCGCAAGCCGTGTGGACCTTGGTGGAGCATTAGCTCGTGTCACCAAGGCTCCATTGAAGCCACAGCAGAAGCTGCGCCTCCTTCGCACGTACTTACTGCCAAAGCTTACCTATGGGTTAGTCTTTGGCAGGCTTACTGCGGGGAGGCTGCTTGAGTTAGATCGTGAAGTTCGCTCTGCTGTGCGCTCTTGGCTAGGCTTTCCACCTGGTGTCCCAAGTGCTTACATCCACGCACCGGTCAAGGCCGGTGGACTCGGTATTGTCTCTCTTTCTGCCAGCATCCCATCTTTACGCCGCCAGCGCCTGCTTGCCCTTAGGGGCTCGAGCTGGGAGGTCGCCCGCACTGCTGCTGACCTGGACTTTGTCCAGCAGCAGTTGTTGTGGTGCGATCGAGCAACACCAACTGCTCCAAAACCCAGCTCATCTGCTGAGTTCGCTGCTGCACTGCATGAGTCAGTAGATGGTAAAGAACTCCGACAGTGCTCTGAATCCCCCATTTCTACCCAGTGGGTGGAATGGGCTTCAGAGGGCATTGGGGCCCGCGACTATCGCCATTTTCACGCCGTCCGGGTGGCTACGTTAGCCACCTCGGTGAGGTGTTCGAGGAGTAGTCGCGGGACAGTAGACACCCTTTGCCGTGCCTGTCGGAGTAAAAATGAGAATCTTTATCATGTGGTGCAGCAGTGTCCTCGTACTCACGGTGGCCGCATTTTACGTCACGATGCGGTTGCCAAGCAGATAGCAGGTGCTATGTCATCTAGCGGTTGGGATGTCGAAAGGGAGAGACTATACCATATGCCGAGTGACCGGGGCAAGAAGCCAGATATCGTTGCGATCAAGCCCGATGGGTCTGCCATAATCCTGGATGTCCAGGTTGTCAGTGGCAGCGTGGACATGGAGCAGACCTGGCGGGCTAAGAAAAGTAAATATGATAGAAATGATCTGCGCCAAGCGATATCTGAGCTAAAAGGAGTGGCACCTAATAACATCAAGGTCATTGCCGCGACCGTGTCATGGCGCGGGGTGTGGTGCGGGAAAAGCGCCACGGAGTTACTCGAGTTGGGCATCTCGGCAGGAGTACTCCGTGGTATCACCACCCGCGTCCTGAGGGGATCTTACTTGAACTGGTGGTCATTTTATAGGGGCACTTCCTTTCATCCCATCCTTCCTGCTCGTCCTGCAACTTCCTTTATCCCTAGAGCCGGCGTCGGGTAAACCTGGGCGTCCTCCCCACTTTTTATTTTATTTGTTTATTTTCAATTTAATGGCGTGCCCCCTCCGTCTTTGAGGGGAGATTTATAAAAAAAAAAAAAAAAAAAAAAAAAAAAAAAAAAAAAAAAAAAAAAAAAAAAATGTGTGTGTGTGTGTGTGTGTGTCCCACATAAGGTGGTCAGTACTTTGGGGCGTGATTGTAGAGCTCATTTCTGATTGACAGTTCCTCCTAGAGATTTTTTTAAGCGCTTCATTTTCGAGTAATTAAATTTTTGAGATTTCTTTCGTGTTTTCGACCTTAGGTCACTAAAACAGCATTATCTAACTACAATAATTAAAACAGTAAGTTTAAATCTGAGGATACCGTTGAAAAGAGCGTTAAACTTCCTTCCTATCTAATGCCAAATAAAGTTTTTTAATAGGATTCATTTGGTGAAAAATATGCCTGAACATAAAATTTCCACGAGTATGAGAAATTCAAATTTTTTAAACCGGCTGTGAGTGTCCCATTTCTGTATTGTTTTTCGCGTACCTAATCTGTAAAAAATGGCGCAAGATCTCAGCTTTCTAGCGGTATAATCAATTTTTATTTTACTTTACTAATTATAGGAAAAAAGTATGTTTGTATGTTGAAAAATATAACTATCTCACACAGCTTGCACTTTTGGCACCCACATTTATGCAATCCAGGCTGCTGCACTTCTGGAGGCTGAAGACGGGGATGTCAGTGTGATAATATTCCTCCCAGGTTCCGTGCTTGTCGGTATGACACTTGTAGCACATCTCTAAACAAATCATGGGTTAGAGGACTGGAAGCTTGGATTGGCTGTAGTTCCCGGAGGATTCCATTAATTTTCTGAATCCCGAAGAAGAATCTGGTGACGAGAGGAACTCAATCAGATGATTGTCGTGTTCTTGGCTGGTAATTTCCGTGAGCTAGGACCACTCTATCACGCACGATTCGTTTGGGATATCCTCTCTCGATCAACTTGTTACCAATCGCAGAAAAATATTCCCCCAGTGCTTCCCCATTGCTGCATATTACATGGCCTCTTATGGAAAAATACCGTTGTGTAAACCGCTTTGTACGAGGTGGATGGCAACTTTCATAATGTAGATAGAGTTGTTTATTCGTGGGCTTTACATGTACGCTAGTAGAGAGGCTTCCATTACCCAGTAAAATGTCTACATCCAGGAATGTAGCCACTGTCCTTGTATATGACCAAGTGACGGTCACTGAGAAGCGGAAATTTAGATCTCCAAGAAACAACTCGAGCTCCTCTTCACCGTGTTGCCATATGAGGAAAATATCATCAATAAACCGCTTCCACATTAACGGGGTCTTCTCTCTGGATGCGAGGAATTTATTTTCTAAATCTGCCATTTAGAGGATATACCCAAAACGAATTGTGCTTGATACAGTGATCCCCACTCACGTACATTACCAGCGAAGAACACGACCATCATCTGATGGAGTTCCTCTCGTCACCACGTTCTTCTTTGGGATTCACAAAATTAATTGAATCTTCCGGGAACTATAGCCAATCCTGGCTTCCAGTCCTCTGACCCGTGATATGTTCAGGGATGTGTCACAAATGTCATACCGACAATTGCGGAACGTGGAAGGAATATTATCACACAGACATCCACGTGTTCAGCCTCCAGAAGTGCAGCAGCCTGGATTTCATCAATGTGGGTGCCCAAGGTGCAAACTGTGTGAGATAGTTATAGAAGGCTCTAACTTCACCTCCCAAAATACCTCTAATTCCTACGAATGTAAAGAATGTGCAGACTGTCAGTCTCAGATGTGCGTGTCAGCATATTTGTAAACAGTGTGCAGATGATCACAGCAGAAGCTTCTATGTTGGAGAAGCCATCCAATTGAATTTGCGGGTAAGCAACCATAGAGCTTCCTTAAACCAAGATAAACCACGGACATTAAAGCTGCAGACGAGGTCCGACGACGCCGTAGTCACATGTAATGAATGCTTCGGAGTGAAGGTTTTAAAGAAGATGCCACAACCAACCAATAATAGATTGTTGCAGCAGTCCGAACGGGCTCATCGCTGGGAACTGGGATCAATGCGACCTCCCGGCCTCAACCTCAATGACTGAGACGACATTAGAAGTTGGGAGGCCATAATAAATGGATGGTTACATGGTTACAGGCTTCCAAGACACTCCTCGTCCTATTATTCAGAAAAACCAATCACTCTTCAATTTTTGGCAAAGATTTAATTCGAAATATCAAATCATTATTTTTTCTTTTTATATGTGAAATTTATATCAAATTGAGTTTATTATATAAATAGTTCATTGGAACAAGAACAATCAAATTCATATATATATATATATATATATATATATATATATATATATATATATTGTGGTGAGATTCTGACTAGTTGTAATTGTACAATTGAGGTTGATAATGACCAGGCTAGTCGATGTTTAACAGGGTTTTAATTGTTCTGCGACGTTTCGGTCCTGGAGCAGGACCCTATTCATGCAGATGAACAAACCTATACAGGAAAAATGTCATGAGTTGACACAGTTGTCTATACATTACAGCTTCTTATGAGAATATAATACATAGGTTTACAATAACATAGCTATTGGTGGTACTTACAATATTGTTCTTCATTAATAGATAGGTACTAATGTCACAGTTTTTTTGTTTATAAACTACGATATGTTGTTTATAAACTACAATTATGGTACTATTGGTTATTGGATGGATGTTGGAGATGGTGGTGGTTACAGTTCATGAACAGATTTCTATGAAGTGTATCTATGGAATTTACAGTATGGAATAGATGGTCGTTGATGATTAGTTAGGTGGTATCTGAATGGACATGGCTAAAGAATCGGATGTTTTCTAAGCAAACAAAATGGTTGATCAATGGGGGTGGATACAAAGTTGTACAGATGAAGAATGAATGATAGGTAGGTACATGGTTGGTAGGTGGAACCAATGGTAGGAAGCTTAAAATTAAGTAGCAATAGGAACAATTTTTAATGTAAGAAATTTAGAAAGGTGGTATCAAATTTATAAATTTTCAATTTATTTCAAATATGCTAAAGAGAGACTATGGTAGTGGAGAAAGACGGAAATAAGTTGTGATGGGAGTGGACTTATGTGAGAAGTTTATGATAGGTTGTGGACAGCCCTTTTACATCCTTTTTGAAATTAATATTGTTATTGTTACTATTTTTGTTTTTTAATATATATGCCATTTCTTTAATTTTCCTTTTCCCAAAGTTTGGTTCAATGCAGCGAATTTCCCAGTCTTTTATTTCAGGATTATGCTTGGTAACAGCTACATGTTTGGAAAATGCTGTGGCATGTTTTTCATTTTCTGGGTTGGGGCTGTTCTTTTTTAAAGCATTCTTATTGTCAATGAAGTGGCCATTAATTCGTTTAATACCTAGTTGCTTTGTTTCACCTATGTAAACTGACTGACAGTCTTGACAGTTTGCTGAGTAAACTATGTTACTGATTTCTTCTTTTTTCATTGGGTCTTTAAGTTTTGAAAAGTGTTTTTTATTTCTGTTATTTGGATGATTGTAAAAGGCTATTCTTGTAGTTGGGCTGTATGTATTAAGTTTTTTCTTTATAACTTCAGATGTTGAACCTATGTATCTGAGAGATGCAAAGTTGGTTATGTTGGGTGGTGATTGGTGGGGGCTTGTGTTGGATGAGGTATTATTTATATTATTTAATTGTTGGTTATTATTCATTTTTTGGAGTGTTTGATAAATAATCTTTCTGATGAGTTTGATGGGATAGCAATTGGCTAGTAAAATATTTGTGCAGTTCTTGATTATGTTTGAGTGGAATTGTGCATCTGAAAGATTAATCCTTCTCTGAATTAGATTTTTGGCTGTGTTGAATTTGAATTGATATGGTTGGTGAGAGTGGTAATGTATAATGCGTCCAGAATAAGTGGGTTTTTGGTAATATTCAGTTATGATGGAGCCATCCTGTTGTTTGATTATCTTGAGATCTAAAAAGGGTAAGCAGTTATTATTTTCTAATTCAATTGTAAATTTCATGTGAGGTTTGCAATAGTTGTTCAATTCTGAAAGTAGTAGATCTATGATTGATCCATTTACAATTAATGCAGAGTCATCAACATATTTTTGAATCCATAGTACATTTTCACCAAATTTTGGAATTATCGTTTTGTAAATTTCATCTAAGACAAGATCTGCAATTATAGGTGAAACAGGGGACCCCATAGGTATGCCCAATATTTGTTTATACACTTTATTTTGAGAAATTAAATAATTACTATTGAGTACATAATCAAGTATTTCCATGAACGTTTTATAACTTAGTTTGGGGTTGTTTGTTTTTATTCTGGGCCAATGTTTTTTAATTACATTCATAATAAGTTCTAAAGGGATGGTGCTAAAAAGGGAGACTGAATCAATTGAGATAAGTTTATAGTTGGGTGGAATAATTATGTTTTTTAATGAGTCTTTGGTTTGGAAAGAATTTTTTGTGTTATACGTTTCTGTGTCAATACATGGTTTCAGAATGGAGGTCAAATACTTCGATAAATTGTAGTTAGGACTATTCAGTGAGCTGACAATAGGTCTCAGTTGTTTGGGATCTGCTTTTTTATGTACTTTAGGGAGTGCATATATTACATATAGTATATTACATATAGTACATATAGAACTGTAACCACCACCATCTCCAACATCCATCCAATAACCAATAGTACCATAATTGTAGTTTATAAACAACATATCGTAGTTTATAAACAAAAAAACTGTGACATTAGTACCTATCTATTAATGAAGAACAATATTGTAAGTACCACCAATAGCTATGTTATTGTAAACCTATGTATTATATTCTCATAAGAAGCTGTAATGTATAGACAACTGTGTCAACTCATGACATTTTTCCTGTATAGGTTTGTTCATCTGCATGAATAGGGTCCTGCTCCAGGACCGAAACGTCGCAGAACAATTAAAAACCCTGTTAAACATCGACTAGCCTGGTCATTATCAACCTCAATTATATATATATATATATATATATATATATATATATATATATATATATATATATATATATATATATATATAGATATGAAAAAGCGCAAACTTCAGGAATCGTTTCAGAATGCCTCAGAACGGATTTCAATGAAGAAAGTCTTCAAAAATTTTGATTTTCAAATTTTCTGAGCCATTGCAGTAGCTTCATTTTTTAAGAAAATTCGCTAAAATCTGAAAAGTTTCTAAACATTCAAAATCTGTTTATAATCGTTGAATATGATTTAAAACGAATTTATTTGCCATGAAATTGGTGGTTAACAATTTCTTAGTCCTCAAAGTGCTCATATTTCAAAACATAGTAACATAATTTAATTCGATAACCTACGAAAATTTGCACATACGATCATGCTGCATGACTAGACGTTTTTTAAAGAATATTTTTGTTTTGAATTAGAAAAATGTGTATATCAATATAATCCACACATGGTTTCATAAATAATCAATCGAGCGATCGAGTGTTCATACGGACAATGTTTTCTTCAATCACATCATTCACGAAATGATTATTGATTACCAACTATTTTGTGTTTTTCAAGGGTTATGTTATTCACTGGTGATCTCTATTTTCAATCAATAACGAATACCATGAATACAGTTTTTCCCAATCGGTATCTACACGCACTGACGTTTTGAAATGTGTGAACATTTTTGAGTTGGTTCATGCGGCCTCAAAACTGATTGGCGCGGCAACACTTCTCCTCCGCAATGTCTGAACCTCTAAAACATGAATGAAAACTACAATAAAATTGTAGTTTTACCTGCTCTACAATCTGATAGAGCGTCAGAAATGTTTACGGTCACCCCGTTATCTTTCAGCTGCAGAGGCCAAACGAGTGCCTAATCTAATGGAACGCTCGCGTGCAAGTAATGGAATCCACATCATTTATTCAATCTGCATGTCCCATTTCCGATAATTAAGTCACCTTGGTGAGAGAATTTCGACTATTCAGGTATAATGAATGAAAAATAAATGAATCGTTTCGTTAAAGTTTTCCAGCGTCATTGAACATTCTAGAGGTGTGCAGAGATTCGAATCTAAAAATCTCTTTCATTTTTTTTGCGAGCGTATTTTATTGACACAAACCATTCGTTTCACATCACCAGAGAAACTCTGTTTATATGCAATGAATCGCAATTAATAAATTTTGTATTCATCCTAAAAATGTTTTAATTTTTATGTATAGATCATTACGATTTTTTTTTTGATTTTTTCATTTTTAACCGTTCTAATGCGTTTTATTTTTTATTTTTATTATTATTATTATTTATTTATTTATTTTTATCATTATTATATTTGTGAGTGTGTGGAATTAAGGATTTTTGTTCTGAGTATCCAACTCATACTCACCATTTGGAGGAAAACACACACTCAGCAATATGCAATGTTACATATTAGTTAGAATCCCAAAGCCAAAATTTCATTTTATTTACATTGAAGCCGACGGTTACTATCTTGTACACAAGTTACATAAAAACGTACACATGTGCCCACCTTTTTGCTCTTCTAAAAATCCCTGAACAAGGAGGGGTGGGCACCATTGAACAGAAATAAACAAACTCGAAGATCCAGTCATGCAGCATGATCGAACGAGCGAATTTTCATAAACTATCGTATTATAGTTATGTTAAATTGTTTTTAAATTTGAACATTTTGAACCCAAAAAGTGATCAACTATAATTTTCATGGCAAAATGACATGTTCTAAAAACCATTCTCTTATCCAAACAAAGATTTTGGATTTTAATATTTTTTTGGAATTTGCATCGAGTTTTTAAAAGCGTATACCTATTACTGAAGTCCAAGTACCAACGTCTTACAGCATAATTTGGTGTTTTTTTGAATTGTTGTAGTTCATAGTTCCTTTGAGTAATATTCTGAAGAAAATAATAATGGCAATGATAACAACGAATTAAATGGTTTTTAGCCGTTTATTGCCGTTTTTAGTGATTTTTTCAGCAAATTTTTGGGAAGTTGACCAATTTAAAGTGCTGCCCTATGAACTCTTTCTTTCTAATGGAATGTTTGATTTTTTGACGAAAGAACGGTTTTTTTTACCTCAATCCTGGGAAGAGTTGTCGTCTGGAGTGACACGCACATATATTTAGTAAACACACACACATAAAGACTTTAGAATGCCTCAAAACAGATTCCCACGAACAAAGTTTTGGAAAAATCGAATTTAAATAAGTTTTCACCCATCGCGATAACGTCATCTTTAACGAAAATTTGTCAACGAGAACTACAATAACACACACACACACACACACACACACACACACACACACACACACACACACACACACACACACACACACACACACACACACACACACACACACACACACACACACTCACACACACACACACACATATATATATATATATATATATACAATATAATCGCAATAATAATTACGATTATTAAAAAAAAATATATATAATTCAAAGAACGAAACATGTTAGTATGAATATGAATGAAGTATAAGATAAAAGCAGAGAATGCCCAGGCTTACCCGACTCCTGTCTGAGGATTTATAAGGTTAAGAAAGTATGAGGAAGGTAGAAGTGAAGGATAAGGGAAAATTTTCCTATGGCATGATGACTAGTAGTGGTTAGAGCCCTGAAGGCTGTGGGTGGTGATACCACCAGGTACTCCTGCCGAGATTCTCAACTCGAGTATATCCGTGATACCAATCCCACCAAGAAAATTGACCATTTCTTGAGCGATTAGTGAGTACTGCACGTCAAGCGTGGTGAGTACATGGGGTGGTTGGTATCCAAGTAGTTTTCAAAGCTACAACAGCGAACCTGTTTCCATTCATGGGGGCGAGGCAATAAGTAACGAAATCATCAGAACTGGATGTAGGCACTTGGGGCACCAGGAGGAAGCCCAGCGATAGGCAAAGGCAAGCCTTAAGGTTAGCTTTCACAGTTATAACTTGTTAAGTAAGGGCTGGCAGCTTCAGCTGTGGCCTTAATAGAGACTTGGTAATACGAGTGAATTCTCCATCTAGGTCTATACAGGCTTGTTCCGATGCCCCCCCCCCCCCCCCCCCCCCCACTCACTGGTGTTAACTCCAAGGTAGCGCTTTTGGTCTGGACACAACCTAAAAACATATATCCTCGAATCACAAATATTAAGTAAGTATATTTATCAACATTCTGAAATAGTTTAAGAGCATTGTGGCCCTCAAAAGCGACATGAAGATCCTGCCCTTTCTGCTCTTCAAAACTAAAACATATAAATGAACATTTAAACTCGTATTGTACTTTGTATACCACTCTAACAAGTGTTACCAGACAATATGTGTGTTCGCTAACCAATGTTTGATGTATTTTTAGGTTTGTGCGGGTCAGGGTACCCCGTCGATATTTCCCCATTGCCATATCTATGGTAGTTCCTGTGAATGGTCGACGTCAAATTGAAGTTACATTTATATCTTCTGTAATTTTCGTGCTATTCATATGATACTCTGAATGGATGGTGTGGTTTGGGGTCTAGCGAATTCTTAGTGAACTCCTTTGTTACGGGCCAGAAGATAGCTAAACTTTGGGTCTTCTGAACTCCTTTTTTCAAGTTATTTACTCATAGGCCATCTCAAAGTAATTATCAAGTTACTATAAATTTTGTATCCGACTTATTTACTCATCTAAACTATCTATGCAATCACGTGATGGCTATGAGCCCTACCATACCCAATATGGCAGACTTTTTTATTTTTATTTGTAATATGAAATGTGATGAAGAATACGCCTTCTTTTTTTAATTAACAAACCTATTGGACTATTAATTAATGTACAACGTTTATTTATGTTTTTCAGGATATGGATGGCTCAAGTAGAAAACTCGAAATGCCAAAAAGATAAGAAGAAAAGGAGCCCAAGTCTTCCAAAGTCGTTATTTTTAGCATTCTGGGTTGATTTTGCCTTGAACTTCTCCATTCATTTAGTAACACAACTGCTTGATGTGTCAGTATTTACAATTTTTTATTTTCATAATTTAATTTGGTGTTTGTTAGAATTAAATTCATTTCGTACGTGGTAAATAACCAAAAACCAGTAAATTATTAGTTTTTGTTTTGAATGGCTCGTCAGAATCCATCTTAAATACGATTTGGTTTCAAAGTATGTTTATTTTCGGCAGCGACGGTTGCTAGGTGCAGTCTTGTTTCGTTCAACGGAAAAACCATAATATTTACATGCGTGAAACTTTAAAACATAGGACGAACACCATATTATCGGATAGCTTTTGATGGCTGAGTGGAAATGACCAGAACGGGAAAGTGTCAACAATAGCTAGTGTGACTCAACTGCAGCCTTAAGGTTACATTCACTACAGGACAACTCAGTTCATTTAGCAAATTTTCAAAGAAAAAAATTCCCCTTCAAATCCGTTTAATAAATCAGAGAACACAATCCTGGATTTTAACGTTATATATATATATATATATGTATATATATACTATATATCTATATATGTATATATATATATGTATATTTATATATATATATATATATAGGGTGTATTTCCGGACTATAATTCCCTTAAAACACGGCGTAAAAATTCGTTCAATCGCGGAAAAACCTATCTTGGCAAAATATAGGTCGAGTTTGTTGGCCAGCCAGATTGCTTTATAATTTCAGGTTCCAATTAACAATTTAGTGTAAAAAAAAAAAATTCTAAAAACTCGGTTCTTTGACAATAAGGGATGTGGGGTGTCACAGTCGAAGTATTCCCCAGCGCTGAGTCGATTGCGACCACTCCAAGATCTCTAAAATCTATAAATAAGTTAGAAAAATAGATTTTTAGGTGAAAAATGCCCATAATTGACCAGATTTTTTACTTCGGCTGCGTGTCCTAAAATTTTCTTTGCGATCTCGTCACACGGCTGCATTCTTAGTTTTATTAACAAATTTTCATCGAAAATTCGCTCTATTAGTCATGCCGCATCACCTACAGTACCTTATTTGAATAATGTCGAACTATGCAGCATTGCGAAATAACAATATTTAGACGTAATGCTTTGCTCAGTGGTTCGAGTCTACCCACAGTCAGTTTGTTAATTTAAACATAATTATGTATAGAGAGAGGTGGAGGTTGTAGAGGGCAATCCTTAGGGCAATATCGGTCGAAGGGTTACCGTTGTTCTGCTCATCTTTGCCAAATTGACCCAGTCAACCTTGGACATTCCTTTTGTCGTTTCTATTATTGTTAAGAGTTTTTTAATTCATAACAAAACCAGCATGGTGGTGTCTAGTGATTTCAGCAGAATTTTCAAGCATTAAAATACCATACGCCTTCAATGAATACAGATGGATATATATATATATATATACATATATTTATTTATTTATTGGAGCAGCATGAAATTGTAGCGTAGACTGCAGTACAATACATCATGAGCACATTTCCGCTCGACCTACAGACCGCATTGCTGTTGTGAAAAATATTCAGCGTAAGCTGTTTCTTTAATCGTCAGAACAGTAGGTACATACATAATGTTTTGAGCCGTGCTACTTCCTTAATATACGATCATTTCATATAGACTCTCTAGACTATATCGTGAGAGATAGGTAATATGTAAATGGAGCATACGAATCATACATCGAAAATATTACATACTAGCCGCTCCGGCTCGCTACCCCGTTGAAATCCGACGTGTGTAGGCGATGTTGCTCGCTTCGCTAGGGGTGAGTTTTCTCGCTCGCTCGGTGTGGAATGTATAGATGCGACTGGATATAGTCCCCATACCATCGAGACATACAGCCCATGGTTCGGGTGGTGGTGGAAAATTAGAAAATTGCTTAAAATCCCTTTCTATAGACAATCTCAAGGGAATGACAAAAAAATAAAAAATAAAAATAAATAAATAAAATAAAATATTAATAGTAATAAAATAAATCTTATATACAACCCACCCAACTTGGCAGACTTTTTTTCCGTTGGAAATTACTTACTGATAAATTAAATCTTATAAAACTATGGGGAACCACGAACAGTTTATCAGGTTTAATAAAGATAGGCCATTATTTCGTACAAGGGCAAACGGGAGAACTTCCAAGATCAAGAGGTTTCGAATACAATTTGCTGCGTTTTCTACGTGGGACGAAGAAAATTTTATTATTTTTAATAAAAATGGGACATTTATCTGCGTAGAAGGGCAATCCAATTAAGATTATGTGGAGCCCCGAAAAGGAAAAACGAAAAATAAAATCCTATAAAAGGAGCAAAACCAAAATAATAAATTGCTGTGTAATAAATTGCCGCGTTTTCTATGTGGTACCTCTAAAAGGTTATTAGGCTCAATTATTTGCGTAGAAGGACTATTCAATAAAGATCGTCTGGAACCACGAAAAGTTTAGTTTTATGAACATTACAGTACTGCCGGCTGTACAATTTCTGTACGTGAGGCCCACGCAACTTGGCAGACGGTTTTTCTGTTGGAAATGACTATCAAAGGCACCTTATGTAGAATTACGAAAAGTTTAGTTTTAAGAACATTTCAGTACTAACAGAACTGCCGGATGTTAAATGTTTGTACGTATTTGTTTTCCCGTCTATTATTCTGTTGAAGTGACTTTCAAACGCGAGAAGTTCCTTCCTTCCTTCATAAGGTTCGAAGACAAAGTTCAAACCTACATAAGTTTCGACGGAATAAGGAATACCGGCAGCTAGAAAACCAACGTTTTCGTCTACATTCTCGTTCACTACAATCGGAAAACACAATTTCATGTCTTGAAACTCGCATGGGGTCAAAATGGAACTCCAACTAACATTTTAAGACCAACCCGAGCAAAAACCGTGGACATTTAGGTACTGGGTCCAAGGTGGAAAAAACAAAGCGGGGAACGAATTTTTTTCGTCATTTCCTGCATATTCTTGCTGAATTCTTAGGGAAAACTGAATCTTTCGGAAATGTCGACAACATCATCGTGTTATAAAAATCCAGAAACGTAACTTTCTCGCTGACATACGGAGTGCTCTCAATCAAATTTTAACGTGGCAGCAGATAGAAGATCGAGTGCTTGGGCAAAAAACGCGCATTAAAAGGGGCTCTCACTCCCCTCACGGCCACTAGCCCTTGGTTCGGGTGGGGTTAGAAAATTTTAAAATTGCTTATATCCCCTTTAGGAAAAACCCAAGAAGATTCCCCACTCGACGACTCCCTCCACTCAGCCGTTCGTCCGTGCATAGCGTGGACAGATAGACAGCCAAACGGAATTCCATTCTTATAATACATGCAACTAGCCGCTCAGGCTCACTTCGCTCGCCTCCACGTCCTGCCGGACCCGGACCCCTTTGTTGATGTGTAATAAAATTAACACATGTAGGATATCTTGCTCGCTCCAACCGCTCGGTGAGGCTGTATATATATTTTACTGTCGAGTGGGACTTGAAGAATGATTAGGAACGGTAGATCACGTAAGGGTAGGTTTAACTTCTGTAGGGGATGTTGCTCGCTTCGCTCCTTTGAGGTGGGTTGTCTCGCTCCCTTTGCCCGCTCTTTGTGGAATGTATAGATGCTATGGGATATAGATCATCCTGAGCCCGTAGGAAATACCTCGTTGAAATCCGACGTGTGTAGGGAATGTTGCTCGCTTCGCTCGGTTGGTGTGGGATGTATAGATGCGATGGGATATAGTGGGATACCATCGAGACTTACAGCCCATATTACAATATGTGAGGATGTTATACTGCCAACCCAACATGGCAGTCGTTTTTTCTGTCGGAAATGACTATCAAACGCAGACCCTTATGTAGAACCACGAAAAGTTTAGTTTCAAGAACATTTCAGTCCTAACAGAACTGTCGGATCTGTTTCGTACGTATTGGTTTTCCTCGTCATTTGGATGGGTTATCCACTTGGGGTATGTGAGCTCTCGAGCTGTTTACATTATTAGTTCCAGTTTTATCAAGGATTCGTATAATTACAGTTCCTATTTGCACATGAAATCTTGGAAAACTATATTCGTAGATATTTATTTCAATTTTTTATATTTATTTAAATTTAGATAGGCCGTTTATCTGCGTAGAAGGGCTACCAAATAAAGATTATGTGGAACTAATAAAACTTCAACTAATTCTATACGTCCATGTTACAATATGTGAGGAAGTTGTACTGCCCACTAGACTTGGAAGTCGTTTTTTCCGGTTGGAAATCGGGAAGGGAAAACGGGAGACCTCCCAAGATCAAGAGGTTTCGAAGGCAAAGTTAAGAGTAACTAAGTTTTGACGGAATAAGGAAGCGCCGAAGCTCAAAAACCAACGTTTTCGTCTACAATTTAATTCACTGCGATCGTAAAAAAATAATTTCATGTCTCAAAACTCGCATGGGATCAAATTGGACCTTCAGCAAACATTTTAAAAAACTAACCCGAGCAAAAACCATCGAAATTTACTCAATTAAGGCGGAAAAACCATAGCGGGGAACAAATTTTTTTCGTCATTTTCCGCATTCTTTCGCTGATTTCTCCCGGATGACAGCATCTTTCAGAAACTTTGACGGCACCATCGTGTTCTACGGGTCCTGAAACGTAACATTGTCGCTAAAATACAAAGTGCTCTCGATCAAATTTTAATGTGGTAGCGGATAGAAGATTGAGCGCTCGGCGAAAAAACGCGCATTAAAAGGGGCTGCCACCCCCTCCCCCCTCCAGCCCGTGGCTTGGATGGTAGTCAAAAATTTTAAAATCGCTCATGTCCCCTTTCGGAAAATCCCAAGAAGATCGTAGACTCCCGCCACTCAGCCATTTGGCCATGCATAGCAAGGACAATGACAAACAGACAGGACAATGAATAATTGTTCCCCCCTGGGATTCATGAATCCCAAGGTTGATTTATAAGGGAGTGTCCCAGCACACTGTGCTTACGTCCTCCCCCCTCCTTGCAAGCAAGGAGGAAAGTTCCCTGTATGGGAGACTGTTCCACCCACAGTCAAGGGCTTCGCAGATGCGAATACCTGTTCGCACATGGCATTACAGGTGAAGTTGGGCGTTCTAGCTCGCCCTACCAACTGAGCAGGTTGGTACCCGAGTTATTGTCAAGCCGCATAACTCACATGCCGGTACTATCCTGGGAGACGAATCTACCAGGAGAGTGCCTCCCTCTCAGCTTTCAGGCGTAGCCTTCCGGCCTGGGTAATCAACCACTGCCACCACGAAGCCAACCGCTATCGGGGGGAAGGCAAGTGGCACTTTGGCGGCGAACCGCCGGTGTGCCAAAAAAAACAAAAAAAACAGACAGGACAGACAGACAAACTGACAGACAGACGGAGTTTCTTTCTTATGAAATAGTATAGATAGAGATGGAGACAAGATAGAGATAGAGATTAAGCCAACAGAGTAATTAAAATACGAGGAATCCAACAAGAGAATAAACTATTTCAGTACCTACTTCCCATCGATTCTGGAAAATAGCAATACATAGCTCTAAGTACGCATTACATTTATATACGCCTTAGGCACATATTTGGAATTTCTTCCTAGAAAAGCAGCTCATTTTGAAGAGGCGATTACCAAAGGATCCTCATCTCCAGAAATTTCATCATGGATGCCAAGGATTTTGTCTGGAGAACTATTTCTATACGATATATTATTGATCTGGGAGGCACGTCAGGTCTCTGTAGGCTCTAGAATAATACTTCAATAAATTTTTCTGAATTTAGTAACTTTGGACCCAAACACTCGAATTCCTGAACGAAGAGTGACTCCTTGAACTTGATGCCTTCAGGTGACTTGTCACGATCTAAAATACCCCAGTCCTACTAATTGAAGAAAAATGTAATATTAAATGTATGTGCACACCGTCAGTTTAACGCAAATCATTGCATCAGACGATCTCCAGCCGCTGAATGCTGCATGCACTCTTACCAAATACTCGTAATTATCAAAATTTTTCGCGTCATCTCCTTGCAAGGTTACATTTTCTCCGGACGGCATTAAAAACTCTACATACAAAGAGTTGTTGCTATATTTTAGGGGATTCATTCTGAGACACAAAACTATGAAACTTTACTGACGAACTGACAGTATTAATATACAAAATTTATACATACAAAAATTGCACACAACAAGGTTCAACGAAATTACAAAAAACTGAGCGGATGAATACAAAGACTTGTTGTCAAAATGTTGCCATGAACTCAACAAATAAAATAGTCCAGCACCCTCCTTATTTATGTAGTCCTTCACACCTCATGCACTCACTAAGCTTGTTAACATCAAGTACCTTAATCAGGGAGTCAGCAATCATTCTACTAGTCGGTATGTATGTGAAGGTCAGAAGCTTTTCCTGGACTAATCATCACCAGAAATGAGGAGAAGCCATGCGAAACCCCACTAGTCCGTCAAATCTAAATTTTCAGAATTAAGCAAAAACTGTTTCATATTGTTCTGCAGATAAACATTCGTGTATTTTAACTTCTGACTTGACGGTGACTTTAAAAACTAAGTAGAATACTCGATTCAAATTATACTGCCACTAAAGTTGAAAAAATCCTTATTTTAGCTTGGACATGTGGGGTTTTGATTGATTTTTTCTTACTCGTGGGGTTTTGGTGAAAACATATGGAGGACTTCAGGGGTTTTGGTGTTCCTTATTCAGAGGAAAAATGGAAACTAGGGTAAAGATATGCCATTTTAAACGTTTTATGCTGACTCAAATTTTTTAATTGTTAAAAAGGGAATGAAATTCAATTTGAGTTAATACTTGAATATAAAACTTGAGTAAATCAGACGTGGATGGAAAAATTAAAACAAATAATTACGAATAGGTGGTGATACCTAGCAAAAAAAAAAAAAAAAAAAAAAAAAAAAAAAATTACACATTGTATGTATCTGCTGACCATTTGATCCTGGAGTATCTTATCACACGATCCATAGATATTCTGGCGGAAATTTAAAGCATCCCCTGGCCGAATTTCGAAGCACTGGTAAGCTTTACTGTTGTGCTTACATGGTATGAATACGTTTGAACCAGATGGAAACGAATGCCTTACTTTTTTAGCAATTTCACGCGAACTACTGGTTTTTGCCTTTCTCCTCGTACCTTGATTACCGTCTCTCACTGTCACTGTACCATCCATTTCACTATCACCCATTTCGATTAACATAAATTATCACTTGAAATAATATAAAAATTCACTGATAAACGTACAGGTAGCCGAACTTCACAGATAGCTAAACAAGAAGCAACAGGAGGGTCACGTGAGGCTTGGTATCTGGCTTCCCATTGGTTGCTTGGACTAGTGGGGTTCTGCGCGATTCACAGTTCTGGACATTTGTGGTTTTGGATGAAGTACAAGAATCTACTGTATTGTTTTGACGTGATTTGTAGGGTTTTGCTCGATTTTAAGTGAAGAAAATGGTACAGCAGATCACAACAAGGAACCAGTGCTAAGTAAAAAAAATTGTTTTTGTGACTTGTGGGATTTTGCATGGCTTCTCCTCAAATGGGTCCTCACTCACATCAATGTGTTTGGTCTTTGGTTGGTAGGCTCCGTTCAATGCAAGATTCCTTACTCCCTTGTTCCCACAGAAGATATGTATAAGTGATTGTCATGAGATCGTCAAGATGACACGTGATCATCATAAAAAAAAGGATCCCTCAGCAGTACTATATTGAGCAAACTCGCAAGAGTTTTCACATGGATGCAGCAAATCCAGCCGCCACTCCAATGAGCAGCAGTGACAAATTATAAACAAATTAAGAGCTGCAAACATACGAAGAAAGGAGAGAGATGAAGAAAATCTCTTACCTAGAATCAGACGATCGATCGGCAGCGACATGGTAGACACCCGAAACACAGGAACACGGACTTGGACACACTCGTCATTGAAAGCTCTACATACAAAGAGTTGTAGCTGTAGTTCAGGGGATTCAATCTGAGACACAAAACTATGAAACTCTACTAACTGTATTAATATGCAAAATTAATACTTACAAAAGTTGCACACAACAAGGTTATTTGAAATTACAAAAAGCTGTGGGGAGGAATAGAAACACATGTTGTCAAAATGTATCCATGGGTCCAACAAATTAAATAGTACAACAGTAGCTTGTCGAAATTATTCCAAACAATTGTGATAATGCACACTAGTTATACAACATACCTACTTTACTAATATCCTCAGTTGAATGTTTTTTACAGTTTGCTTCGTCCATCAATTCTAGCTGAATTGATACAGTCGTTCACTGATGGAGTAAAAGATCCTTTGCACATTAGTTTGTTGGCACTACGAATGCTCGGCCTGACTTTTGCGTTGAACCTCATGGGAAACCATTACCTGTTGATGACTGGAACCTTGGGTATAAAAATGCGAGCCGCAGTCGTTTCATTGGTGTTTAGAAAGGTGAATAATCAATTTATCATTCATTGTACATGTGAACTATAGCAATATACAATTGTGGATATTGTAGTGCAGTAGTAGTTAATATTGGTGTAGTACATGGGAGTCTGATACCAATTAAAAATAAAAGATGCGTCTTCTAAACTGTGGAATTCGATTGAACATAATTTTTTCGAGTCATAATTTTAGATGTTTTAAGGTACGAGTCCACGCACTATAAACCTATGCAGAAATGATGCGTTTCCGAAAGCAGTACGGAAATTGGAAATTAGCCCAACGGTATTATTCATTACTTTATCTGTGGAATTAAGAAATTGTGAGATTGCGTATTGCAAACTTGTTCATTAGAGTTGAACTCTATTCCCTCAAATAGTAACCCGTATTTTTTATTGCACGCTCGAATTTTTAAAGAAAAATTTCATGTATTCACGACTCCTTACTCGATTTTTTGGCCGCACGCAATCCTGGGATGGCGCTGAATTCCACGTTGGAGAGCAACAAGTGTAGCCATGATTTTTCTTTGTTTCGAGGCGGAATCTCATTAAAGTGTCTGTTTCCAGATTTGACCACATTGCAAATAATTTTCAACCGAATGGGTAAGTCATATTTTGAGAAGAAAATCACGGATTTTTTTTTTTATTCAATCAAAAGATATGGTTTCCGTTTACGATTATTATAATATTTTCTTGTACTTTGGTTGCTGAAACATACTCTTGCCTAACAACACAAGTCTGGCCTACCAAAGAATATCGTTGAAAAATTATCCCGGAATCCAATTTTTAGGAAACGAATAAATAAAACCATTTCGGGTTGAAAATGCTTCAAAATGTGGCCAAATATTGAAACCGATATCATCACATGATTCAACGTTCGGGATAGTGCATAATCATGTGCCAAATTTGGGGATCTCCGACATTTTGATTTCGGCGTAATCTTAGGATCAACAAAATTGAATATGGGATTACAAATTATTTAAATATTGCGTAGAATCCGGATCTGCTTTCGAAAACAGAAGTTCCCATCTGAAAAATTGAAGTTTGATTCCATTGCGCCTAACCAATGTCCGAAGTGCAATTTCATTATCTCTGAATTTATAGAACAATATCTGAAATAAAAAAAAAATGATTATGAAGAATGGATGGAGAGAAGAGGATTTTATGCATTTTTAGCTAAGGTCATTAGTTGGGATGTAGGGGGGTTCGCGAAGTTATTTGGATGCTCTGTCGGTATTTAAATATGTCAATCTATTCCCCATCCCCCATACTAAATTTGCATCCAGTTTAGCTGAGTGAGCTCTGAGGCTATCTTCTCTTCTAGTCAACCAACACTTCCTACACATTTTTAGTGTGTTTTAATCCTCGTTTTATTCATTACCAATTGAATTCTGACCTATTATAATAATTAAAATTATATAATCCAGTTATTATAAATAATACCGCGAATGATATATAATCCGTAAAGTCGAAGTAACAGAAAGCGCTTGGTTTGGCTACACTTTCTGGATGTAATTATCAAAAGTTTAAATAAACTTATCGATTTCAAGGCTGCAGAACATTTCTGAATCCCGTAATGTCCACGTACCCACACAACTCTAAAATAATTTTCACCCTACATTATTGAAATTCTCCACTGAGTCTGTAAGTATAGTGGTTGTGTCGATCTTTGCTGCTATTTTTAGCTATTTTCTTTGCTGCCTTTTGAAAATTTAATTCACGTTCAAACTCAACCCTGGTCAAAACAAATACCTAGACCAAAAAACTATATCAAGATTTTGTTGAAAATTAGTTGTTGGAATTATCGACGACACCCCTAATGTGTCGACCACTATTTTGTATGATCTCACTTCATATCGCGTTTGTGTGCCATTCCTGCAGAGTTTGAGACTGAGCAAGGCGGCGATGAGAGACGTATCACCTGGACAAGTCGTTAATTTAGTGTCCAATGACGTCGGGAGATTCGAATTGGTCGCAGTCAGCATCAATTTCCTCTGGTCCGGCCCCATGCAAACAGCCATCGTCGCTATTTTACTCTACCAAGATATAGGAGTTTTAGGATTTTCCGGCATGATTGTCATAGCATTCGTAGCTGTTCTTCAAAGTAAGTTTGAAATGTGTATTAGAACTGCTGTACTTCCTCTGTTGTTTCAGCTATAGGAGCTTTCTGATCATTTTAGGAGAAAGTGAGACAACTCGGGAATGAGCATTACCCACGTATTCAAATCATATTTTTGAACGAAAATAGATTTATTTATTTATTTATTTTTTAATTAACCCCATCCGCATTAACCTATAATGAGTAGTTCTCTTTTTATGATTTGATTGGAGTTTCGTTGAAAATGAAGCTATTGCAATGGGTCGGAAAATTTTAAAATTCAAATTTTTGAAAAAATTTTCTTCATTAAAATCCGTTTTGAGGCCGTAATCGAAACGTTTATACGTTTATGTTGTTCATGTTTTCATGTTAAAAGTTATATAAAAATAATTGTATATATCTATCTATCTATCTATCTATCTATCTATCTATCTATCTATCTATCTATCTATCTATCTATCTATCTATCTATCTATATATATATATATATATATATATATATATATATATATATATATACACTCGGCCCTTCGGGCAATTAATATATATACATAATACAACCGCATGAAATGGCTCTACAAGAGCATATACATATTCAATCAATTTTCAAGGAAAAACAACAATTGACAACATGAAACTAATTTTTATATTTCGGCTTATGCCTTTTTCAAACTACGAGAAAAGAATTTTGATTTTTGTTAATTGGTGAGAAATTCTTGCCATGGAGAAGCGTGGTTGCCCAGTTAACGTCTGATATTCAACCCTGGAGGATCATACGCGCCCAAAACATTCGAGTGAGCTCTCTCTGAATGAACCAGCATTAACTTATTTTCTGTGGGCCCCATTTTTTTCAATACCTATATATGTGTATATGTGTGTGTGTGTGTGTGTGTGTGGTGTGTCATTACAGACGATAACACTTCTTAGGATTGAGATAAAAATTCCGTTTTTTCGCCATAAAATCAAGCTTTCCAAATGAAAGGATGAGTTTGTTGGCCAGCACTTCTACAGGACATTAAATAGGTAAAGTTACAAAAATGAGCTCAAAAAATCACTATTAATGGCTAAAAACTGTCCAAAAAGTTCAAATTTATCATTTTCAGCATAATTTTAGTCACAAATGCTAAAAACACAATTAAATTTCATTAATACTCGTATTAGCGGAAAACAATTTTATAAGATCAAAAAAAATCTAAAATTCCTAAATCTTTTTTGAATAGATGAATTTTATTTAGTATGAGTTTTTTGGCCATAAAATTGGATATTATTTCTAAATATATTTCAGAAATGACGTCACACTGGGTAGCGGAGCCCCGCCCTGGCGGGAGGGGTGCTTTGACGTCACCAGTGAGCGAAACTTTGAAAAATCATGGAAAGAAAACCACTCATACTAGAAGAGTGAAGTTGATGCAAAAATTCTTAAGATGTTACCGTCTTCCATTTAAAATTAGTTACAATAAATTTTCCACACTCATGGGTATCGCTAATTTTTATGCATATCGCGCGATGTTAATTCCATAGGTGGAGGTTATCTCTTGCAAAATCAGGAAATTTCGGCGCAATTTCAATACGAAAATTGGTCTGTGGTGGTGGTAGTCTTCAGAAGTGGCCATGAGAGTTTTCAAACCTTGGTTGGACCCTCAAGCCTGTTTCATACTATCTTACTGAAACGAACAATATCTTGAAAAAGTCATGATGATCTGTGGAAACCTCTCTACTTCGTGTAAAATTATGAAGTTTTTGCATTCAAATGCGGTTCTTTGCTAATTTATGACAAATAGGATTATACCATTGTAAAGCTGAGATTTTAGGCAAACTCTGCTACAAATAATTTGGTTCAATTAGGCTTAGGATCTCTTGAAAAAACTAACATTATTCTATATTTTACGATATGGGCTGAATTTAAAAATTCTTTCCAACGGTACTTACCCTTTTTTAGACATTGCTGCGTATTTTGAGGCACTTATGGGTGTTTTAGTGATATTAAGCCAAAAAATGAGGAGGAAAATATAATTTGTCAAAAATTTAGAAATGAAAAATGAATAAAATAAATTGATCAATCAGAAACTTGTAGTTTCCACCCTTAATAGAAATCGCTATAAATTAAACGTTTTCAAAACATTTTATCTTGGGCGCTCTGATAGTCATATATAAATACTATCTATTTGATGGTATTTTATGGAACTACATGTCTTGAATTCATATCTTCCAGCTTACACTGCAAAGTTAACGAGCGCATTTAGACGAAGAATAGCACGGGAGAGTGATGAAAGGATACGCATGACAGATGAAATTTTAGCTGGGATCCATGTTATCAAAATGTACGCCTGGGAGAAACCTTTCATCGCATTACTGGATGCTGCGAGGAAGTAAGCTCTTGAAGTCGTCGGTAAAATCATTTATATTGTTTTAAGAATTTTAGATTATATTTTGACTGTTAGAAAATGTTATATACTCGTACAATAACGAAATCTTTTTGAACTTAACTTTCGCGAAAGTTTTGAAAAAAATATATTTACATACAATTGTAGGAGTCATTACGATATCTTGATTTTCAACAAAAATTCGCAAGAAAAACCACTGTAAGGGCCGGTTGTGGCGTTAACGCAGCGTTAGGGAACGCGATATTAAAGTCGGGTTAATGCTCGTTAGCCAAAGCGGGAAAGGTCGTTGTGGCAGCTCCGGTTAGCGATTGCTTCGTAACACCAGGTTAACAGCTGTTGATTGTCTTGGAAACGCTGTCACACCTTATCACTGGAATTCGTTTTCAAATCATAGTTGCGTGTTCATCATTATTTGACTGTTTCGTTATCGTTTTACTGATTATTCTTCACTATTATTTTACTTTGTGTGTTTTAATTCACTATTATTTTACTTTGTGTGTTCGATTGTATCGAACTTTTCGGTATTGTCCGAAGATACAAGAGATGTGAGAAATCAGCTGTTCGTAATCCGCCATCCGCCAGATGGGATTGATAACATTGAATTGTCAACTCGTAAATCGACAATATACTATTGACAATAGACAATACCCGAGACAAGAATAAGCCGACGTCCTGAATATGCAGTTCTCTGCCCAATTCACACAAACACGACTGCGCTGATGTCAGCGGATTATGAGACATGGCGTGACGTTGGAAAGAGGCTAAATTCCCCCACTCGTACCCTGAAAAGGGGTAAGGAGAATTGTTTACCGCCCTGTAACTTACGTCACAAAAACTTGTACCCAATGAACCGAAGGATCGATTGGAAGGAACGACTTGGAGGAAATTGCTGGGCGATGATTGGACCCACCAAAAGCAGACACGCCCTGGACGAGTGAATAAAAATGTTTGACGAGCATCAGCTCGGTGTCTTGTTTCTGAAATTGTGAATCCGTCCGGAGGCGGAATTTTGTCCGTTGAAGGTGCAATGGTCGTAGGTCTCCACTTTTCGGTGACTGCGTACCTATGACGCCAAGAAGAATTCGGCATCCGAAGATCAGCGAGTTCCACTAGCCAAGGGACGCAAATGCTGAGGAGGATTCAAGATCTACTTCAACCAACGGTGAGCAAATACCCTCTTTCCATCTACTGCCCAAAAAATAGTCTCTCCGACACCCACTCAAGCTCACCCAGACACTTCAAGAAAACGTCCATCGGACGGAATAGTGAATTTTGGAGGCTTAGATAGGTGTGTTTATCAGAGTGTAAAGGACTATAGGTAGTTTCTCTAGCGCTAGTAAACATATGTCATAACCTGGTCATACAAGTGTATTTGAAGAACGAACAAATGTCTGAATATTCATAATAATAAATACGTGTTGACCAATTCAAAATTGTCATCATGCTTGGTTAACCATTCCACTTATCATTTGTCATTCTTCCTAAAAACAGCGCGGAGACAGAGAAAGTATACTCTCTGGTTATGATCAAGTGTCTCACGAGCCTGACGGTGCGTATTGAGACGAAAACGGGAACTTTTTAATCTCGTTAAAACTAAGGGATCAAGAGACAAACAAATCTTACCCTTACATGAATAAACAATTAAATCCCCCTTCAAGTCTAAAGGCTGTGCAGCAGATGCGCAATGGAACGAAAATCTAGGGTTAGCATTATGTCAGATGCTAGGGTTACCAACTGATAACCGAGGCTTCCACGACGCCACTAATCGAAGATTTTATCTGACCCACGTTAACTATCGTTAACCGAGGTTGCCACAACCGGCCTTAAACCTTTTGAAATTCGGAGGTCATAATATCCATCAACCCAATACAGTTTTTTAGATTTTCCGGAGTACTCGGACTTTTTTTGACCCAGATCGGCCAAAGTTTCAACGGTGCCCCGCTCAGTAAAAGCATATTTGTCAACTTACCACCTATATCGAACTATATTGATAATAAAAGTTGTATCATCCATTTCTTATCACAGGAGAGAATTGAGATTCGTTAAATTCGCAAACACCGTTCGAGCAGTTTACATGGCGTTCAACCTGAGCACAACTAAAGTGGCTCTTTTCATAACTCTTGCAACATACGTGTTATCGGGGAACAACATAACTGCAGCTCAGGTATGACATGTGACATATTAATACTAATAAGCTTAGCACTTAGCGCTCGTTACGCGCTTGTAACAGCACAGTGGTTGAGAATTATTATGACAAGACTATTAATTTTTATCGTATTACTTTGCTGCTTAATATGCCCTAAGGTATTCAAAATTGGATCGTACTACGGAATATTGGCGCAAACCATGACCAGTATTTTCGTCAGAGGAGTCGCTGAGTTGGCCGAATGTCGAGTTGCGATGAAAAGATTACAGGTACTTGTTCAATATTTCTCCCCACTTAGTTGTGAAACTATTAAACATTTTTTATAAACGAGAATATGGCGAATTGCATCACAAAGAGAAATATTATGAACTACTCCAACAATAAAGTTCCCATACAGTGGCTCAAGGATACTAATTCTTGGTCAAATCAATGATGAAGTTATGAGTGGGTGACTCTAATGCGGGTCAAATCAATGATTTTCGAATTTTATAAACAACATAATTCGGTAGTACTTAAAATCAGAAACGTTCACGCCGTGCAACGTGAACTTATGAGCAAACTTGTTTACTTTGTGTTTTACGATGATATATGCTTCACATTTATTCTAAAATTCAAAGACTGTTTGCGACAGGTGATGGCATTTACATACGGAACAAGACAATCTTCTACAACAACAATTATTATACTTTGATCGATACTGTGATTTACATTCACTGTGTTAGTTCGTTTGGTTTTCTTCTCTTCAACCATTTCAGCAGATCATCCACATCCAGCAAATGGACAACTTTGATGTTGACATGAGCCCTTAGTTGCTCCTGTTAGCGATGTCAATTTTCTTGATAGTCTCATTGTAGTATCCATCTTAAAGTAGAACTCGAAATAAAGTTCCGAAAACTAATTAACATTAATAATTAACAATTAAATATATATATATAATTATGATATAGAATATTCTCAATTTCGTAAGTTATATTTATCTGTTTCCTATATTTTCTGACCAGCGCACACCAGGAATCGTTTCAGAATGCTCGAAACGGATTTCGACGAAGAAAGTTTTCAAAAGTTTTGATTTTAAACATTTTTGAACCATTGCAACAGCTTAGATTTCTACGAAAATTCCCTAAAACACATTTTACTGAAAAATTAATAAATTTTCATCCATAAGAGATTCTGCGAAATTTCAAGCAAAAAGAAAGGTGGAAGCAAACAAGTTAGAGAATTGATATAGGTATCCAAAAGAAAAGTGGAAAAAATGAAATTGCGTGCTATGGTGAAAAACTGCCCATGGTACACGCCCTTCTCCTACACCCATTTCGGGCCTCCCATGCAGCCTATACCACGATATCCAGTCTCAAACTAAGCATATACACCCATGTCAAATACCCTGATATTTTGTCGTATTTATTCACCAGTTTACCAAAACACTGATTATTCACAAGTCTACATGAATAGGAATCTACATGAATTGGGACGACAACCACACGATCCTATACAGACAAAACTCGAAAAACGAAATTCGTTCCTTTCCTGAACTTTAAATACATAAAATTTCTTTTTTTTTTTTTTTTTCCGTTTTGTTCCGGATCGATACAGTCTAGAGGGAGGGAACGGAAAGATATTTCGAGCCCTGCCTTGAAGTCATGGTGGACTATACCATTACTCGTATGGTGTCCCAAAAGTTGTACAAAGTTGGATCATACTGTAAAGACAGTTTAGTGTAAACGGCTTTGTAGCAGAAAGTTATTTATAGAAAGTATTTAATCATAATTTGTGACCGTGCAAGGGAAAAGGGAGCTTAACTTGCCAAGACTTTTTTTTTTTTTTTTTCAGGAGAACAAAAAAACGAAGATTGGGTCAAAAATGTCTTTTTTTCGTAATATTTTTTGGGTCCCAAAACTATCTCTCTTTCCCCAGTAATCATCAAAACTTGAATTTCCTACATGTTTCATTGTCTTTACAAGTGCGATAAACTGCAGTATTGCAAATCTGCTTAAACCTGCTGAAAATTTGCAATTTTCGAGCCCGCTTTTTTCAAACTTTGAAAAATTTTGAATATTGATTGGAAAATGATAGAAAAAAAAACTATTTCTTTCAGCATAATGTAGAGAAAAATAAAAATATATATAAACTTAGATTTGACCTCCGGCAAGTTAAGTTCCCTTTTCCCTTGCGTGCTCAAAATTAGACGTTTGAAATAACAAATCCCCGTGCTAAATGCTAAACAAAAAAACAAAAAAAAAATATAGAAGATTGAACAAAATCACAAAATGAACTGTGATAACAGAAGCATATCAGTCAGTTTTTTTTTCTTTTCATAAAGATGGAAAAATGATTTTAGGAGGTGGAATATTGCATGAAAATTTCTCATAAGGTGGTGGTGCTATACAACTGGGACATTATAATATCATGTGAGGTTACGAATCTAACTTATTTCAATTGATTTTTGGTTTACTTTATTGTGTCAGTAGAATTACCTACTCCAAGATGAAGTGACTGGATTTGCTAGAGAGGAAAAACGTGAATCTATAGGAAAAGACATTGAGAAATGCGAAGAGAAAAAGAACGGCGTATCACCAAATGCCGTAACGGTGAAAGACGTGAGAGCCAGTTGGATGCGCGATGCGTCAGCCCCCGACCTGAAAGACATCTCATTCGCCGTCCGTAAACAGCAGTTGGTGGCCATCATAGGGTCAGTTGGGTCGGGAAAGGTAAGTTTACCGCTTATAAATCTTAATATCATCCAATATATGCTAAACGTTTCAATTCCGTTTCCTCACTATCGTCATCATTGCACAGACACAGCAAAGAAGCTACAGCAGAAGGTAGGGGTCATCAAGTCAACGCCCACCCGTCGCACAGTGGTTCCGAATAGCGAAAAAGCAGTCATACCTAATTCTATAATTTGTGTGCAGGGGATGGTGAGAACTATAGCAAGGTTGTTTTTCAAGTATTTTTTCACGTAGAATCAATCGCAACCACTTTCAGATTCGCCCGAATGACACTACTTAATTGTCGGAAATGTAAATTTGTGATGATTTTCTTCGATTGTTTTGCATTTTTTGTTGTGATAGTCTGATTTAGCATATTTTTATCGCGAATAGGAACTAACATTACATTCCAAACAATGTTCTAAGTCCCTAAACATCTTACCGTAGGCTCACAATGAATTGAATGAAATACACAAAATATATATTAAAAAATTTCACTGCTGTAGTACCTTTCATCTCCAATGTAGTACCTACCTACTTAAATAAAACTTCAAAATGGAAATTTAATAAACATACAGTAATCCCTGAATTGAATATTTCAATTATTCGAAATACTTTTCGAAATAGTGTCGAGGGCGTCCTCCTCAAGAACCACATGTTAAAAGTAACATTGACAATGGCCCACTCAAAATAACAATCACTAAGCCAAAAGTCATTGTTTGACATTCCTTCGCGTATTTTAAATTATGTTTTGGTAAGATATTCCTACCGATTCGGTACGCCAGTGATGATTTGAATGGTTCAGGAATGTCATATTTTGATAATGCTTAAATGATAGATAATAATTAAACAATACTTCACGTTTCCGAGACTTCGAGCAAGATTGTACTCGTACTTCAACTATCTCAACACTTCCAATTTTTACGGACGTCATGATCGGTATAGGGTATGCAACGAGATGAGCACAGACTTCAACCACAGTTTAGTTAGCTAAACAGTTGGAAAGTGGGTGTGTGAATACGGGATATATGCACATGTTTTTTCAAATATTATTTTAAATTATCTTGAGAATTTTGATACTCACCTATGAAGAGAAGTTCTTTTTCCATGACTTTTCAATGTTTCCGACAATTACGGGGTCACAGAGTAGAGCAGGGGGGGTTCCACCTAGGCGAGAGGGCTGCTGTGACGTAATAATCATTTTAAAATTTATAGAAAAACAACTACTTATTGTAAAAGAGTGTGGTTGGTGTCAAAATTCTCAGGATTCGATCTAGTTTCACATAAGACTAAGAAAAAAATATTTTTTTCGATCCATTAGCACACTCCATAGCGCGAGCCTGCTGTATACTGTGGATTAACGGTTAATCGGACATAGACCTTTTCAAGCTAAGACGAAAGTCATTGGTCCTACCAAATAGGTCGGGCGCCCACTGTTAAACTGGTAATTTCGAAAACATAGTGCCATTCAAACGAGCCTGGGCCAAACGTTTGGATCTATTTGGTTCTACCCGTTTCAAAAATAGTTTCTGCTGAATCTCAACTGAATTTTTGGTGCAATTTATTTACAAAAAGCGATAAAAAAGTTCTATAAATAAGATTTTAAAAATCATGTTTTCGAAAAAATATATATTATCAATATTTCATCATGATGTGTTCATGGCAATGCGGTTGAACAATTTTAGCAATCAATACAATATTTTAAAAATGAAATCGTAAATGTGTTATTTGCGGTGAAAACTGGGATAACTTTTATGTTTCCGTCCCCACTGGGTTAAATTCCACCATTTTCCCCCTAGATGTACCATTGAACGAGAAGTATACCTGGATTGACGTTAACAAACATTTTGAAAAATGCTATTATGACTACTTTTTTGCGATTTGAGACTACTATGCGTCGGTGACGCCACGATGCCTACTCAGTTACCGAGAATTTGACCCTTTACATATATATATAGTCCAATACAGAATCTTTAATTTCTGAGAAATTTCCTACTCTCCTATCATTGTACTCCATGTAGCTGTAAAGTAGCGTTGGGTCTCGGGTGCTCATGACAATGAATATATAACTCAAAAGTTTAAGGATTTATTAATTGTGTTTATCATTCAAAACAGTTCGTATAACTTATTCACGTTTATCTTATTAAAATTATCCTATAAGTACAACTGTCTGAAGCATCACAATTTTTCGAGAACTTTTTGAAATAAAATCTTATTATTATTATTATTTTATTTTATTTTTTTATTTATCTATTTTTTTTCTTCGTTTTTTAATACATTGTCCTAGTCCATATATTCTTAGTTTTCTTTTTCTTTCTGATTCCTTTAATATCAGATATTACAAGCGAATAAATATGGCAATTAACGATTAAAGTTTCTGTAGTTGGAAAGAGATCAAGTAATTCGGTATACGAGTATGTGCAATAGTGATCGCTGGATAACTTAGGGTTCCAATCATTATAATATTTATAAAATAAATTGAAAAAAAAAAAAATCATATTTCACTCGTATAATATTTTGCAACGACTCAGATTTGCAGGCTGTTCTTACCTGGGCTTCATATAAAATTTCGCTATTCTTGTTATCATCCAGGTTTACAATATTTTGAATTTTCAGAGGTTTTTCCAAGGGAGGTTCACAATCTGCAGGTAATGTGACTGCAGCTGTGCTGTGGATCCAATGATTTCGCTTCCATGCTCGCTTTTTATGGTTTCATCTTTATGAGCACGAATTTTTCGGTTAAATCTTCGATTTAAATTTTGGTAGTTTAAGGCCATCCGCACACTGCACGATGCTGGGAACTGTACGACGCGAACCCCGCGACGTTCATTCCGTACGATCCGCGCTTCCCCTTCGATCGTCGTCCGCACAAGGCGTCGATTTTATCTTAGTCGAGTCGCAGCCCATTAGCTGGGAGGTCCATTATTCGTGATCATTATTTATGTGGGAACGTCACCACCCCAATAGTTTGATATTGAAAACATGGAAATGAAAGTAGGTACAATACTTATCTAGTCTAGTTTGAATGTATCAGACAGCTCAAAAGAAAAAAGAGAATCATTCATACAGCATAATAGTATAAGCAAAATTATTTTATCATAGTATATTTATCTTAAATTATTTTCATTAAATTATTAAATTTTCTTAAATTATTTGCTTCCATGAGACGTGCGTACCACGCGATCCTTGCGTCTGGCGTCGCGCCTTGCCAATCGCATGAGTTTAGAAACGAGGAGATTTTAAACGCAAACGCACGAGATGATCGCAAAACTCCAAGTTTGCAAAACCACCACTAACTACAAAAGAACTCATGTCGAGGCGCGACGCGTCTCGTTTCAAATCGCATCGCACTGTTCAAGCGTCGCCCCGTGTGCGGGCGGCCTTAAGTAGTGAGGCACAGCGTTTGGCTTGAATTTCAATTTATTTATCTGTTCATTTTAACGGGCAAGGCCCAATTACACGATTATTATTATACATCACGATGCTTTTTGAGCACAATAAGAAAAATCTATAAAATATATAAATATTTCATAATAAACATTTTATTAAAATGTATTAATTATAAAATAGACAATTCAAAAATTTGTTTACAAAATTATGCTTAAAAATGTACTTGAAATTCATTTAAATTTTCTTAAAAAGTCATACTAACTGCAAAAAAGCTAAAAATCCTAAATCTCTTTTGCTATAGCAAATTATTATTTAGAATACGTTTTTGGTTTATTATTTTCAATAATGAACCTTTGTAATCGATGAACCCCCCCCCCCCCTCCCTCCATCCCTCTCAAAATTTGTTGGTTTACGTTTCAAGATGCGTGAAATCAAAAAAAAAAAAAAAAAAAAAAATCCGTCCGTTTGCCATACACTATGCGCCATACGCCGTCTCCAAAACTTCTGGACCAAAGTTTATGAAATTTGGCTCAAAATCATACATCGGCCGGGACTGTGCAAGTAACATCAGCATCATTTTTGAGCAACCCTAAAGGGTAGTAATTAAATAATCGAGATCTCGAAAACTTTCAAAGTAGCAGTGATGATTTTTTGCTTGTCAATGATAAATGTACTCCCAAAGAATCGTTTAAAACCACCCGCAACGCTGTACGTTGAACGCTTATGTTCTCTAATTAACCTACTGAAATACATTAATTCTAAATAATGTGCTAGGAAGAAACATAATATGCAGTGTATGCAATCCTTCTACTTGATGGGACATAATCATACATCATTTTGTTCCTCAACTTTACTATATAGCGTAAAATTATGGGGTCCTGGTGCTGTAATGCAATGAAACCAATATTGGAAGCGCGAAGCCTCGAGTTTCGATGTTAAATATACTGTAAGCGGGGCATAATAATTGCGGACCAGTGTTCTGCGTAGACGGGCTATCTAATACAGAAATAATAAACCTTTCTGTAATAATTTGCAGCGTTTATATATATATATATATATATATATATATATATATATATATATATATATATATATATATATATATATATATATATAATAGAGGAAAGTGCCCAAAACCGGACCCCTGTTTTGTTTTTGAATTTAAAAAAATAGAAAATACCAACAAATTATGTTTTAAAATCATCTAATATTTACTTTGTAATGTTGAGCATCATTTAACTTAGACTTTAAAAAAATCTAATTCAAAATTAGTACAACAAAAAATTATTTTATTAAACCTTACAATTTCTCAATTCGTGATATAGTTGCCTAAACCGGACCCCTTGTCAAAATAACAATAAAAAAAATTTAAAAATAGCATTAAATCAAAGAATACTCATTCTAGTTTCAAATATAATTATAATTTAACAATCACAATACAATATAATACAATAAGATAAAGATTTCAATCTCAAAAAATGATACAGAATGTATTTTAAACAGAAACATAGGTAATTTAATTCCTTAGCGACAATAATCGCAGTTTGTTATTAATATTATTTAGAAGGACTCCACTTTCTTATATCAGTTTTTCCCATTGTCCTTTTGAAATCTGAAACGAAATTTCAAAAGAGAAAGAGTGAGTACAGATTCAGGAGACTTTGAACATGAAAAAACAAGGGGTCCGGTTTAGGCAACAAGAGGGGGGCCGGTTTAAGCGACTAAAACCATCAGTTTGTTAACCCGATTAATTTTGAACCAAATATCTAAATGAAACGTTTTGATGATAAACAATAAACTTAAACCTTACCATTAACGAAAACGAAACCTGTAGCACTGCTCAAAAACTTTTTTCACTACAAAAACATGTAATGGTGAACTGATAAGCAACAGGTGAAGTGGGCGATGTGTGCGCTCCACTACATAGTGGTAGATGCCTCTAAACTACTGTTTACAGTTGAATAGGATAGAGTTCTGAAGAATGCAGTGTCAGAAGACCAGGGGTCCACTTTAGGTGGAGGGGTCCGGTTTATGGTACTTTCCTCTATGTATATATATATATATATATATATATATATATATATTATTAGTTGTTACAATTTCTTTGCACTCAAAAAGCTCAAATTTCTAAACAATTTTACATTATATAATGCGATTATTTACGAAAATCTGCTCTTACGATCACGCTGCAAGACTAGAATTTTTTTAACTATTACTACTGCGGAAATAACCCTTTAGATGCACTTAAGGTCCGAAATCTAGCTTGTCTGCTGTATCACTGCTAATCTGCAAGGGACAGAACGGTAAAGAACCACGACAGTGGTATAAATCCTCTTTTTCCACCAATTGGACGTAATGGGCTTCTGAGGGCAATGGTGCACACGACAACCGGAACGTTTATGCTGTCCGCGTGGCCCCTTTGGGGTGTTCTGTAGATACCCGTTACCGTACTTATCCATGAAAATAAGTCCTCATCATGAATGATGTGGTACAACAGTTTTTGTGTACCGACGGCCACCGCATCTTATTCCAAGATGCGGATGGCTCACCTCTCTGCCAGTAACAATAATGTCAATAAATAAGCTAGGTGACCTATGATTGAATCACTATGAAGTTTTACCTACGTTCTCATACCTCTCCTCTCACGATTAATGACCTTGCACAGACATCGATAAGATCATCTTAACCAGAACACCTTAACCTCTCTCTTTGCAGTCGTCAGTTCTACAGCTGCTACTGGGTGAGCTCAACGTTCAAAGTGGAGATGTCAATACGTATGGCGAAATATCATATGCATCTCAAGAACCTTGGATATTTGGAGGGACCGTCAGGGAGAATATATTACTAGGGCTTCCTTACAATCGGCTACGATATAAGCAGGTAACTTCTATTTTAGATTTACTGATCGAATACCATTATAAGGAGAGACATATATCTTAGTGAAATATGTATGTGATTCTATGCGATAGCCACAAAAATAAGTTACTGGTGAGTAGGTAGCTACATAAAAGTGGATGTGCAAACTAGTTTATGTTTGTAGATGTCATTATAGAATGAGCGATACCCACAAGTGCGAAAAAGGTTTCTAACTTAATAATTTTGTGTTTACAGCCATCTCTTAACGGGTTTTTGGGTTGAGCGTGTATTTCAACTCGGCTTCATCCAAGATTAGTTTTAGTTAATTTATTTGTATAACTAGTTTCACCAGTTGTGGCCTCATCAGGTACTAAAAAGAAAGAAACAATCTAAATAAGTACTGAGGAATTCGTTTAACTACGCATCATTATTATAGACTTATTAGAGGAGTAGTAGCTATGTACCTGTATGGTTCTAGTTCAAGTTTTTCAAGAACCCTTTCAACCAACTTCCTGCAAGTCATCAGCCTCCTTAGCTGACAATGCTTCAAGTATGGAAGGTTGTTTCAATTCGATTATACAGGTTGGGAGAGTATCTTATTCGATTTAGTTATGAACTGGTCTCTCCATGGTATGGTGACTACTTTTTGGTGCACCCCAAGACCAACAGCAGGTTGTAGTGTTACCACAACACGTTTGAGTTATTTTATGACACTTTATGGTAAACTTGCACCCGTTATGAAAAAAAATAATTAAAATAATCACGAGCATTTATACTAGTTTTCTTCATACTTGAGAGGTATTTCACAATATATGCTATTACGGATATAAGTGGTGATATGACAAGGATCCAGTTAACATGGATACTAGGTGTACCATGTATGCCTGAGCCTGAGACATGAGCCTACATGGTTAACTGGATCCTTATCCTGTATAACGTCCAGTATGACCAGTGTGACGTCACCAGTGCAAACTTGGAAAAACGTATAATGAAAACCACTCAACGTAGGAGAGTGCAGATGGTATAAAATTTCTTAGAATAGAATCTATTTTCATTTAAAATATAAAATGAATACGTGGTTAAGGCTCATTGTTCAAATCGAATAGAACCTCAGGCTAATCTTAATTTGTCCAGCACGAGTACCAGTACCGGACTAATAGTGTTGACGGTTTGTTTCAGGTCATAGAAGCAAGTTCTTTGTCAAGAGACATTGAGTTGTTTCCAGATGGAGACCACACGATGGTTGGTGAAAGAGGAGCATCGCTTTCTGGCGGACAGAGAGCCCGCATCAATTTGGCGAGGTCAGTTTCATTTGGTCAGGAATACATAATTAAACAAAAGAAGGGTTTCTCTGAAGTTCTATCCATTCCTACTGGAATCAGAGGTGTGAGATACAATACCTACGTAATACCTAACAATAATGATTTTGATCTAACACATGTGGTGATTCTGTAATCAGCAAAGGTTTCAACCGACAGTCAAACAATTTTTTTTCCCATATTCCCTTCAATCCGAGCACCTTCGTGCGGGTACCTATTTGTTTCATCAAGTATTCCTATTAAAACAATTATAAATAACATTCTGCTATAATTCGCTTGGGTGTTCCTGTGGTCTAACGCGCGTTCTAAGCAATTCGGTAAAGCGGGTATAAAGCAAATCCTGGGCTGGTTAAAAAATAAATCAATACCAGTGGTACCACCATACTTACCAAAATCAGGTAAGTAAAGTGTCAATAAACATAGGCATGCGAGTTATAGATAATGATAAGATAAATGCAAATTGAAATAGAGCTTTTGTATCCTTCAGGGAAATTTCGTTAAACCATCGGCTTCGGAAATTGTAGAAATATTTTTTCAAACTTAGTTTAACGGATATTCGTTTTCAGGAGTTCTGAAACGATTCCTGAAGTTTAACGTTTTTGTACGTATAATCAAGCATTAACAGTTATGCAGCATGATCTTATGAGCGAATTTTCTTAAATAGCTCATCTATCATAATAAGTTACTAGCTGGTTCACCCGTACGTTGCAAAGGTTGACTTGAATATACGCAAGCCCCTCCTCACCCATTACATTTCGGGAAACCTTTATGGATCGGATTCAAAAAAGTCCTTACTCAAAAATACTAACTTAAAGTACTTACTTATAAATTACCTATTAGGACCAAACTATTGAGATCAACCCACACTCCCTCTGCAGAACACCCCTCATTTTTCAGATTGAAAATATTCTTGATCGGTAACCCAAAAGAATGTTCAGACAAATCCAATTTCATTCGTCCGAGCATCAGATCACCAGTTCGTTCGGTGATGACCAAATTATTTCATTTATCCCCCCCCCCCTTCCCCCCTCCATTTTTTCTTACCACAAACTCCTCCCTATGATTGAGGCTAGAAAAAATGTTAATAGCCTGTGATTGAGGTTGACGTAATCTAAACATATTCGCCCAATCAGATCCCCGGTTGGTTCAGTAATGTCAAAGACACCGCTTTTCTAACCCCCTTCCACCAAAAACACCCCTATGGGCCGGAATTGAAACTTTGGTTTGGAAGCTTTGGTTTTTTAGTGTTATCCAAACATATTCCATCATTTAGGTCCTCAGTTTATTCTGTGATGTTCAAGATACCCCCCCCCCATTCCACCCCCACCCCACCATCAATATACCCATTGTGGTTCAGATTTGAAAATTTCAAGCAGTTTGTGATTCAAGTTATAGTAAAACAAACATATTTAATCAATCAGGTCCTCAGTTTATTCAATGATGTCCAAGGTACCTCATTTCAATTTCAACCCCCCCCCCCCCCCCCCCCCCCATCACGATAGAGTGACAATGAACAAGTGAATAAATGGAATAAAAAGTGAAGCTTTAGAAATCAACTTAGGTATAGTACAAAGCTGTATTCAATCGAATTACCTACTTCAATTATATTTATTTATTGAATTATTGATTAATAAATACTTAGGAATTACTCTCAATTAAATTATTATTTCTATCCCAACAACAGAACGTTAGTTACTTCCGAGTCTACTAAGGTCGGAGCGTTTGAACAATTTTCTAGAAAAATGAGGCGATTGCAATGGATCCAAAATTTACTTCATGGAAATTCGTTTTGAAATTCCTTGGGTTTAACGCTTTTTGATATGTGTATGTAGATTTTGATAAAAAAGTTCTGGTTCTTTTCAGTTTGCGCGCAAACAGAGGGTCGTTGAAACTTCTCGGTGGTCTGGTTACTCTTCCTGAATCACCTGGTTATTTTATATTGCTGTAATATTTTCAGTTCTCGTGTTATTCTGATCAGCGTCGGAACCTCCAAGGCTAATTTCTTTCCTAATCGACTCACGTTGCTGAAATTTAATGGAGCTCATTCGGGACACCTCAAAAAATTACGAGGTTCGGAGGATCACTGAGTAGTTGATGGGGCCTCTGAGGCTAATTTCTTTCATTTGCGACTTGCTATTTCACTCAGTTTTTTGTTCTGTTATTTTGACAATTTTAGAAAATTTTTCAACATTCACCGACTATAAACCGTAAAATTGTGGGGTTCTGAGCTGTAAAGGTTAGAACCTTTTGGGAGGCACGATGCGCCAAATTTTGATCATTTTCTAGATATATATATATATATATACGAGTATATGGGGCTTAATTTTAATTATAAACCAATGATATACGATCTACTCGTATGTAGAAGGGTTATCTAATTTACAAAAAACTTTATGTATTAATTTGTATCGTTTTCATAGATTTTTCCGCAAATATTAATAAAATTTAAATATGTTGGTCATCATGATTTTGTGCTAAATTTTTGTAATGCTCTCTTTAATCTTTGATAATTTAGTTTTGACTGAAATTCTGTTAAAAATTATACATTCAACGTGTTTATGTGTATACTGTGTGTGTGTGTGTGAGAGAGAGAGAGAGAGAGAGACAGGTAGGTAAATGATACATCCAAAAACGTCTGCCAAGTTGGTGTGGTACATAAGTAGTATAGATCTTGCTGCTTCTAGAACAGGGTCAGAAAGGTCACCAGAAATGGCGAAATTAAAAAATATGAGAGGCTGAGACGGGGTTTGAACTGTGGACGTTCGGAATGCGAACCGACGCCTTAGCTCGCTTAGCTATCTCAACCAGATGGTATATGTGGCGATAAAACTGATTGATACATCTCCGTATTTTTTTTCGCGCCCGAGCGTGGGGCGTATGTCATAATCTAATATTATCGGAATGAGTCAATTAACTGCAGTCGGAAGCCGCTCGCATTTCTTGTTTCATATTCAGGAATGGCGAGGGAGTAATATTATTGAGAGGTTATCTTATTGGTTGATCTCTAAACTATTACGTAATATAGGTATATCATCATATATTATCACTCGCCACGACATTGTTTCGAGCGTCTTACCAAATTGATACAAAATTGATTTGTAATATTTATTATAACTGTCGTGGAAAGGTAGGTAATTAACCCCATAACTTGAAGAAAAAAGGAGACAATAGCTAACTAGGATAGGATATTGGTTTCCAAGCTTCAGAAGCGTTTACTCAATATGAACCCCTAAAGTACGAACAAAATGGACGTCATAATTCATGATCTGAAGAGTGATTGTGAACAGAGTATTGTACCTAATGTGAAAATGAAAAAAACGGGTATAATTCCAACAAGGAAATCCAATTGTTGGGTACCTATGAATAATAATAATAATAATAATAATATGAACACATATTACTTAGTTATCTCTGTTCTCTTTCTTTTTCATCTCAAATATCATAAGGGAAAAGGAATAAATAAGGAGAAAAACAACATTCGATAGTATTGATTTTATCAGATCCATTCATTTATTTCCATTGCATTTTTAATGAAGGAAGATCCTTTTACATTAATAATATGTAAACAATTTGGATAAAATCTCGCATGCTCCTCCCAAGGACAGTCTTGTAACTTCCAATCTATGATTCTTCCACCACACTCGTAACATTGCACTTCATCTCCAATTTCCAAATAGTAGAAGCCAGCACTGCAGAGCTCAGACACAAGGTGTCGGATAACTTTCGGCCATTTTTTGAAGGTCTTCAATCGTCCATCGTAGGTATTCACTCCTTGAGCGGCTGCACCAGATTCCGTCTGCGTTGCTTGTTCAGCAGAATAGGACTGAGGATTGCAGCACATGTTGATAGGTCAAGTGTCGGTTAACAACTGAACCAAAGTTCGAGTCTCACACAATTTATATACTATCCTCTTGGTATAAGCAAACAATCAGACATCAATGTTATTCAGTCCCATAGCATGCAATAATTCAATACATTGTTCTGTTGCATAATAAATATGCATACACACGCAGGTGTCCACAACATCACAGGCTTCACCACTTCGACACTGAGCCCAAGTGCATGTATTAAAATGTCTCCCATGAGGTGTTTCGACATAGTAAGCTCCCACATTATCACTTTCCATCGTGTAGATTCTCTCAATTAATGCATTCACCTGCACCATATTTTTGTAAAACCCCATTGCTGATACGTAGCGATTAAATTCATGGTATGCAGGTAGAGTCATCAGTTTCAGAAGGCCAGTGTCGCTATTCTTCGCAGGTGGTAGGACTAACTCTCCAGCTTCTTCTGTGAAATTCACCATATTTTTTTTCAAAAAAAAATATTCCAGCTATGAAATGCATCATCAACAGGAAGGTTGTGAAAAATATTGTGAGTGCAAACGAGGTTTGTACTACCATAGTGAGATTGCTTAAAGCAATAGTAATGTTTTTACCACATGCGGTTCCAGCTTGTTGAAGCACAAGGTCAACCGGTGCACCTGTCCCCAGATGGCTAAACCCATCAATGAGAGCTTCAATCGGATGTGTGTTGTCTTCCATGCTTGCTCGTTAACTGGCGTAATTCTAAGATGTCGACTCCTCATAAAAGCCGCCGTTATATGTGAGTAGTGGTGGTGGTGGGGAATGGCTAACCAAGCCATTACTCCCACTAACAGCCGTGAAATCTTTCATCTTGTCCAAAACAGAGTCGATGGTGGGGATTAAATTTATCAAATTTGATGCGGCCTTCGCACTCAATGTGATGTTATATGGCTCAACGTGTAACAATTTATCTAGCCAGCTTGCGTAATAACTCAATATTAGATGCTGTTGCGGTGTACTACTTGCAGACATGTGAGTTCCTTGAAAGAATGTTGAGTCTTGCTTACGATCCACTTGTTGCAGTATGCTACTGAACAGCTCCCAATCGTGAGATGATATGTAAAACGGAATTTCACGCGATTTTCGAATCACAATCACCGTTGTTGTTATGTCGGAAAGACCAATCAATAACTGAAGACTTTTTGTCTTCTCAATCAAGAATGAGCTTGTGAGCATCAACGACTCCATGATGATTACTACTGGTTTGCACACATTGTCAGCTCTTTATAAATGAACCTCCCCTCCCCTTTTCACTGACATTCAGGGCTTCTTTCGTAGTTCATAGTGCTTATTTGCATATTCCATTGTAATAAAATCTTGAGGTGTAGTAGGATCTCCCGTAGTTAGCAGGCGGTATGATCCAAAATGTAAAATTCTAGATTTTTCATTTTTTGTAAAGGGAAGGTAGCCTATTGTTACCGCATCCGACTCATTAATCCCTGGCTTAAGATTAATCAGACGTTTTCTACCAAAATCAACTACTTGAGGTTTAGCTGTTACTATATTTTTTTCAATTAATAACTTCTCTAATGCTGCATCCAGCTCGTTATTAATTATTTCCTTTACCGTTTCACTCAAATAATTATCAGTGCCTGTCGATCGTGGAGAAGGGGTGGTAGGGTGTGATCCGAATCTGCTGATGGCTGACATGATAATGAGGGCTATATAATAATATTTAATTCTTTTAACTCTTCCAATATGGAATTTATTTCTGGATCATGCACAGTGTTCCCTGCCTGTTTAGAAGCAAACAACAAACGTAGTCGATCAACTATCTCATTCGGATCATCAAAATAAACATATCTTGGGTAGGCGTTTACTGCTTTGACAAACCCTTTCCCCTTTGGAGGGGGTCCGAGTAATGCCTTCAACAAATTTCGATATTTATATCCTGCTGTATTGTATGGTCTGAATTTTGAGTATCCTTGATGTGCTACATTACTGAACCATACCAGATCTCTGTAATGAGTTTTATCCAAGGGTGTGAACTCAGTTGGTTGGCGTAAGAAAAGTAATTGGAGAAGCCCTTCAGTAATTGGCGCTTTCACTTTATCACCCAGGTAAATGTAGTCACGATCTAAAGTCAACTTTTCATTACCTAAACTCAAGCTACCATCTGCATTAACTTTGGGGCCATATATAGTATCCAATTCATATCCTGATTTATGCCCTGTAATTAATGCGCGTAAAAATGGTCTCATGAAAAGATGGAATTGTTGCAGGTACCTTTCCATCTCATCTTCCCCCTCTGGAGTGCTACTAACCATCTCTAAAGCAGTTTTACCTATACTCCTTCTTTTGGGTGTAACTAATGGTGTGCTAGTTACTCCAATTTGTTGATCTGGATTGGAAACAAAAACTTGCGATCCATCCTCTTCAGTTTTAACGAAGTCACCCACTACATTAGATAGCTCATCTTCTTCTTCTTTTTTGTCTTCATCCTCTCGCGCATGTGCATCTTCTTGTTTTATTGTTCGGACAAACGGTTTGCGGCTTTTTATTATTCTTTTTCGTTTAACTTGGAAACGAGGACGTATGCTGTTTTCGTTGTTGAGTGGTTGTGGGGTTACCTGCTTAAACAACTCCTTTAACGGTTCTAAAGCCACAGCCGAATCAAGTTGAGCTTGCAGTCTACCTTGCTTCATTAGTTTATATTTTTTCCTGATTGCCTCTTGCGCCCTCACAAGGCGGGAAGTAACATGTTTTACCTCCTGCAATGCCATCCTGACTAATTGATGCACTTATGTATCGGGTAATATATATACATCGAATCCCATTCTGTAGCGACCATCTTGCAATTTCTTGTCTTTGTCAATTAATAAAAAGTTATTTTGAGACCAGCACTGTGTACACATGCTTTTAAATTCTTCAAATTTCATATCACCTTGAACATGATCGTCATATATGTGACGAATATTCAACGCATCCATTTTGAACATGACAATCATTGTAAGATTTATTCTAATCAGATTTTTAGGCACCAAAACATAACTATGCGTACAAAAGAATAGATCGAGTGCAAAGTGCCTGGACATGGCGAAGTATTCCCTCAAAATATCGTAGTCTTTAGTTATTATATCGTCAAAAATAACTATAGAATGGGGTTTTATTTCATCAGGTCTCAACAGCTCCACTTGACCATCATCCAACGATGAACCATAAGGGTAATATCCTATATCGGGGGCTAAAGAGTCCAAAACACGTTTTAAAAATTGATACTTTTCCTGGTTTAGCGTTTTTGAAAACACATAAACATTTTCAAATCGTAATCCATTCGGATGTAGCAGCAATGAAAGAATAGTGCATGATTTTCCAGCGCCTGAAGGACCGCAAATAAGACCTCTGATGGGGTTTTTACCAAACAGAGGTCCGTGGGGCAAGTACTCTTGTTGGCTGAGTCCCCCCTGCTCCTCCCTCTCCCTCTCAGCTTCATCACTCACCGCTAATTTTACACACTGCTTTAGAAGTCTCATCATTAAAACTGAGCTAAATTCTCATTTTTCACCTAATATATATACCTTGTATAGGAATAAAATAAAAACACGACTACTATTTATATCATCATATTATTTATTACATAATTCCACGTTGTACAACTCTAGTTAATGGTGAATATGTAACGAGGCTGTCTTGTAGCATTAAACAATATGCTGTCGTGTTGGCTGGAACAGGGTCCTTCGTCTCAAAATCGATACGGATATCCAGAATGTTGTTTCCAATGCTTGAATCAATTTGATGACTGCAGTCAACAACGACGATGGGGGCGAGGTCTATAAATTCGTTATATGTCAACATGGGCTGCGGCCATTCCTCTGAGTAGTAAGCTCTCTGAAAGTCTGCATACATATGGTAAAGTACAGGAACCCGTTTAGTATCGAAATCCAGATTCATTCTACTGTAGGGAAATACTTGTGAACCAATGTGAAGACGGAAGTTAGTCAATTTACAGTGATGGAATAAAGCTATATTTTTATCCACATTTTTTTGTAAATCTGTTTTCAACCCAAAAATGATGTATCGTGGTTTTTCCAATTCTGTGCTAGTTTTCACTGTCCATGAAAACTCTTTATTTGTTGGTAAGGTTGGGTATACAGATAAGTTCCAGCTTCGAAATCCCATTGTAATTGGTTCATTCTGTTCGAGAAGTTCGAGTAAATCTGCCCTTTGGCTATCAGCTGGTCCCACATATGGAATATACCAGATCATTTTCTTAATATTGAGTTCTGGTGAACCGGAGGATGGAGTACCACTGGCTACTGGTAAGCGCGGTATTATAACGTTTGTGTCCGAGGCTGCCCTATTCATTATCAGCTCAACTCTTACATTTACCAAAATTTCTTGATAGTCTTCTGCAAATCCAAGCAAAGTTCTCAACGGTATGCAAACAGAAAAGTTTCCACTATTTTCATCTACGCAAGGATTTAAAGCGGATTTCTTAGACGGTAACATCCATCCAGCTTGTTGTAAACCGTCAACAGTCGCTTTACTAAAACTGGCATAACCTTTCATGGTGGATACTATGCCAGGATAACTTGTTTTGTCAACTAGTTCGCCATTCATAACCAGCTTTATATCATCAAATGCGTGTGCGATTCCATTAGGTCCAAGCGTGTATCGATCATATTTAGATAGGGTACCTTCCACTTGTAAATAGCTTCTCGATATATTTATGTATTCCCCTGGTTGGGAGAAGGGAAATACAATCTCGTCTGATGGGTTGTATCTTGCAGTTGCGAAAGGTTCATGAGCCCGATATTCCAATTTTATGAGACTGTCATCAAAAATAGGTTTTTTACGTACGTTCAACATATTGCCTTGGATTGTAAAGAGGATTCACGTTATATCCCAAATTTTTCAAAAATTTATAATTGATTGGAGTTAGTAGTTGATGTTTACGCTCCTCCGTAGCAGTGAGCGAACTGAATTTATTAGGGGCAGGCGAGCTCTTTTTATGCCAATGTTCAATGATCAACATGTTGTTGCGTAATGGTGAAAATCTGTAGAAAGCAATCCATTTATACTCCTCCTCTTTTAAAATGTAGACGAATGGATATTACTTCATCACAAAAATTAATTAGCTTTCCATCTTGATCGATCACACTCACTGTAATCTCCTCCAATTTGTTACCAATTACAGAATGATATGTAACAGAGTCAGGATTTTCTGACATACGGTATCCTGGTGCTACGCTGGGTGTAAATTGATAAATAACGTGTGATGGTTCTCCATTTCGATAATCTCCTTGACAGCAAGAAACGGAAACACCAATATTTAGTACGTCGAAGACGTGTACAACACCGTTCGACCAGTTCCAAGTATTGCTTGGTAGGATGTTCCCAGCCTCAAATCCCAACAGATGTGAGAATGAATCACTATGATTAAAATCAATTCGTTTTGAACATTTTATACCACAACGTTGCGTGTTCAAGTTCACTTGCATATCAAAATCAATATCCATTTTTTTCAGCTCACTCACTAGTTGCTTGCGTAAGTCAGCCAACTCGTACGTACCAGTGGGAACTTTATACAAGCTTCCAGTGTGGAGAAAATGCTGTTTACCTGCGGGCAGTTCCATACCGAATACATCTTTTTTTAGGCTAGCAGACCATGTCTTTTTTAAAGGCCTATTAGCTTTATATGTGAGAGTGGTAGATCCACGGAGTGTCCCTTTAGCAAACCCTAGAGGCGTAAGAATCGAGTCGTCACTTGTATTAAAAAGTGTTTTACTCGTTTCTATAAGGGCATAATTGTTCTTTATAGTAACCTTTATATCAGGGAATGCTGTTTGCATTAGTTTTTCTATATCTTGAGCATCAACGAAACGCCCACTAGTGTTGTGTACTGGAGCTCCATCATCGAGTAGGTAGAGGGTTGAATTTACATTCTCTACAAGGTTCGGAATAGAGAAGTAAGAATCAAACGAAGTAAGTCCAACCGCCCAATCTGATGAATCTAGTTGAATAGGCGGGAAGAAATTAGCGTTAAGTTCGCTTTTCCCCCGCTCTGTAAGTGATATTGTGAAGGAAGCCATGGGTATACTGATATCAGTACTATTCACGTAGAGACTTTTTATACTGTTCGGATATCATCCAAAGGAACAGAAAACATAAATGACCACAGATTATGCTATCCTTCTTTATTGTTTGGAAATGATTAGTGTTATAAAACACTGTTCTATGAGGACCAAAATATCGTTTCCATTCAAGTGGGGGCTCCAATTCACCATAGCTATCAAAGTAATGTACATTTTTTCCATTGAGCCAATACGCTGTCCAGTGAGTTCCATTCGTACCATCATTGCTTGAGGCCATATTTATTATCGAACACTCAATCTTTTTTGGTGGAGTAGATGGAACTTCATCTCTCATTCTAACCCCATTGAAACCTATAATATCAGCTTTATCACAAAGGCGTTCCAAATCAGAACTTGATAATGCTCGATTTGGAAGCCATAAATTTAGTTTTTTGAACGATTGTTATTACTCCTCTTACGCCCTTTGTATATACCCTTTCCCTGTTTATACGGACGTATATATAACCCTTGCCCCTGTTTGTATGGGCGAATATATAATCCTTGACCAGTTTTACTTGCTTCTTCCATTTTTTGATTGTGTTTCTTAAGTTCATTCAACTCTTCTTGTGACCGCTTTGCATCTATAACTGTCTTAGCAACAGCTGCTCCGCCACCAACTAAGCTGCCAACAGCTGATAAGAAAGGGAGTGCGGCTAACAAAGCGGGTAGAAAGCCACCTCTAATAGTTGGTTTCCGACGCTGTTTATTACTGCGATTGCCTCCTTTCTTACTCTTTTTTCGTGGAGATCTTCTGCTTTTCAGTCCTGACCCTTTGGAGGATTTTCCCATTGTTTTTAATTTCATAGCGTTCGTTGTCAACCAAGCTGCAGCTCGTTCAGAAAAAGGAAGGCTCTTGTCCTTGACTAAATCCCAAGCTCCCCACTCCAATTTCTTGTCAGCCTTGTATCGTTGATCCTCGTCTTTTGTAGTGTGATAAGTACGATCGTGAAAATAGCACAAGTTGTCAAGAGCAGAAATTCCGCGTTGCCCCAAATCGTGGCGTTCTTTAAACCGTGTACCCGGACCACAAAATTGGTATGATGGGAGGTGAAGCTCTATTGGTAGCGCGTCAATTGCACGGTTTATAAGTCCACGTCCTTTCTGCTTCTTTCCCATGCCCATACTGAAGATGTGTTGGTGTCAACTCCATCATATATACTCTCGTTAAATGAGTTCTTTTTTATCGATCCAGCTATTGTGCGTGCCATCGAAACCTAACCATTTTACCAATACTTCATCTCCTTTCTTCTTTAATACCTTTTCTACAAGGTATACATCACCTACCTCAGTTTTTCGTATTTCATATTCATAAAATTTTCCATTTAAAATGTTGTTACGGTAATCTTTCAAAGTGTATGTTACGGGAACAGTAGGTTCGATAGAGTGTATAGTAAAGACTTCATTGCTCCAATTTGGAAGGTACCCCTTGTCAAATATTTTTTTATATTTACTGATCCTTACTTTATCACCCACTGTATAGCGGTATTTCTTATCCTTGACAGCATATTGTTGACGATTTTTTAGAATATTTATGAGAACCTCACCTTCATTGTGTGGATTAACCTCACTCGGTTTCATTCCAATGACGCGATGTTTTCTATGATTGTATTCGTGTACAAGAGTGGGTAGTATCCTCACCCAATTGTAACTACCAAGTTCCGTGAAAGATCGATACATCAGAGATTTCAAAGTTCTATTAAACCTCTCAACTATTGTCGCTTTTTTGTCACTATAAGATGAGTAATGTTGTATACCATACTGTTTCATAATCTTTCCAAATTGTACGTTGAAAAACTCTTTACCCCCATCGGTTTGCAAGAATTTCATTTTATTTCTATTAAGAATAGGTTCTATAGCTTCTACAATGGATGAAGCGTGTTTGGATTTCAATGGGACAGCGTAAGCATACCTGCTAAAACAGTTAATCATCGTTAAAATGTATTTGTATCCATTATTAGTGCGAGAAAAAGTGATCATTTCAACGAGATCTGCTTGATATAAATCATTTAATCCTTTCACTTCAACAGGTCTCGTTGGAAAGTTCTTCCTAGCTGGTGCGTGAAGTTCTTTTGCAATCTGTGCTCTAATGCTCATTATGTTCAACTGATATTATTCTCACCTTTCCACACACTTATATATAGTAAAATATGACTTCTGCACTTCTTTTATTGGTGTGAATATTCAAGAACCTTCTGATATTAGTCTAACTAACCATCCCTAACCATCCTAATGGAAAATTACATTTTTTTTCTAGTGAGAGGCATATATTTTGTTATTTTAATTAAAATACCATCAACTGATTTTAACATCCAACCTGATCCTTTCGATTCAAAATTCTCAATTTCCGTTATAATTTGCTCAAAGCTGCGAATTAAATAATTATTTAAATTAGTTGTTTGGTCTAATTCTTCATTTTTTGTTTTAAAATTTCCATCAATTAGTACATCCTCAGCAATCATTAAATTTTGTCCATCAGTATCATCAAAAACCCTAATTTTAAAAAACACGCATTCCAATAGTAAATTTACCTTAATATTCTTCCATTCTGACAAGTATTCATTCAAAACAGATACAAGTTTTCCTTGCAAATTACGTAGAAAAGATTCTGGAAGTTTGATATTATTTATATTTTTAAAATATATGTCAACTGCAGAGTTGCATACTTTTGACAAAACTTTACCACCTTCTAAGGGTACAGCAAACAACCTTCGCAATTTTTGTCCACGTCCATGCTCTAATTGTATATCATCATTCCCCCTTTTCATGATTATAACTGAACCATTCCGGTCAAGAGATGTCATTGAACTGCTTTGAACAAGAGTTGTGATCAAACTAAACATTTCCCACACACAACCATGGTTAAATTTCCAAGACCTCTTTTTTTTTTTCATTGTGCACAGTTACATACCTCACTCGGTTATATATTCATAATGTTCGATTGGTATGAACCTTCAGCTTGGAAAAAGGAAAAAAATCAACATGTTAAATATTGTGCATTAAACAAAAGTACAGCCAACTGCTTTAACTTTACATGAAAAAAAGTAGAGGCGCCATACTTTTTTCCAGCTGTCAAATACATTTGACTGCAAGATTGTTCATATTTTTATTAAGAGTGATAATATTTACAATAATGTGGTTACAATAACAGTTTATAATTATTTTATTTATTTATTATTTATAATTTTTATTATTTATTTATTATTTATTTATAATTATTTTATTTATTATTTTAATTATTTTGTTATACAGTTGAATGATATGGTTTCGTGTGGATCCCATCTTCTAAAATTTCCCTTTTATCATCATGAAAACTTAAGGATTTTTTACATAAATCTACTGTAAAGACATCATGCAATTTCGAATCAATTTTTCTGAAATTTGAGTATAAGTCCTTTTTGGTTTTTAGACAATGTAAATAATCCTCAAATTTTAAATCAGCTACAGCGGTTTTGCCAATTCCTTTAGCTTTCTTGATGACATTATCACCAAATTTTAAACTATACAATTTAGGTCGTAAACAAATAAATTCTTTTACGGGAATAGAGTTGGTTTCATCTTTGATTTTACCAATTACTTTTTTGTTTTCGTTAGAATATAGAGAGTGTGATGATGGGTATTCACTGAAATCAAATATATGGGATAATGATTTTAAATCATTGTACAAATTATTTGTCTTTATCTCCCATATGAAACTATCTGTATCTTGGTAACATATCTTGATTGCGTTTTCTCCAAATTTCGGTAACAAATGTTCATAATGTAGATCATATATTAAAGTTTTTGATAATTCTAATATTGCAAAACCTACATAAAATGGTTTATTGAATACAATTTTTTCATTCGCCAATCGAACGGCTATCAGATTTTCATCGAAAATTGTTCTATCTTGAAAGTTAGGCTTTCTAGCTAATGCAACTAGTTCTTTTTCCGAAGTTATTAATTTCAAATTTATTCGGTTTCTCACAGATTCCATAGTTTTTCCAAACACTGCATTATTTAATAATTTGAAAAAGTCTTTTTCAAAATCATTCTTCGCTTTTTTCCTCATTTCAGTATTCATATTTATGTATGTAGATAACCATTTACTTTGCTGAAATTGCAAAACTCTATTGATTCGAGTTAGAACCAGTCCAGCTTTGATAGCTTGCTGCAATACAGCAATATGAACCACATAATTTGTCTTATCTTCAAAATCTAACAAAACTTTTTCAACCTTTGAGCCTGGAGGTTTCTTTCGCTCTGGTAAAAAAGGGAAATCCGAATGTTTGTTATGTAAATGCTTAGGATAGTGCACATCAACGTCTAAAACGTAACCATATTTTCCACCAGTTTCAATCTCCATTACATTTAAATTTTCAAATTCGGTGAGCCATACAAAATGTCCAAATGGTAAGCTTTGACTCATAGCCCAACCATAAAGGTTATTGACATCTCCATAGAATATGTAAGAACTATCTTTATAAGGGTCATATGTTTCTGGTAAGTGAATATTATTAGCTACTGCGTATCGTTTAACGCTTTGTGTGATTCCACCACGAATTCCTGACTCCACAAACTGTATCATATCTATATCTGTTAGAATTTCAAGCTTGATTTTTGAAACTTTCAGCGCTGCTTTGAAACTAAAACCGGGTGAAGTGAAAAACCAAGCACTATCTAACTGAAAACGATCATAACTCAATTTTCTAAATTGTTCAAAAACTTCACAAAGTAAAATTATGTCTGTTTTTAAGTATAAAATAGTATATTCTTCAAGATTATTAATTTTGAATGCATTCCAAACTTTATGGGCGTGTTTGTAATCCACTTCGCTGACTGGTTGATTAGTCAATTTATTATAAAATTTATCTCGGGATGGTAGAACTGTTTCTTTCAAAACTGAAAAGTCAGTAATGTGTTGATATGGGTAAATGCCTTTTCTCAACACTAAACTTCTTAATTCTGAATCATGAAAATTCTTTTCCATCTCTGGAAATTCCACACATGTTGCAACTAACTTCTCTAAAGAAGCAGGTAAAAATCTAAACGAATCAAGAAATCTACACCACAATTTACATCCTTCGAATCGAATTGAGAAACTAATATATTTCTCTTCCGTTTGAGGAATAACCTCAATTTTTACGTTGAATAAACTCAAGTTTTTAACAATGAAATGGGCATCATATGCTGAGAGGTTATGAAAAAAGATTGGAATGAAAGATGGTTTTTTCAGTTTTTGTAAATTACAAAAGCTGCAACAGGTAAAGCGAAAAAGTCCACTAGCGTGATCGTGATCAGCACATTTAATATTTGTCTCACTAAACTCTATACCACACAACTCACAGTGTGTTGCTGCATCATGCTTCAGTTTTTCATTATCAGTCATTGAACATTGAACTTTAGTTTCATAACATTTTTCAATTTTTAAAACTTGTTCTCTGAGTTTAGCTAGAAATCGATAGACACAATTTTTGGAAGAGAAAATAAATGTTTCATCCTCTTTTAATTCGGGATAATATGATTTTAAATGAAACCCTACACACATTGGAGTATGTAGGTCAATAGGTTTAGTTTTTGGAGCAGCGCTGATACCATTTTCCAAGTCAACTGATTCATACATATTTGAGGACTTCGTATTCAAAGGCTGTAAAATACACTCTAGATCGGCATAAATGACAAAGCCCACCTTAGTCATAAACTGATAGTCGTTGAATTCAATTGAATTCTTTTTGGGGAACTCATATCTACATGGTTTGAATCTATTACAAAATATTTTATGTTGTTCAAGTCGCTCCTCTGCAGTTTCACCCGTTGTGTAAATAATAGTTTTACGGTACGCTTTAAAACAATTTCTACACATAATAATGGAGCGATTAGGAACTTTGTACAATTGTGAATTAACTAATGACGGTAGGTTAGATATATAACAATAATGGGAGTGATGGGTATTCTCGAGATATAGTAAATCAATAGTTGGTAGCCCTAGATTTACTTTCATAGAAACCTTAAGAGGGTAGAATTTAAATTCATCAGTTCCACCAGACAAACCATAAACATTTACACTCACAGGATTATGTTTTTCAAACCATGCGATGTCTTTAAAAGTAGCGGGGAAATTAACGCCCTCAAAATTGTATGGATGAATCAATTTATTATATTTTGATACGCGATGTAAATTTTTTTGAGCAATACCATTAGTACTAGTCTTCAAATACCAGCTCAATATGGCATACTTGAAACAATAGTTGTCATTATTTTGAACATTTATTATAGATTTGGAAATCTTGAGCTTGTGAGGCAAAGTGAAGAAACATTTTGCTGTAAGAGGAGTGTACTTTGTTATCCTAATTAATACACCATCAATCGATTTTAAGCTCCAACCAGATCCTTTAAATTCAAAATCATCAATTTCTGAAATAATTCGTTGGAAACATTGTATCAAATATGTTTCTATATCTGTAGCCTCCGATACTTCTTCGTTTTTGGTTTTAAAATTTGCATTTATTATCTCTTCACCCCCCATTTGCTCATTATTCTCACCATGATAAATCTTGATTTTATTAAATGTACACTCTAAAAGTAAATTTGTTTTAATGTTTTTCCACTCTTGCACATACTCAATCAATACCAACATCAATTTATCCTGAGAACTGAGTAAAAAACTTTCTGGTAGATTGAAACGGTTTACATTCTTAAAATATATGTCTATTGCAGAGGTACCCACTTTGACAATAACTTTCCCATCTTCTAATGGAACAGCATGCAATCTTTTCAATTTATTTTTACCATATTCTAATTTTGAATCTGATGTTGAATCACTCATGACTGATAGTTGTTGAGAACCATCATGAGCGTATAAGAGCTTTGAATTGAGTGTAGAACTTATGCAAGTATGATTTAAATATTCTAATCTACAACTGAACAACCTATTGCACAAAGAGCATGCTAGTTTTTTTTCTTTTGTCTCTTGTTCATAGAACTAGAATATTGTTTTCTTTTACTCGCTGCCGATGTGGACGGCTGCTGTTCATAATAACTTGTATCTTCATCGGCAGCAATATTATCACCATCATCGCCATCATCATCATCATCATCACGCATTCTAAATAAGAGGATGAAAGACTCGTCAGACGGATTTTTCCCCTTGAACGTCATGACGTACGATCCCGCTAAAAAATGAAAAATAAACAAGTTGGATGTGGCACGCTTCCTCATATTTATCCAATACATGCTTATACAGATCAACATTGGATGGTGAGAAATTCAAGGATTTTAGGTTTGTGCATTGGATGAGACTGTTACTCGTATCTAAGGATTAATCAAAAACAGTTAGCTTACCTTTGTAATTCGAGACACATTCTTTTAATATGTCCCCGTATCTTTTGGGCATCCATATGTTGATTGAGGAGCCGGTCGCCAATGATTTTATTTCGGCCACAATACTGTTTCCATATTTTCCTTTAATAATCCTCATTGCAGAAATACTGAACTCCTCGTTAATGGGGAGTTTCCCCACCGAAATAGTCTCAAACTTGCGATCTCCAGCATGGTTCAAGCGGGCAATTATTGACTCCATGACTATTCTGCAATAAACACATTATTATTGGAACTAAGCTCTAGGAAAAACATCTTGTGCGATGTTTCACATACCCAACAATGGGATTTCCTTGTTGGAATTATACCTGTTTTTTTAATTTTCACGTTAAACATGTGATGAGCGTACTAATGATGTTTTTGTATGTCAATTTGCTTCACGATGTGATTCATGTATGCATGAATTGTTAGATCAAGCGAATGATTTATCCTTTATCTTAATGTACATGTATATATAAATACTACAGAAATGTACATTTAATATATTCAATGCAT
>CM061045.1:6211539-6226539 GCA_030762985.1 Adelphocoris suturalis | reverse complement strand
CTTAGTTTTGAGTTTACTGTAATTCTAAAGGGTGATAATATGGCCGTTTTAACATTATAAGATACCAAACACGAAAAAAATCTAAAATTGAATAACTTGAAAACGAAGCGTTTAAAAAGAAATCTCTACGAGTAACCTTCGATCAGAAATGAGCTCTAAAATCGGAGTTGGTCCCATACTTTTTGTAGACACCCTGTATATATAAACTCTGGGGTTCGTATCAGAATCTCTCTAAACGGATAGTGGAGATGAACAATTTAATTTCGATTTTAAAATTTTTGAAGCCATTGCAATAGCTTCATTATCTACGAAAATTCGCTAAAACTGAAATCGTAGAATATTATTTAGAACGAGTTTGTTCGCCATAAAATTGGTGGTTAACAATTCTTTGTCCTCAGTGATCAAATTTCAAAACAATGCAACATAATATAATACTATTATCTACAAAAATTCGCTCATACGATCATGCTGCATGAATCGAAGTTTTTTCAAATGATAGTCCTATATACCTTCCGCTACCTTCAACATATAGACAAAGATAATATTATAGACTAATGTAATAGTGTATCCATAACACCATCCCAATCCCTGATAAAGTCATTTCAACCGATAGGTATAAGTAGTTGAAAATATCATGTTCAATTAGGATGTTCTTATCACGAACGTCAGAGAATACCATCAAAATCAAATTACTATTTTACTATACTAATTACTACTGCTATATCCATGTAGCTAGCAACCATCTGGTGCTACAGCATGCGTAAAAGCTGACATTGGCCAGGAAGAGAAATTCATTGTCTTCAACTACTTTCTTATTACTTCAGGTTATGTTACAATTAAACTAAATTTTCAATTTGCCTAACTCCGAAGTTTCGAGTCCTGGCCATATGAGTGGATCTAATAATTAAAAATAATGAAATATAATAAATAACGGAGAACTTTATATCAATAATAAATTCGTATTTCAAAGCAAAATCTTGAAACTCTGTCTCCCAGAAATCTGCCTCACAGTCTTATCTCTTCCACGTAGCATTGGCATTTTCTCATTCGATGTATTATGTCATCTTTTATGCCCTCGTAGCGATTGCATAATAGAACTTGTTCACCAAACGTCGATAAAGTTGACTCAATGGTATGAGGAGGCATTTGCAGCATAATAAAGATAACGATGAAGAGATCGGACGTGACAACCAGGCATCGATAACAAAGATGCTGACGAGTATCACGTTTCCGTTTGAAATCATTAGGTAGATATCTTCTAGATAACTTCAATTATTCATACTTTATCGAATTTCGCAAGTTACGTTGAAGTAACGAAAGATACCTTCACAAAATGGTGATGTAATGTAGAAACTCCCATAATAATAAAATTTGTTGAGCACTATTTCATTCCTGTCTCTATTTGTTCATGTAATCAACCATTTCATAAAATCATAGGAAACCTATCTATTATTCATTTTCATACGTAGGTAACAAACTTTGATTGTTAATATGAGAAAAGCTGAGGAGTAGCTTGCAGACCATACGGCTTTCCCTACCCGCTAATAAAGATTCAGATCGCTCAGGACATTTTTATCAATGGTGGGAGGGGGCTTTGGACATGTGTATTTACATCAGCGATCGAATTAGACTCCTAAATGGGTATTTGATCATTACACTCGGCGTTGTTTTCATCACATCAAACTTCACATTCACATCCAACGGTGTCAATAATGGATTCGACATTTCCATTTTAAACTTTTTCAAAATACATTTTTTCTGACTAATTTTCAATTTTTCATTTCAAAATCATAGCCAAATTCTAAGCCTAAACAATACTAGATTTTACCCACATCTTGTATTCTCTTGAAATCATGAATCTGAATTCATCCATCATATTTTTCTTCAAATTTTGTAATTTTCCAATTTTTTTGAAGCTAGAATAAAATCATCAACATAAACCGCCAAAATTACAGCATTTTCACCCTTGCCCCGTGTGTAGACGCAAGGATGTGCTTCTCAGGGAGGCATACCTATTGCTTTCAGTCTGACGTCCTACTTAAGGTATTATTGTCTACCGGATTGTTTAACCCCATATAGTGACTTGTTTAACATGCAGTATCTCTAACCCTTTTTGAATTCTCGCATCATTCGGGTTGCTTCATCTATCAAAGTAACATAGAATCGCGATCCACCATTCGAACTTGTCCTCTCTGGTCCCCTCACAACGGAGTGAATGATCTCCAGTAGTTTAACTTTAACAGTTTTATTTGACTTTTTGGGGAATGGCTTTTGAGACATTTTTCCTAAAATACATATTTCACAGGTTGGTAATTTCGTGTTCGGATTTAGTTCGGCTCCTCGAACTCTCTCTGTCTTGCTGATCGTTTTCAAATCTGCCTCGTTCAAGTGTCCAAACCTACTGTGCCAAACTTCTAATTTATTGTTTCCCACCATTTTTCGTGCCTTCGACTATTTTTGCCACTTCACCCACATCTTCAACACAGTATAAATTGTCATCTCGTTTCGCGATCAGTGTCTCCTCGTCATTTCGATCATAAACGATTGTCCTATTCCGCATGAAAAGTACTTTCAATCAGTCATTTTCGAAACGCTCAACAGTCCTGTTCTTAAGTCAGGTAAAAACAGTGTGTTTTTCAATCCGATCGACCCAGTTTCGCCTCTACTCCGTGTCCTAACTTTGACGGTCCCTTTACCTAAAACATCTGTCGTGGAAGTGTTTGCTAATTTTATTTTCATATCACTTACCGAGTGCAGTTCAACAAACTTTTCGGCATCGTTGCACGTATGACTGCTGCATCCACTGTCCAGACAGAATCCTTGGCTTGAATACACTTGGCTTAAAATACTTGGCTTGAATACGCAGCTTGGCACAGCATAGTCATATTCAGGCTTTCTTCGGGTGTTCGAACTGTTTGCTGACCTTTTCAACGAACATTCAGAAGCTATGTGTCCATATTAATGATATTTGTAGCACTTATATTTAAATTCATTCTTTACACCAGGTTTTTCATTTTCTATGTCTGAAAGACTATGTCTGAATTCTTGGAAAAAACCAAAAATGTCCCTCCACTTCCCATGGAGCAACGTCCCAAATGGCTACGGCGGAACATGGAACTGGAACAGCAAAGAACGAGTCCATGAGGCCTACTTCTGTGCGTTTCACTGTATTATTTTGGTTCCTACTTTCTTCATTTGTATTTTGTATTATTTTGTACCTACATGTTATTTTCTTAATTCTTGGTTAGTTGAACGCGTGCTTTTTAGTCATTATGTCTAGTCCACGCATCTTGCCCACCCGTTTCAACATCGAATTTGTTAAGTTTCGAATTCATTATTATATTCCCTCCCCTTTCCCCCTTCCCCTTCTCTGCATGTATGGATTTCTGCTTACCCTTTGATTTATTCGCTGACTTTAGCTTCTGGCTGGATTCGCTTGGGGTGTGTAGCTGGCGTCGTTGTCATGTCTGTTTCTGACGATTCGTTCCACTCCTGCCCCAGTAGAGGTGATGATGATGGCGATGGTATTTTTCTTGCTCCTGAAATATCATTTGAATCTACCAACGATTCCGCCACCATTGATTTGAACATGCCATTGTCTTCTAGTGTCGACCGTTTTGATTGGTTTCCACTGAGCGGCTCATCTTTAATTGCTTGTCATATTAACATTACCAGTCTACCGAAACATATTGATGAGATTAAATATCTCATGAGGGGTTGCCAACCACATTTGATTGGTATTACGGAATCATGGCTCAAAAGCACGTTGCCGAATAGCATGGTTAACCTTGACTCGTATAAAATTTTGAAAAACGACAGGTTTAGAAAGAAAGGTGGTAGTGTCGCCCTCTACTATTCTAACTCTTTGAAAGCTAAAACAGTCCTTTCTAGTGAACGTGGCTCATTTTTTGAGTATTTATTTGTAGAAGTTGAACTTAAACATAACTGTAAAGTTCTCGTAGGCGTGGTTTATGTCCCTAAAACACCTTAATTAATTAGACATTAAATTAATTAGACATGAGAATAAAAAAATCGGCCTTGATAAACTTGACCCTAACCTTCCTCCAGCTGTTCTTTGGAACAATGTTAGTAAGTTTGGTCTCCATGAGGATAAGCATGCTGATATTGGATCTCTCCCCGTTTGTATAGATGAGCTCAACGCTCATTTCGTTGATGTTTCCTCTCTTCCTGTTCCTGATACGCGTTCAGAACTCACTGTGTCTCAAGCACCAGTGCTCCTGAGTTCGCTTTCCGTAATGTCGATATTCCTGAGGTTGACATGGCGATTAGATCCATTTCATCTGATGCTACTGGGACTGACTCAATTCCAAGGAAGTTTCTTATTTTAATTTTACCTTTACTCCTCGATCACATCACATATTTATTTAATCATATTTTGACCACTTCTTCATATCTTTCTGCTTGGAAGTCTGCTATTGTCAGACCCCTAGCCAAGGTTTCTAATCCCTCTGTTCCTTCCGATTTTCGACCGATTTCAATTTTACCGGTTCTTAGTAAGGCTTTTGAGATAATAGTTCAGCTACAGATCAACGAACATCTCCTGAGAAACAGCTTGTTGTCGCCTTTCCAGTCGGGATTTCTACGGGGCTTCAGCTGTGAGACAGCTCTAATGAAGGTTTTTGAGGATGTGCTGTCAGGTGTGGAACGAGGGATGTGAACTTTTATGGTGTTGCTGGATTTCACAACTGCCTTCGGCTCTGTTTCGCACACGTTGCTCATCAAGAAGCTGAATGCCCTCTTTGGATTCTCTACCTCTGCCTGCGCCCTAGTGTCTTCCTACCTAACGGGTAGGATGCAGTACGTATCACATGGTGGTAGCTCCTCACAATCTCTTCCAGTCCTAGCAGGAATCCCTCAGGGTACAGTTTTAGGGCCACTGTTGTTTTCTCTTTTTGTGAATGATTTGCCAAATGTTTTGCGCTTTTGTCGATATCATATGTTTGCTGACGATTTTCAGGTTTATTTGCCTAGTAAACTTGGCGATTACCTGGTTGAGTCAGTGCATCAGCTCAACACTGATTTTTGCTAGGTGGGCCTATAGAAATGGAATTTCGATCAATCCTAAGAAAGCTCAGGCTATCATATTGTATAAACACAATATACCCACAGATCCCATTCCGCCAGTTCTTGTTGATGGTGTACCTGTACCTTACCTGTCCCGTGTTAGAAATCTTGGTGTTTACGTTGACAAGACTTTATCCTGGGAACATCACATAACTCATGTATGCGGTCGAATGTATGGTGCTTTGCACAGTCTTAGACGCCTGTCTCGTTTCACTCCCCATCCCCTCAAGAAAAGGCTTGCCACATCTCTGGTTCTCCCTCACTTATTATACTGTTCTACATTCATATCTTGTTCTCTTTCTGCTGCCTTATTTAATAAAATAAAAGTTGCATATAATGCTTGTGTCCGCTATGTTCATGACATAAAGCCTCGCCATTCAGTTCACGGATATACTATACTTTGTTTGCCTCTTGACGACTACTTAAATTTGAGAATACTTAAATTTCTGTTTCTGTTCCTGAAAGGTTCCCCTCCTCCTTACCTGCGTTCCTTATTTCATGGGTCCACCTCTGTGCGGTCTGTAGGTATTCTGGTTCCATCTCACGAAGGATTTTTTTTCAGCAAGTCCTTGCAGGTGTATGGGGCTAGGATCTGGAACGCCCTCCCAACTTCTTTACGCTCGTTGCCCACCCTAGGGCGTTTCCAGTCGGCGGTCATAGATTATTTTATTACCAAAGAGTGAAATCCTGGACATACATGCAAACCCCCTCCCCTCCCCCCACCCTTTCGATCATTCTTCACTTTTTAAAAATTAATTTACCACTCATGTCTTTCTCTCTTAATTTGTAGTTTTTATTTTTATCAATAGCCGTCATAAAAAATTTTTATTGTACAACTCCAACAATGTAATTCACGTCTGCATTATGTACTACTTTCATGTACCCAGCAGAATAAAGGCTTATTATTGTTATTATCTATTATTATTATCTAGTTTTTCGGTGCCTATTTTTTGCAACCATTGCGTCAAAATCGTTTGGTGTACCGCTCTTATCCATCCTAGCTTCAGAATCTTCAATAATTTTTGTTCTAAGCGTTTCAGGGGTTGGTAAAGTATCGCGAGACTCAATGGTGCGTCTGAAATGTTCGTAATCGTCAGGTAGATTATACAGTAACATTATTGATGGAAGATCGTCATTTACACGTATATCCATATCTAATAATTTGTCTACTGTGTATATGCAATGCATAACATGCTCTCGTACTTCACCTCCAGGTCCATTCTGTGCAATATGAATCTAGGTGTTGCCTTCCTAGCAGGACCTCTCGACGCCAATACTGCGTGAAGTTTCACCCACACATCATTTGATGTTTTTAAACCCTTAACTAATTTTAATTCCGATGGACTAATCGAAAGAATCAAATTTGACTTAGCCTCTGCATATTTTTCGTCCCATGCACATGGTCTCCTCTTCTTTCTATTTTCATAGCTCCATCCTCCAGATTTTATCAGCAGGTAATGCTTCTATGTGCATAACCCAGGTATCAAAATTATTTTTACCTAACGGTTCGGTTTTTGTCACATTCGCACACATCCTTTCTCTCTTGTGTTATTATTCCTTATTCACTCAATTCGTCAGCCTTTCTGGGGTTAATAACCTATTATACTTTAATGAGTGAATGTGTTTGATGTGACGAAAGCGTCGCCGAGTGAAATGATCAAATACCCATCTAGGAGTCTAATTAGATCGCTGATTTATTTAACCGTAAGAACTCTTGCGAATATAAATTATACTAATATGTATACTAACATGTTTTCGGTTAGTTTCCCTTTAATGGATTTCCTTCTCGTGGTGTCGAACCTGGAGCTATTATTCCCAGATCCATGATAATCAAGGTTTCAACACTCATCTACATGACAAAGCAAATCAAACTTATGTATTGAAACAGATGAGTTATTTTGAATGTTTGAAAAAAAGTTTTCCATTAGTGTAGAGTTTAGAAGCCACGAGATCTATGCAGTATTGTCTTCCATGAGGAAGTTTCTGTCGCTAGCTAGCTGCATAATGAAGATATTAGAAAGGAAGGGAGTATTAGACGAATGAGTCACCATCACCGATTGACAAGTGGATGTAAGCTAGCATTGATAAAAACCTCGATTGGATGAAGGTGTGTATAGTTTCACATCTCAAACGAGTGTCGTTTCTTTCTGATAGAGGAATGTAACATATGCAACATTTACATAACATTGATAATTTATGTAACATTGATTATGTCAATATAACTTGGATTAAATTATGTCAATGAAAGTTGGGCATGTATTACACAACTGTACACAAAAAGGAAGGTCAATGTATCTTTTAGACCAGTGGCAGTGAATCTGTAGGTTTCTGAGGTCGTTGAATAGGTAAACGCAAGCAGTTTTTATGATTGGCTGTCTAAATTTAAATGTTAAAATTTATATTCGAGCTTATACTCAATTCTGTTTTTATTCAGAGTAGGTACCATGCCGTTTTTAAAATCTAAATCAGAAGAAATCTCAAAGCGTAGTTTGTAATCTAAGTTTTATCCCTACGGAGCTGCCATATACGAAAATATTTCTTAATAAAATGCGGGATGATTGGCCTTAATCCACGTCCATCGGAGATTGAGTGAGCTGAGGGGACTGGGGGCAGATTTTCTAGTCAAGGTGCCAAGGCCGAAACTTGTCAGTTTTTTCAGGAGAAGGTTTTTAAATTAGATTTTGAAAATTTATTCCGTTCTGAGTGAGAAAATCTCTGTCTGCTACCTCAAAATTGGTGAAATACAAAATGACGGCCTTATAACCATCGCTTAATTTGCCCATTTCAAATTTTTTCTCTAATAATTCCTCAACCGTACATCCTACTGAAAATTTTATTAGTAGCAAAGATGTAGAGCATAAAAATACAAAGCGATTCGTCTCAAAAACTAAGAATTATCTTCCCAAATAAGGGAATCAAGGACGATTGAAAATCGGGCTAATTTTAGAAGGGTCCTCTCCTCCCCCCGTCTAGACTTTTGCCCTTCAAAATCACCTAGCGGCCTTAATATTGGTCTGATTTAGGTCTGCTAAACTTCATTCGATTCAGGGTTGAATACTTCCCAAAGTTTATATCGAGCAAGTTTTCGCTCAGACCGTTTCCCATACAACTACAATGTAAAAGGCCGTTATGCGAACTTTATGTGTAAAATGACATAAAATTCATGAGTTCGGTAGTAAATCAATGAGGAAAGGTCTCAGCTAAAATAAGCACGACATGAACTTTGGGAAGTATTTAATCTTAAGTGGAATGAGCTTTGGCCGACTGAAATTAGACCAATATTAACGCGACTAGGTGAAATGAAGGGCAAAAGTCTTGGCGGGGGGAAGGTAAGGACTAACCCAAAATTAGCTCGACTTTCAATTGTTTGTAATTCGTTTATTCAAGAGATGATTCAGAGTTTTGGGATCGAATCGTTTTGTTTTTTATGCTCTACAATCTTACTGCGTATAAAAATTTCTGTAGGATGTACGGTTTAGGAATACCTAGTTAGAGAAAAACTTAATTTGTAAATTAAGCCATCTTTATGAGGCTGCCATTTTGTATTCCACTAATGTCGAGATGACAGACAAATATTTTCTCACTCAGAACGGACTAAATTTTCAAAATCTAATCTCAAACCTTCTCCTGAAATTACTTCCTATTTTCGGCCAAGGCTCCTGGACTATTCCTTCATCCGCGGGCTTATTTACGAGCAAGCCATCAAGGTGACCGACGGCCAGAGGTACTGTTCATTAGGTGATAAATATTTCGTTGGAATCCCAGTAATGTTTTCATAATTTACTATTGATGAATCTGCAATTCCTCACCGACCTTGAAGGAACCTGTTGTTATTTGGTCAATAACAAATCACCGAGCTGCTACCGACGAGAACCACTATGATAATCTATTAATTAAATACCTCAGAAGAGCAGCATAAAGAATGTAAGAAAATTAAACTCTTTTAAGATCCCGCATGCGCGGATGCTACCTTAAATCCGGCAGGGGTGAAATTCATAGAGACCATCTGAACTGTATCGCGCAAAATGCCAGATAGCCGCATCCGAATCGTATGGAAACAGTAGAAGTAATATTCAGAAGGTGTATTCGTTTCCCAATGCGAAGAACCCCACCATGAGATAGAATGATGGCTCTTTTTATGCATTCAAGATACAATTCATACATCTAGTTAGTATACATTTATAACTTGAACTACTCGCCTAGCATACATTCCATACGATCTGTCTACTCTTTGATATACAGGTTGTATTGCAAGCAGATGACAAATACTCAAGGGGGTCAAACTCGACCAAAAATGTAGTTCAACGCCGCCAACCGCACCTCTCTATCTCAATCCGTTCCAGAGATATGTCGTTTTTGAGGTTTAATCGGACAACCACATTTTTTGTCATTGAAACCCCAATATCTCTATTTTAATTCACTTAATCTTAACATACGACCCAATTTTCGGAATCAGCGTTAAATTTTACATAAGACTAGTGCACCTTTGTTCTTGAAAAAAAAAAACCATTTAAAAACCCTTATAGCCATTCAAAAGGTTAATGTTTCTAAAAAAGTAACATTTCTTAGAATACTTGAAGGTTTCCTACGTTTCTAAAAATAAAAATAAAAAATAAAAAAATTTAAAAATCTATTTTTCTCACTTATTATGAATTTTGGAGATTGGTTGCAATCGAATCAGCGCTGAAAAATACTTCAACTGTGACCCCCCACTTGCTCTTTCGACAAAAAATCTATTTATTGGCATTTTTGAGGCCATTTTTAAATTTGAGCCTGAAATTTCAGAGCGATCGAGCTGGAAAACGAACTTGATCTGCCTTTTGCCAATACGGATTTTTCTGCGTAGGAACGAATTTTTTACGCCGTTTTTAAAGGGAATCGTTCGGAAATACTCCCTATAAAATATATTATGACGTTAAAATCTAGGAGTGTCTTCTTTGATGTAAGAAACGGATTATTCGTAGAGGGTCCCCGACCCTTCCTACCCACTTTTGAAATTTCGAAGCCTTCTAAATTGTCATTAATTTCTTTTGAAAATTCACTAAAAGTGGGTAAATTTAATCAGCTTTTAAACGGTATACCTGATAGTAAGATTGCTTTCAAATTTCATGAAGAAATTCAAGTTGCAGTGTGAAAAAACGTTGGAAGGAGCCTACAAAAAGTTGAAACCCTGATCTGACACCGCTATTTTTATATGTGGGTGTGGCGATTTAAAGTCAAAAGTTTACAGTGTGCGCATCCAAGATAGAGACCATCTCTGATTGCCAGGGTACAAGAATCATGTGAAGAAATTAGAGCACAACCACAAAGAGGTTTATCGCCAACGTCAGCGGTATTAAACAGATAGCGCGTTTTACAGAGGGGGTCAGTTCCAGCAGCTTTATTTATTTATTATAAATATTGTTATTATTTTTTTTAATTAATTTATTTTTTTCCAAGTTCAACTTGGTTCAAGTACAAAAGTTACTATTTCTTTCGTGCAAGGTTAACATTTTAATTTACTCCTTAATAAATTTCATTTATTTCAGATTTAGAAAATTATAAAATAAACATTACCTACGTTAGTTTTATTGGAATTTTGATATCAATGAATCCTAACTCCTACTATCGTTTTTTCACACTGCAACTTGAATTTCTTCATGAAATTGGAAAGTAATATTAATTTCAAGCATACCGTTGAAAAGCTGATTAAATTTCCCCACTTATATGAGATCCCGCAGTTTCCAGCTTTTTTTTTTTTTTTTTTTTTTAAATATATATATATATAGAAAGTTTTTAAATGGTACATTTCAAGAACAAAGGTGCACTAGTCTTATGTAAAATTTAACGCTATTTCCAAAAATGTGGTCGAACGTTAAGACTAAGTGAGGTAAAATAGAGAAATTGGGGTTTCTATGACAAAAACCGGGTTGTTCCGAATAAACATTGAAAATGAGATATCTCTGGAACGGATTGAGATAGAGAGGTGCGGTTGGCGGCGTTGAACTAAATTTTTATCCGAGTTTAAATTCCTTTAGTATCATCATATGCTTGCAATATACCCTGTATAATATAGTCCACTCAATGAAGGGTTTGTAGAAAACATTTTGGACACGAGAATTTATTACTTCTGGGATGAGTTGGGAGTAGTTAGTAGATGAACATACTAAAAGTCCAAGTGGGGAAGTTGGAGGGAGGGGGTGGAAAATTGGTTTTTGGAAAATCGGTTCAAAAACGGTGCCGTACGAGAAAAAAAATCAATCTTTCCAATTTTTAAGAACATTAAATTTCGTACACGACTGCTTTACAAAATTTCGCTATTTTCAATACTTCTCGAAATAACGGCTTGCAAAAATTGCTATTTCACAAGAAAAATATTTTTCCTTCACGTTGTTTGACCAACATTTCATTCTCATGCATCAGCCTTTACTTTTACTACTAAATTAACGTATACGACGATGTAGAGTATTAAATCCATTTTAAAATAAGTTTTATTTCATCATTGTATCCGAAGTAACAGCATTTTGAAATTTTCCGAGTATTAGTTCGTATTTTAACTGTTTTATCATTTTTTCATATACCTATTTCATTTGCATGTAAATTTATTACTTTTGGAGCTGTGCACAAATAAGCAACGTCAGGTATTTTTTCTCATCGGATCGATATTCCAATAATCGATCCAATATTTAAATAAATAAATAAATGAAATGAATGAAAAGTAGGTCCATCAAGTGATGCTCATTGTGGCACCCCTTCAACATTATCGGCTTCGAAATCCAATAGTTCCAACTGGGAACGTGAAAAAAGGGATTCCAATCCTTATTCATCCTCCTCGTCCTCCAATAAATAGCTGGCTAGGCTAAAACCAGCTAATTGCGGAAAGTATCAAGAACTGAGAACCTAGGAAATCTTAGAAACGTCTTGCAATGCGTATAAGTCTTGCCGGATTGCCGGCATTAGCTGCGCAAGGCGCTCACTTGCTGGCGAATTATATACGGCATGCCCGTACTGTAACAATGAACAAATATAATTTGGTCCCTATAATTCAGCCCAGTCGTGGAGCACAAGTTGTTGAGAAAATGTATGCATACATATATATATGTATAGCAGCTCATGGCCAACAATATTTGTAACGTTGAAATTCATTTTATTAACAAGACTTTACACAAAATTCCTTCTGTCGCGCTTCTTCATGGAGACGAAAATTAGATTCAAAATATCAAATTCAAAATTGTAAAACATCAATCGTTTTCTTTTTGTGATAAAAAATTGAATTTAATATACATGAGAATAAAATTTAAAATTGTTTACCGTCATGTAGTTTGGGATTAGTCGGCTGCATATTCAGTGTATTGGTCGCTTTGTCAGGATTCAGCCATGGGTATAGAAAGAAAACCTCAACTTATTTCTACACCACCTTTATTCATTGTGCAACGTGTTGGGCCACATCTTGGCCCATCTTCAGGTAAAACCTTGATGGAGGGAAAACAGTCATTGTAATTAATAAATCTGTTCCAGAATCAGAACATTGTCAATGAATTTTACTGTTCCTACTCTACGTTATTAGTTATTTCTTATTAGTTACACACACACACACACACACACACACACACACACACACACACACACACACACACACACACACACACACACACACACACACACACACACACACACACACACACACACACACACACACACACACGCACGCACACACACACACACACACACACACACACACACACACACACACACACACACACACACACACACACACACACACACACACACACACACACACACACACACACACGCACGCACGCACGCACGCACGCACGCACGCACGCACGCACGCACGCACGCACGCACGCACGCATGCACACACACACACATACACACACGCACGCACGCACGCACGCACGCACACTAGGCCGGGGGGGGGGGGCTCCTAAAATTAGCCCGATTTTCAGTTGTTAGTAATTTGCTTATTCTAAGAAATAATTCCCTTGCAAACCTCCAATTTTACCCCTAAAATTCACTGTAGTTCAGGCAAAAAACGGATTGAAAGAAAACGAAATCACGTCAATGGACTCTTATATAAGGTAAGGACGTAATAAGGACCCTATTACGTCTCAGGGTAGGTACAGTACGCCACAACATCACTGTTCACCATCGATGTTCCCCATGCGGTATCAGCTATGTAATTGCGGGAGCGTTCATAGTGACGCACCACCACTGCGATGCCATCATGGCACCATCGCGGTTGACTCTCGCTGCTTTGGGAAAATCAAATCCATTCAAACCACCTACCGATGTGACCCATTTCAAACTCATCACTGTACATGATGCCGATGCTACTCTTGAAAGTGCTCGTGCGAAATTGAAAAAAGGGAGAACGAAAAGGCAGGAAAACATCGATGGTGACCCCCTCAAAAGTGAACCAGTGTGAACACCCTCCACCCGCGAGGTTGATCATCGCTGTTACCGCGAGGGTCCGAACATCGATGGTGAACAGTGATGGTGCGGCGTACTGTACCTACCCTCAGAGTCCCTTCGGCGAATTTTGCTTCCTTTCCTTCCTCTCACTTCTATTCAACAGGTATAATTCACATTGCACATTTTTGGAAAGCTGTTCTTGGAGATCTTTTAGCTCATTTGATAAAATAAATGAGGTGAAATGGTCCATTGTGTATGAAGAGGACGAGGGGGATGAGTGCCGGGGGGGGGGGGGGGGGGGGCTTGGTGTGGACGGTAACCGTTTGAACAGCTCGGCATAATGCAGATAAGGCAGGCGGATCCAGTTATCCCATTGTGATGGTTCCCCGACCATTAATTATTTCCAGGTAATCATCCAATATACATTGTATTGAAGGCCTTCTTATCAAAACTAATTTCCATAGCTTTGGTAGGGCTGTGTCTTCGAGACTCCTATTTTATCCAACACGCCGTTTCATTATTGCGTATTAACGACACAGAAAAGCCTATTTTCGACGCTTGCTCCATCAAAGAAACTTCTAACTAACGTTAAGAAGTGTAGAATAACTGCCACCTTCAAGACCGAACTTGTCCTCATGACTAGACTAGCTAGAACTGATGACTAAGCCAACTAGAAGTGATGACTAGACTAGCTAGAACTGTTGACTAGGTTAACTAAATCTGATGACTAGGCTAACGAGCTCTGTTGATTATATTTACTATACCTGATGACTAGCAAAATTAGACCTAATCTCTAGACAACTAGACCTGTTGACAAAACCTGATGATTTCATTGCACTGTCTAGACCTGATGACTAGATTGTCGTAATCCGATACAACTTATAAGCTGTATATAATAGTTTTATAGATTTGTTTAATAAAGTACCTAGCTAGCCGGGTCAGCTCGCATCATGCTTCACAAAATGACGCATCATGCTCTACACTGCAACGGTCGGGTTACCCCAAAGGGGGGGTCTAACCGATATATATATATATATATATATATATATATATATATATATATATATATATATATATATATATATATATATATATATATATATATACCCACAGCTAGCTGAACCGGGATGAAATCCTAACTTTATCGGGCAAAGTTGAGAATTGTGTGTTTGGCATTGTTGAATATTCATCCGCCATCTTGGTTTAGCCAGAATTTCATGATTCATCCCTCCCAAGTTGATCAAATCACTATCAGAATAAACATCTCGGACAGAAAAATAGATTTCCATGTCATCCTATGAAAACTTGGCAAAATATGTTTTCATGAAAATTCAAATTCGGAATTTCGAAAATCCGACTAACGTCCCTCTTAGATTTTCACTCCAGGACTGTAACGCCGTTGAGAAATTTTCAAACTTTTGAATACTGGGTGCGTAGTAAACGGGCAAAATATCTGTTTTTCATGAAATTTAAAATTGGAATTTCAAAATTCTGTATTTG
>CM061045.1:5233926-5531529 GCA_030762985.1 Adelphocoris suturalis | reverse complement strand
TGAGTATAATTTGTTCGTACGTGTGCTATTGGGTAAAACTAGTTAATTGAAGTGTACAACTCGATTATAACACAGTTGGAGAGATCTGGAAGCGTTACCATTCGATTCAGCGTGAATAAATGCGTAGAAACCGACCCCATACTCCTAGGTTCTTAAAGGGTAATTTTTCGAGAAAACCAACGATTTCATTGAAAAACCCGATATTTTTTAACATTAAAACATAATTTTCTCCCCTAAATAACAAAGTAATATTAAAATTGACTAAACCGTTGAAAAGAGTATTAGATGAAGCAGTTTCAGTTTTTTTTTTTTTTTTTTTTTTTTTTTTTTTTGAGAGAGAGAGAGAGAGAGAGAGTAGTACCTAAAGTTTTAAAGATTTTCAGTAATTTTATTTTTTTTCAAAATCGCCTATGTTTGAGCTGATGGGAAGGTATTCGCAGTATACTTTTTAAGAACCCAAGGACACTATTCTTTTAGGAAATTCAACGCTGATTTCGAAAATGAAGTCAAAAAATGAAATTAAATGAGGCAAAGTGGAGACATGATTTTAAAATTTAGAAAAAAAAAAAAAAACCTGTAAAAAATCATATCTCGAGTACGGTTTGAGATGAAAATATGCGTTCGGCGGCATTTTACTACATTTATTATGCAAACTAACACAAAACATTTTTCGTCACTTATCCGGTTCCACCCTGTAAACAGGGTGAACTAATAACTAAGCTAATTAGCTCGTAGATGCAAAAACTTTTTTTCAGTGAAACTACAACAAAAATGGATTAAAACACCGCCAACCGCATATTTTTATTTCAATTCGTTCTCGAGATATGATTCTTTAATGGTTTTTTCAGGAAACCTTTTTTTCCTCTTAGACTTTCAAGATATAATTCATTTAATTTTAACTATTCGTTTAATTTAATTTAAAAATCTCTATCTACAGACCACAACAGCAGCTCAAACAAACAAAGTTGAAAACTCGGACCTTCGGGCCTCGCAAGGGGGGCTTCGCCCCCCTTGCCCTCCCGGTCGCTAATAATTCTTAAAGCCCTCGGTTTATTGAAAACATGCACATGCTTTGCCATTATGTTTACGAAACATTGATAGTTAGTAACTTGGCGCTATAAATCAGCTTTCCTTTACACTACAGAGGCTTATGGATCATGAGATGTAGTGATAAAATGTGCGCATTCCAAAAAGTGGCGAACGATTATCGTGGAAGGATAACTAAGGGAGTTACACTTCCCTAACAGAATGGTCGTACGTGGAAATCACTAGAAAACTCCGCGCTAGTTTCGTGTCATTTTTTCCCGTCGTTTTCGGAGCGGGGACCTGCATGTGCACGCTAAAATAAAATTTCTGAAAATCTTTAAAACTTTACAACTCTTCCAAAAAAATTCCAGTAAACTGGCAAATCTCATGAAAACTGCTTCATTGAATACTCTTTCCAACGGTATAGTAACTTTTTTTTAAATGTATACATTCTTATACATATCAAAAAGCTATATTATAAATTTTTTAAACTCTAGGATTCGTTTGAGTAGCCTCAAAACAGATTTCAATGCAGAAAATATTCAAATTTGTTAATTTTAATTTTCTTGGAGCCATGGTGATAGTTTCATTTTTTACAATTCGCTAAAACATTTGCCATATTGGATGGGCATATAGAGTCCCCACTTTTAGTAACATGGACGTATAGAATTAGTTGAAAGAACCAATAGACGATGAGTATCTGAAATTCTTGGATGCGCACATGTACACACGCTGATTGATTCAACTGCAATGAGACAAGGAGCTCATCTACACAATTCCTGAAAATTTCATCAAATTCGGTCCATTACTATTGGAGTTTCACGTGCGTCAACCAACCGTGTTTGAACGAAATCGGACAGACAGATCGTGAAAATCGACGTTATAAGAAAGTCACGTTTGAGCATGCGCACACGCATTATTAATCCGACGACAATGAAATTTGTAAGGTCTCATCTAGGTGCTATACCACAAAATCCCTGCAAGTTTAATCAAACAAGGATTAAAGCATAGTATAGTTATGGGCGTGACGAAGAATTATCCCAGACGAACAGACACCGAACTAAAACCGAAACGGAAAATGCAACTAGAAATTTTGATTTAGGAGAAAAGAATTTTTTTCGACTTATTGCACGAACGCAAAGCTTTCCACTTTCTAAAACCTTTGGTGGTAAGGAAACAAAAGTGAAAAAGTTTCAGTCATGCAGCATGATCGTAAGAGCGAATTTTCGTAAATTATCGTATTGTATAATGTTAATTGTCTTGAAATTTGGGCTTTTTGAGTACAAGGAAATTGTTAACTATTAATGTTATGGTAATATTCTAAATAATGATCTATTCAAATAGGGATTTTGAATGTTTAGCTTTTTTGCCGTTTTCATCGATTTTTTAGCATATTTTAATGAATCGTACGAACCTTTTTCAGCATAATTTTGTACAATGACGTTTGGTTTGGAAGGCAATACCTACAAAAAGCAATCATAATGGTGCAAGGGTGACCTGATTTTTGGCAATAATTAAACAAAGCTCCGAAGAGTTGGGAAAGTCACGAGGTTTACCCCCCCCCCCCCCCCCCCCCAACATTTTCCCTTCCAAACCAAACGTCATTTTCTCAGGCTGCAGTAGTCTGATCTCGGTCAAACTCGGAAGATGGTAGCGAAAAGAAAAGTTGAGCTTTCCATAACAATTTCAACATGATCGTATCTTTAGTACCTAGCTCCTGTGCACGCGCAAATTTGCAATCCTTGTAACAAGCTTAATTTTCAGTTTTCATCCGATTTTGATGAAATTTTCAGGGAATGTGCGGGTGATGGAATTTTCAGGGAAGGACCCCTACCAATGTCATTGTACTCAAATCATTACTTCATCCTATGCATGCGCAAACGTAAATTACCGTTACTTAGGTACCTACTTCAAATATCATTTTTTCGTTTCCTAATTGGCCGATTTTTTGTATGCAGAGATTAATTATTGCTTGCGATTCTTGACGATGGGGTGAGTTTATCGATTGGAAATAAAATATTACGATCGTTACACCTCAACTATTTTGTTTTATACCTTTCAGAAGTGACTTATATATAATCATGTTCCTAGAAAGTGATAAATTACCTAATTAATTATACCGTTCATAAGTTACCTATATTATATAATACTGTTCCTAGATAGTGACAAATAAATTAATACTGTGTACCTAATCAATTCAGGTCTCTTGTATTACGTAGGGTATCCACGCCTGTCGAAGACTAAGTAAGGACCTTTCCTGTTATCCGACCGCCAGTACCTCCAGCGCTGCCTCCAGATAGTACACCAACAAACTATACACATCTTTCTGATCTATATGGCCAACTAATCGGAATTGTTCCTAAGGGATTGACTACTTGATGTCATGTATTTTTGAAACGCGAGCTTGCGAGCATCCAGACCACAAAACTATACGTCACATCATTCTGACTACGCATGTTGTCGGTCGTAGGTATACTACCTGGAGGTGCTGGCCGTCGGATAACAGTTGAGGTCCCAAATCTATACAGTTTTTTTGCTAGGGAAGGTTGGGAGCAGTACAACAGTTTGTCACTAGGCAAGAACTTGAGTACCTATCTACTTACTGCTCACAAATTTTTTAAAATGCTAGGTATATAAAAACCAATAGGTACGTTGATTTTTAATGTATATGAAACGTGAAAGAGGGGAGTCTAATAATACCAAATCTTATTTATAAAATCAGAAAAACGATGGTTTGAAGGGGAGAAATCTAGTTTTGAAAATGGGGGGCAGAGCTGTCGAAGGATGTGTCAAAGTTGTTGTGAAACCCGTTGGTAGGAACCGTGGGAACCGGGTCTGCTTAACAAGCACGAGTGAACATTGAGAGTTAATAAGTTGTGACATGTTTTTGACGGAACTGTTATTGATAAAGCGAGAAAATTACAGGCCGAGGTGAAATAAGAGAACGAGCGGAAGACCTGGGACTGCGATTATTGATTTAGTAAAGTAGTTGAGTTGGGTCGGCGAAGTGACTTACCGTCCGTTCGCCGGATCTGTACGCTGATGCCGGAGCGAATCCCACTGACTTCACTCATCTTTCTGTCAGGGGAAACCGGGGTGACACGGACGACGGGAAAGCCACAAAAATCGGCTACGCGAAGAGGACCGTCAACGCGATTGTCCTCAACTCAAATCACAAACCCAAACCACAAAGTCGACACTGTCACTGACAACTCTGCTGACAACAAACGAATTGCCGAGGTGTTATGGATACTATTTCTGTGTGGATGATATTGTCGTGTGGATGCCAATCCAAGAAGATTCGACGTTGTAAACACGCATGGATCTCAGAAGGTGTCGTCCATTTTATATTGCCTGAAGTTGTGATCTTATTGGTAGCGCCCGACGGCCACTGTCATGCACAACCCGCCGTACAAGGAGTTTCACGATTTCATTGGCCGCGCTCTGTTCAGAGTTACCATGTCCTCTCTTCCGATTTCCCCTTTTCTCACCTAAATTTCCCTTCTTACTCTTTCCTAAAAACAATTGAGGAGCTGACATGGAAAAGCAGTTAAGTCCAAAAATCAAATTTCATGGGAACTCCCTCTGAACTCTTATCAGATTTGTTGGACATAATCTCTTCTCCATTCAAAGGTCACACATTTATTCACGGTGCGATCACAGAACACAGAATAGAACAGAAGCGGCACGCGACGGGAGGGCGGTGGCACCAGCCCGCCCGACCCGACCCCCACTCTCATACCCCCTAGTCATTCCCTTCAAGCTATCCCACTGCTGTGCTTTTGACCGAGATTTTCCAACATTGCGGGCAAGAATAAATAGTACACCACTTCTTTTTTGTAATAATTGATATAATACCTTACTGGGGTAATACAGTATTGTGGCTGATACAAAATACAGAATAATATTTTAAACAGAATTAAAGTCATTGTCCTTTGAATAGAATGGTTTTGTTATTTTTTGCTCGAATCCGTTCTCTGTGCAGATTGTCATTAAGCGTTTTCAAATGATGGAGCATTCGAATTTTCAAATACAGCTGTCCAATTGCTCTTATAAGTGACGTATTTAATGAGTTTCTTCTTTTGAAAAATGAGCAGACGAAAAAATTCTTCCCAACGCACTGTTTTATTAAAAGAATCCTAAAAGTCGCCAAGTCCGCAGTTACTTCTTTTCTGTCCTTTTTGCTCCTGAAAACTTTTTCTCAAATCGTACAAATATTAACTACATCTTCATCTGGCAAAATCAATCCTCCACGGCCCTTTATTGCAAGTAGGCCTTTCCCATTAGCAGTGACGTTTTTCTCAATAGCTTCCAAACAGGCTTCACATTTTAGAATCAAGTTCAGTTTTCTTATAACGAATCCTGCAACTTAAGAAAATGCTTTACTTTAAAAAAGTAAATGGTACTAGGACAGGAAATAAATAATTAACTTTTAATGTAATCCTCTACATAACTTTGAGAGTAGTTATCATTTTATTATCAGTTTATATTGTGCCCCTACAGTTTTTACCTGATATGTATTCGACAATATCTTGCGTCACGTTCGATATATTTGTATCTTCGATAGATAGGTATTGTGCAATATCTTCCACAGCCGTCCAGCACTTTTTTGAGAAAAATTCCGATAAATCTGTTTCTAAATGTTGGTGTCCTGCATGAAAATAAATACCTAATCAATGCGTGAGTTCAAATCAAAGAAAAATAATGATTTTGATGGATCAATTGTCAATTTTGACGATATCTTTCTTTTAGTTAGGTAGGTACGTGGAAATTTACCTGGTTCACTCACGTCTTCATCCAACATTTTGTTTCTTGAGAAAGTCGAATTCATTTCATTTATAGGGCATGACGGCTTCGATCCTACTCCCAGAATATTGATTTTGTCAAGGTGTATTGCATTTGAGCTTGAGGCTGAAGACTTGTGTAGTTGTTCATGCATGAGGATAGCTCTCATAGTAAACATGAATTCCTTGCAGCTGGGATTATTGTTTCGACCTCCTCTATCCACCATCATGCCTTATAAATGAAATCAATTCCACTTTCTGAAGAAACAGAATGTTGGATGAAGACACGAGTGAACCAGGTAAATTTTCACGTACCTACCTAACTAAAAGAACGATATCGTCAAAATTGACAATTAATCCATCAAAATCATTATTTTTCTTTGATTTGGAACTCACGCATTGATTATTTATTTTCATGCAGGACAAGATTTAGAAACAGATATATATCGGAATTTTTCTCAAAAAAGTGGTGGCTGGCTGTGGAAGAGATTGCACAATACATATCTACGCAAGATATTGTCGAATACATATCAGGTAAAAAATGTAGGGGCACAATATAAACTGATAATAAAATGATAACTACTCTCAAAGTTATGTAGGGTATTACATTAAAAGTTAATTATTTATTCCATGTCCTAGTACCATTTACTTTTTTAAAGTAAAGCATTTTCTTAAATTGCAGGATTCGTTGTAAGAAAACTGAACTTGATGCTAAAATGTGAAGCCTGTTTGGAAGCTATTGAGAAAAACGTCACTGCTAATGGGAAAGGCCTACTTGCAATAAAGGACCGTGGAGGATTGATATTGCCAGATGAAGATGTAGTTAATATTTGTACGATTTGTGAAGAAAATTTCAGGAGCAAAAAGGACAGAAAAGAACTAACGGCGGACTCGGCGACTTTTAGGGTCCTTTTACTAAAACAGTGCGTTGGGAAGAATTTATTCGATAAGTCTGCTCATTTTCCAGAAGAAGAAACTCATTATACGTCACTGATTAGAGCAATTGGACAGCTGTCTTTGAAAATTCGAATGCACCATCATTTGAAGACGCTTAATGACGATTTGCACAGAGAACGGATTCGAGCGAAAAATAACAAAATCGTTCTATTCAAAGGACAATAACTTTAATTCTGTTTAAAATATTGTTTTGTATTTTGTATCAGCCACAATACTGTATTACCCCAGTAAGGTATTATACCAATTATTACAAAAAAGAAGTGGTGTATTATTTATTCTTGCCTGCAAACGTTGGAAAATCTGGGTCAAAAGCACAGCAGTGGGATAGCTTGAACGGAGTGACTAGGGGGAATGAGAGTGGGGGTCGGGTCGGGCGGACTGGTGCCACCCACTTGCCTAGCGTTCGGCGCCCTTGCCTCTTCTAGTCTATTCCATGTTCGGTGCAGTGGCGGCCGGTGGTCTGCAAAAGGAGTGGGGCACAAAAATATTTACCTATTTGACAGTCAAGAAGAGCATTGAGGTTTTTCTTCCATTAGTTTTGTTTTCAGTGTGAATTAACTTTGACCTAAACACATGATACATAAATCCCACTTGGGTCATGTCATGCCTTGGGCAACTGTTATGAAAGTATATGGCTACTAAATAATAATCAATCATTATCATTAAATATTATTTATAAACTAAATATAAAATAATTAGATAAATATATTAAATTAAAAATACTATCTTATAGGTACCTACTTACCAAGTATCTAAAAATTTTAGAATGGACTATATTATTATTAAAAGTACTAAAAATTATCAAGGCTTCAATTCGAATCATCAACTCAACAACTTCCTAGAGTGTAAAACATAGAAATTAGCTTCAAGAGCCACTCATCTAATCCGAACCCTGGGCATCTTCAAGTAAATGTCCTAAAGAGGCTATATAAGAAATCACAGCTTCCTAGAGTGTAAAGCATAGAAATTAACTATTAAAATGATTTAACCACCGCTTCACAAATCAAACCGTTCTCGCAATATTTGGATCACCTGCTATGAATCAAATCATCGAAACACCAGCTCAATGAAATCATCAGAAATTAACAAGCGGTGGCAATCATGTTCACAATATCAATTATTGAGTGTACACAATTATTCAAAAACCTTGCTCATAACTCAGCTTGTTGGCCACGCACTTTGCAGTAGTTAACATAATATGGTTGGATAAATCGAGAGCTTTCGAACGAATGGTCGACGAATTTTGTGGGTTGAAAAACGACGAAGTACCATTTCCCTAGCAACGACTCGGTTGTAAGCGGAAATCATCAAAATATTTTTGTGAGCAATTTTCCGTGACTTTTTTTAGTTTATGTGCCATAGCAAAGACATAAAGAAACTAGTTGATTGTTCTCTACCCAATACAGTGAGTCTATTTTATTTATTGGTATCGCGTGAGCAAGTTTTCGTGACGATTTTTCAGTTAATGTGCCAAAGCAAAGACATGAAAATGTCAAAATCAGTACCTGACTAAACTTCAACTTACGTAAATCCGTCGATGAAAGTCGTCCTAAGGTGTGAATTCTATTCAAAGTGATTGTTGATTTTTCTTCATTCCCCACAAGGGATGCCAAAATTTATTTTTGTAACTATCATTCGTAACTACCGACGGAGCTACGGTTATGTAGCTCTACACATAGAACAACGCACTCCAACTCGACCGACAATACAAAGAACTTTATTACAAAAGATGTATTCAACAACTTAGGACTGAATAAAAATAGGCACTTAACACAACACTATAATACGGACTTTACTTTAGAGTAAATTCTTGGGAACAACCGGACGAACTTAAAGAAACATCACATATTACTTGTAGAGACAACAAAACATTACCACGAACATACCCAACAGGGAACTCAGCATGGAGTGACGAGAAGGAATCAGTGTGGCTAATGGAATAAACCGAAACTCCTCTAGTGGAAGCCACTCATAACGTAAATTTCATTCTACGGTCTTTAGAAAAGTTGGAAACCCTGTCTGGGGCAGAGCCCCCCAAAATCATGAGAAATATCCCGTTATGACCTCTTTTTCCCGTTCCTTGCCCCGTAATTCCCGTTTCTTGCCCTTTATTTCCCTTTTTTTCCCCTTCACAGTCTAACCTGAATCGACGAAATTTCTCTCTTGATAGAGTGATATCATCGCAATCTACGTTCTTTTTCGCTGGTAGATGGATCTTAAACCTCCTTGGATGGAGCGTAAACCTACTTCTTCTAGCATCCACCTTGGAGCCACAGCATGGAGCTGTTTGTAAAGTCTTCATTCCAGTTTGTTACTTTTTTCCCAAATGTACTGGGGCAATGTCCCGATGCCCCCCCCCCACGAGCCGCCCCTGGTTCGGTGGGTGCGATCTAGCAAGGACGGGAGGACCAAAGGCTTTTCCCTTTACTGTTTACTTGCACTTTGACGAAAAAAAAATTTCTTTCGATTTTTGGACTTAACTGCTTTTCCATGTCAGCTCCTCAATTTTCCCTTGTTTTCCCCTTTCGTAAAATGATCTCCATAATTAGGTTTAAACTTTTCACAGCCGGATTTCAGTTGATTTTAAAAAATCTATAAAAACAGGAACAAAGCTAAAAATCCGAAATTTTTTTTGAGTAGCAGATTATTATTTAGAAACATTCGGTAATGTTAGTTATTTTTTGTTTTCAGCTATATGTCAACACTTTATTTTGAATGCAATTCAAGGGCATTTTGCTGACAAAAAAATTGTGAAAGCTCTGATTTATTTAACATTTTTCATTTAATATTTGATTTTTGGCTGTTTTTAAGACGTTCCTCAGGAGCTAGGTCATACAGGCAAGGCTTCATATTTAAGAGGAACAACCTATTGGCATTGAACCAGGACGACCTATTGGAAATAACCACATACAAATCCGTTTCAGACCATTCTAAGACGGAATCCGTGTGTGCGTGTGTATGTGTGCATGTGTGTGTGTGTGTGCAGGTGTGTGTGTGAGTCATACTCTTGTGTAATAAATCATGATGTTTTAACTAATATCGTTAGATTTTCGTGATTCTTTTTTTTTTTTGTTTTGTTTGTTCAACAAGGAATTTGGTCTATTTTTGGAAGGTAACTATATCAAGAGTTTCGTATTCCATTATGAAAGAGGGTGAATGGAGGGGGTAATGGTAATAAATCATGATTTTTTAACTATTCTCATCAGATTTTCATGATAATTGTTTAAATGCAATTATCAATTTGGTCTAGTTTTGGAAATTATGTCAGGAATTTCAAATTTCATACTTATGATAGGAATTCACTGTCGGTGGAGGGAGTTAGGGTACTAGTGCATTATAGGGCCGGAAGGTTCGATTATTGAGATAATCGAAATTGCGATTCTGTATCGATTAGTAGGTACACATTCGATATTCCGCCGTTTTCCAGCGGTTGTATAATTTCTACTGTTTTGGTTTATTATTTTCTTATTTTCAATAATAAGCCTATGTGATCGTATAGCAAAAAATTTTTATAACCCCCCCCCCCCCCCCCCCCCCCCCTCAAACTTTGTCATTTTACATTTCATAGTGCGTAGAATCCAAATTTGCAATGTCCGTCCACCGTCCGGGCCATAAAAGGCCTTAGAATTGACTTGAAAAATCCGTTCTTTCGCACATAGACCACTTGGGATCTAGTTGGTCCTAACTTCTCGCCAGCTCGATCGCTCCACACCCATGGGTGCTATAAGCCAAAAATAGGTGAAAAAGTGATTTTTTTTTTTTTCTCGAGGCTTTGAGAGTTAGACTGACGTAAGCCTAGTGACGATGTTCATTACGATTAATCAAAGAATGAGAAAAATAAAAATTAGGTAGGTAGGTCATTTCATAGTTGCTGGGAATTTTCGGGAACAGTAGGTAGCGTCCTAGAAACGGGATACGATTTATTCCCCCCCTGGCCATGATTGAGTTAATACCTTCCGTGTAGATCTGCCGCCGCCGATCTTTACCTTTCAAGTTTTTCCGCCAAATAAATTCGTAAACCAAATATGGCCGGCGTCCGGGAAACGGACGAAACCTCGAACGGAGCACAATCGATACATAATCGCATATTTCGATTATCTCAATAATCGAACCTTCCGGCCCTATAATGCACTAGTACCGGGGTTAGTACCAGTTAGTCATGATATTTTTGTTTTTCTCTTATTTTAACTCTTACCGAAATTATATGAAATCGATTCATAGGGAAGTCCCTGTAATGCATGCATTACTTACTAGTATGTTTTATTGTTATTTTAAAGACTCAAGCTCAGTTTCGCTGGCAAAAAATACAGTACTTTAAACTTAATTTAACGTTTTGCAAGACTTGATTTTTGAACAAAACTCACCATTTTTTAGCATCTATATCTTGTGGAAAGAGACAAATACCAACATACCTACATGATTACATTCCTACATGTAGGAATTCCCTTCATCACTTTTAAAACAATGTGAAACACTATTTATTGAATAGGTCTATAATGTTTTGGGGGGAGAAGGTAGACTAGTGATTACTGCCATGTTTCTGAAGGTTTCCGAGTTAGCAGCATGTGTGTTGTGTATTGTTATGCTAGTGCTTTGCTAACCCACTGTCATGGCAGCACTATCGTCGAAGCCAAAAAGGCCATCTTCAGTGTTCCTTTCAGTTTTTCCAAGCTTCTCTAATGCACATTGACGTGGCTCTAATAATGAAAAATCCTTGGCGAACCCTCAACCATCCTCGAATGAATGCTTGAGGGTGATTCGACCTGTCCGCCAGTACCTTCGTAAAAGCTTTGGCTTGTGGTGCTAGGTGTGCACCGACTGTGAATACTAGGGGTGTGAACGAGGAATGACATTGCTCACAGGCTTCAAGGTAGGTACTTGCGTTTCTTTACCTCTTCTGCAAATGATAGGACGGCATTACTGGCTGGGAGCCACAGGAGAGAGCATCAGTGTCTGTGACATAGATATCAAACAATATCCAGACCCACCATGCAAGGTCACCTCTTAGCCCAGTTGAAGTGGGTGAAGCTTCACTTATGATCCGCTCATTAACACAATTCGCCCAAGCAATTGCCATAAGCTCACAAAATACGTCTCTTACTTCATTGTGCCTTCGTGTTATGAGGCCTCCTGTCTTGCTCAAGTGTGGAGTTCTCCTATCCACATCCATTACAGGTAACTGTGGTTGGCCAACCTGTTGAATTCGTTTTTGCGATTTCAACAACAGATTGCCCAATTCCATATTCACCACGTTCCATATTGATATTTGAAACTCCTGACATTGATGTTCCAAAACAAGACCGAATTCATAAGTGAACAAAGAAAAAATCACGAAAATAGGTCGAGTAGCCTGGGTGGCCTAAACAATATTTAAAGAAAAAACAACTTTTTTGGCTTTACTCCTTTCATTCCATCTTTTCCACCACGAAATTCGGTGGAACTGGGGAACACACGACTGAAAGTTGGATCGAAGAAAGAAAGAATCTCCGAAATCAGTTGAGAATTGTGGCCTGGGTAGTGTTGAAAAAATTTGTCGTACAAAAACACTTGAACAAAAAATGGAGAAAAAAAACTAAATTGACAGAGTGGGAAGGCACTCAGGTTTACCTGACGCCAGCCCCTGGGATCAAGGAGGCTGAACTAGGAGGAGGGAGGAAAAATGGAAGTGCCCCTATAAAATGGTCTCCAGATTAAATAATAACCCCTCAAGACACGGGTGGTGATACGACAGAGCACTCCCGCCGAGATGCCCTACTCGAGTAGCTCTGTGGCACTTTTCTCAACTACGACCTCTGCCATGACACCATCGTGGCCATGACCTTCATGTCATTTGTTGCCACTCCATTTTGCTTGGATATCACTTACTGCGGGTCATTTCTGTCATGCGTATTTAGCTTTACCCACCAGGTCTGCTCCATGTCCAGGCTGCCACTGACAGCCTGGAATTCCAGGATTATAGCAGACCCGTCAGGCTTGATGGCACCGATGGCTTCTGGCCTAGGTCACTCGACATGTGATTTAGTCTCTCCCTTTCAACGTACCACCTTCTAGATGACAAAGTGCCTGCTATCTGCTTCTGGCAAAAGGCTAGACGTCTTTAACAGATAATCTCTTAAAGGCGCCTAGACTTTTGCTCTTCAAAAACGCCTAGCGACCACAATATTGGTCTGATTCAGATCTGCCAAACCTCATTCGATTCAGGATTAAATACTTCCCAAAGTTCGTAGCAAGCGAGTTTTTGCTCAGACCGTTTCAAATTAAAATTCAAAGTAAAAGGCAGTTTTGTATGTACTTTATGTATAAAATGACACAAACTTCATATATTCGGCTGTAAGTCAGTGGGGGAGGGTCTCAGCTAAAATATGCTCAATCTTTTAATCTTGAGCAGAAAGCGGAAAGCATTTAATCTTGAGTAGAATGAGCTTTGGCAGACTGAAATCAGACCAATATTAACGACACTAGGTGATTTTGAAGGGCATAAGTCTAGACGAGGGGAGGAGAGGACTGGCCCAAAATTAGCCCGATTTTCAATTGTTTGTAATTCGCTTATTTTAAGAGATACCTTATTCAGAGTTTTGGGATCGAACCGTATATTTTTTTATGCTCTGCAACATTGCTACGAATAAAAATTTCTGTAGGATGTACGGTTTAGGAATTGTTAGAGAAAAACTTTAAAATGGGCAAATAAACCATCTTTATGAGGCGGCCATTTTGTATTCCACCAATTTTGAGATGGTAGACAACGATTTACTCACTCAAAACGGACTAAATTATCAAAATCTAATCTCAAACCCTCTCCTCAAATTACTACCGCGAAACCAGGTAAAGTAGATCCGTCTGGGTAAAGTTGATCACCAAGCATTTTTTGAAATTCGGTGCCACAGGGCCCCCACCATGTTGTTTCTCTTGATAAGCGTCCCTAGCGTTGAGTTTCTTACATCTTCGAGCAATGATTTCAAGGCATCTTGAGTACTTGTTCAGCAAAATGAGATCAGGAAAAAATAATTTTGTATTTTGTTGTTTTATCAAATTTTTTTCAACCTCAAAGAGTGTTCTCAGGATCTCAGCTTCTGATGCAGATATTGAGTCCGGAGTTGTTTACATTTGTTGGCAATACTGTCAAGATCTTTGTTCTGTGTTTACCAGACTTTCAACCATTTCTCCACACTTGTGCACGAACTTTTCTAAACAAACCTTTCTTTTTGTGGTAAAGTTTATTGCGGTTTTTTGTGTTTTTGAGGGATGAAGAGGTACAAGAGACCAGGAATTCCTGTGAATCTTCGGTATTCTGACAGAAAAAAATATATGGGCAAAATCCTGGACATTTTATCAAAAAATACTATGAGGGTAAAATTCCTACGGAAATGTGTGGGAAAGAGGCAAACTTTTTTCCATTACTCCCACGTCAAAGATGTCGCCTTCATTAAGCACCACCAAATGATTGGGATTTACAAAGCTGTATTGTTGTGAAGGGACCATTTTATGTTCAGCAGCTCGGATGACAAAACCGTCGAATAGTGAATCACTTTTTTTTCTTGCCCCACCTACCTGCGCTCGAAGCGTTGAATAATTTTTGTTACCTATAGCTGGTGTAGGGTTGGGATATTCCGACGGGAGTGTTTTAATATTTTTACTGCTGAAATTCCTTCCAATATTCTATTTCTTTTTGAAAATTTCATTCAAGAATACAAATGTTACTAGGTACCTAATTTTTTGTGATTAAATTTTTTTTTCTTCAAATTCCCCAATCCCACGTACTACAAGGAGTCAGTCAAAGTTGATTGCAAACTTCTGCGAACTGAAATACATGAATCATGTGATACATAAGTGTTCAGATCTGGATGTCTTCCACGATTCTCTGTCTTCTGTTAAAAATAAAGTGCTTAGTGTTGATTTTGCCAGATTTATTTATGCCTGGACGTTATTCTTTTACTTTTCTCTGTTATACTTTAGCATATATATATATATATATATATATATATATATATATACATATATATATATATATATATATATATATATATATCATTTCATGAACTCAATTTTCTTATACGTACCTACTCAGCTCGTATAATTTTTTCTCGCATGCTGTATTGGGCTTGCCCGTATTATTAATAATAAAATAAAATTCAGAAGATACGTGCTGCTAGCGTCGTGCTGGTCCTCTGAAATTAAGCATCCCACCACACACCCGCTCGTTTCAAATTAACTGGTGATGCCTCGTTTACTTTCTCTCAAAACATTCACAACTACTTACAGTAATATTTATACATCTCTTTTCCTACTATTTATTATCATTGTTTGAAAGCTTCTGCCCAGGTTTGACTTTGGGAAAACTCTGTTAATCTTACAAAGCATTTCAAAGAATATTTTTTCAACGGTTTGAATAAGTTTGCATCCAATTTATACATTGAAGGACCCATTACTCTCTTCACTATTGAAAACATGCATCAGCAATTTGAAGGGCTGGACCCTAAATTACAGAAATGGAAAATTTAGTTCAACTTGCATTTTCCTATGCAAATGTAACAGTGAAGACTGTGAAAATGTTCAAAATGTAAACATACTACTTATTGAAACCAGTAATATACTACACACAATTTACTCTTTCTTTCAATGTTGTTTTAATTGCAATCATTCTCATTCATCTGAATTACGTCACCTAGGTACTGAAAGGACCACTGGAGAAAAAAATGTTTTGACGAACTACTAGTAGATGCGATCGACAGCTGAAGATCAACAGAATTGATTGGAACAACAACGATCGAAAGGCAAGAGTACTCAGGAGGATTGTCGAAAAAGGAAAACTGCGTGATGCTACGAGATATGTCACAGATCAATCTGGAGGGGCTCCATTACAGCCGGATACAATGATTGTGGGAGGCAACACAGTGTTTGAAGTACTGAGAAGGAAACATCTGCCGCAAGTGAAGCCACATATTGGAGTATTCCAGGTAGACCTGGAACTCCCTTTACTTGTTGATGTAAATATTGCAGCAAGCCACATAGAAAGAGCAGCACACCGCCTCGGAGGTAGTGCTAGTCCCAGTGGAACTAACGCAGAACAATGTAGAAGTATGCTTTTGAGGTTCAGTCTCCATAGCCAGAGATTGAGGCAGGCCGTTGCAGCTCTTACTCGCTCCTTAGCTAATGGAATTGTCAACTGGGACAAAATAAGGGCTTTGTTGGTACGAAGGGCTGTCGCACTGGACAAACGCCCAGGAGTAAGACCAATTGGGGTAGGAGAAGTTCTCTATCGTATCTGTACACAAACTATGGCCATGGTGACAGGCGAGGATCTGAGAGAAGAATTTGGGGCTGATCAATTGTGCACAGGAACGCAAGGAGGGGTAGAGGGGCCAATCCACAGAATTTTGCAAGTGTTCGAAAGAGATACGAGGGCATTGAGTGTGAGGGCATTTTGTTCATGGATGCAAACAACGCTCAGCCACCCATTAGCCCTCTGGAACGGTAGACGTTTATGGCCACAATGTTCCAGGTTTCTAAGGTGAATTTACCATCACCATCGCTCTTGGCTTCGAAGATCCTTTTAAGGACCGCCAAGGGCCAAGCTAAAAGTTCACCACCTGAACAACACTATCAAAGACGACGGGCTGCCTTAGAGCCATCGCCCTTGAGCCCCAAACTCAAGGACACACAAACCAAGAGCGCCCTAATGGCAGACGGGAGAAAACAGCCTTCCCACCAAGCCATCGCTCTTGAAACACCAACTCAAGGGCACACAAACCGGAAGCGCCCTAGCGGCAGACGGGGGAAACCAACTTTCCCACCGAGACACGTAGATAGCGCCCAACTGAATACACTAAGAGGACCAATCACAGGCTACCAAGGTCGGCGCTGGGTGTATAAATATAGCCCCCCGTGGCCCAGTGGGACCATTCGGTTCCAGGCTTCCTCCAGAAGAACTCCTCCAGAAGAACCAGCAGCGATCTCAACTCCACTGGCTCTCAGGGAGGAAGGAACTACGCTGCCTAGCAGAACTTTCAGATCTTCAAATAGGAACAGGCTTGACCTCTTGTCGCCTTACCTATTAAGTCCCTGTCTAAAGCTGGGGCCAGAGGCGGGATCGGAATTCGCAACACCGCCTTGGACCAGGGAAGACCTTCCCCCTGGGTTGTGGAAACTCGTTTCTCACAACCGACAGCTGGACGAGGCTGGGCGACTATCAAGCAGGCGTACGCGCCTTGTATGTGGTGGACCCGCAGCTCGTAGGAGGCTTCCCCTCCTCGCTCAGTAGACCCCACCTACAGTCCTTTCAGGGCTACGTCGCTTACCCCGTAAGCCGACTACAATATCCCCGAGGATGGAGAGAACGCCGAGTTTTCATCCCCTCGGGTCGATGTCAACAAGAGGTCCGGCGGAAACCAGTTTTCCCGTGACCGATAAGCCCTCTCGAGCGGACCACCTTATCACCGATAAGACCAGCATCCCGCGGCTTGAGCCCCCACGTGACTCGACGCTAGTAGAGGTGCGACCGTCTACCCGCTTTGTCCGGAAGACACTTTCCTCTCGCCGATACAGAACCCGGCGCTATACACGCCACCTTCCCGGCCTTTCGGCCCAATGAAACGCATATCTCTTATTCAAGAGATTTCGCAAGTCACCCGAGTCCTTTTCAGGACTTCCAGGCCTCCACCTTTGGTGAACAAAACTTGGCCTAACGGCCTTCAGAAACATATATCTCGAACCTCTGAGATACAAAGTACGTCCACAGTACTTTCCAAGATCATCCGGTACTTTTCCGTTATCCCCCCCCCCCCCAATCTATTTCACGACTTTCGCGACTGTTTCACGCCCAGCCGATGTTTCTAGACACTGGTAATGATCCCTTATCACATTTTAATTAATGTTCGTTCAGTTTGAGGGATTAAAAAGGCATTGGTGAATTCTTGAAAAAACAAGAGGGTGCCTAACCTCATTGACCACTGGCGCTGCGCGCTTGCTTGGGTCCAATGTCTTCCCAGTGAAACGATTGGTTTACTAACTAATCTCTTCACAAAGGTCAAGCGATAAAGAACGGGAATAGTAATTGCAAAGGCAGGTCATTCGTCTTTTGTTCAGTCACAATGGAAGTGCCGACCAGTAGATATATTCGACCTGTACGTGAAGTCCCGTGATTCAGACTTAGAAAACACGTTAATTCTTTTTTTTTAAATAATGTAATTTCTTCCCACAGCTTGAAATTGTTACCAATTCTATGTAAATATGTAATCTAAGTAAGAAGGAATGCCTAGAAACATGGGGCGGGCGTGTTGAAGACAAATTGACTGGGGGGGGGGGGGGATAACGGAAAAGTACTGATCATCCAATCTCCACTCTACATGAACAAGAATCGGCCTTCCGAAACACATCTCTCTGAAACCGGAGATGTGTCAAACCTCAAAGGTACTTTACAGGACCTTACGACTTCCACTTTCCGTGGACAAAACCAGGCCAATCGGCATTACGAAATTCCTATCTGCGAGCCTAGAGAGGTCCCCTATTTCAATGGCCCTATTCGGGATCACGAGGCGACTAAAGGTACCCTCTTGGAAATACCTACGCCGAGTCAAATCTATCACAATCAAGGATCTCCTAACACGTACCAAGGATTTCCTAGCACAGTTTTCCGAGAGAGCCACGCAGTTATCATGAGTCAGGAAGGGAGATCCCCTTGGCATGTTTGTGTACGCTGTTGGTACCCTTCCACTCATTCAAAAACTAAAATCCTCTGAGTGGACACAAAATTGGTACGCTGACAATGCAGCATGCGCAGAAAACTTAAAAAAAAAAAAAAAAAAAGAAATGGACAACAAAACTTCAGGAGGAGGGACCGAAATGGGGATATTTCCCAAAGCCCCTAAAGAGTTTTTTTTAGTAGTCAAGCCCGTAAAAGAAGACAAAGCAAAATGATGGTTTGAGGAAAGACGAAGCAAAATGACTGTTCAAGGGTTCAAACGTAAATATAGTCCAAAGCCACTGATTCCTAGGAGGACGTATGGGTGATTCACATTTGAAAAAAGAATTTATTCAGAAATGAGTGAATGATTGGGTTCAAAATGTGGAGAAATTCGCCCATTTTGCAAAAAAAAAAAAAAAAAAGAAAAAAAAAAAGCCCCCAAGCAGTGTACGCAGCATACACTGAGTCGCTACAAAAAGAATGGGTGTGTAATTGGAGAAAGCAGCAATGAGTTCCACCCTCTATGGGAAGTAATCCAAAAATGCTCAACACCCGCAATCCTTAGCCGTTATCCTCCGGAGCATAACTTGATAGAATTGCCCGTTAAATGTGGAGGACTAGCGATTAAAAACCCTGTTCATACAGCTGCACATGCCTACCGCTCCTCAGTAAAGACAACTGAAATACTGATGGATGCAATCAAGACCAGGACACCTCTCAATGGTAATGAGCACTGGGAGCATGTGAAGAAAATTCAAAAAGAAGAAAGAGCTCCAAGAAAAGAGAGAGACGCCACACGAAGCCATTGCTCTTTTACCACTCAGGCAACATAGATCGATGTGGAGGGTAGTAGAGGGAAATGCATCCCTATGGCTTACGGTTCTACCACTGGCAGCGGATAATCTTGACCTGTCATGCAGTCAGTTCGTAGACCCTCACTCTGAGGTATGGGCAGGAGGTGAGAGGTCTACCATCAAACTGTGAAGGCTGTGGATAGGCAATGGACACTACCCTCTCCCTAAACTGCAGAACAGGCGGCCTTATAATCCAAGGTCACAACGCATTACGACATGAATGTGCTAGGCTTGCAAGTGTAGCATGGGGCAGGGTCGAAATCAAACCCGTGATGCGTGAAGCCGAACATGGAAATCCAGTCCTCATTGCAAGCATAATGATCCCAGGACTGTGGGAGAGAGAAAGGGTGGCGTATCTGGCTAACCACATCATAAATGCAGACGCCCCCACTTACTCTTCCCAGGACTGGATCTGGACTGGAGAGGAGCTGCTCGAGCAAAGCATAGGAAATATGAAGAAGTAGCAGAGGACCTGAGAGGTTCCTTCACTCCTCACATCTACTCTTATGAGGGAGTTCTTCAGAACGAGTTCAAAGCTTTTGAAAAGAGACTGACCCACTCATTAGCAGAGAAATGGGAAAAGCCTTTATCGGTGATTGCAGGATGGGTGAAAACTAAAATCCAATTTGAACTGATACTGATCACTACGTCTCCAAGGTTCCAGAAGAGAGGTGAGATGTTTGGGTCTCGAAGACCCTTTGCCTCTCTTGAGGGAATAAATATGAAAATGCAGACTGGAACAAGAACAGATGAAATCCGACTAAACGCAAAGAAAACAACAAAATTGTACAATTATCTACATAAGAAATAAAACCTAGATTTGTTATATAAAAAAAAATCTGCGCATTTATTTTAGTAGGCAGATGCATTATAGGTAAGTTAAGTATGATATTGTTCTTCCTAGTACCTACTTAGCTGCATTTATTGAGGAGAAATTGGGATTTCTGAAGCCGTTTTAAGCACATTGCAAGCAATTGATTTGTTTGACTGCATATAGCAAGTATACGTTTTTCGAAGAATGTGCGATGTTGGAAGAGTCTGCCATTGCTAACGATTTCTATTGAAGACGATCCCTGAGCTGGTCTGAGAAGGGTCCAATACGTAACACCTAGTGGTGAGGTCAGAGGTATGGATTCGGAATAAGAATAACAATTTAGCCTCACAAGTCTCTTACATAAATTTGAGGTCTTTCTATTTTGGTACGTAGGTACCCTATTAAAGAGTACGTACTGTTGGTATTGTGAATCGATTGTGGTTGCAAGGTGAACATATTGATGAAGGCCAGAAGTGAACGTTTTTAATACCTCGGAGGATACTGACTTACTTGCTTCATTGAACACAAGAAGTGAAATTCACTCTACAAAAATGTCCTAAAACAATATACTAATGGATCGGGACCTTCCTACGAAAATAAAGTTTACAATTGTCTCATTAACAACATCAAGAAACACTCAGTCGTATTTATTGGCATTTTAGAATAAATTTGTTATTGTACAAACAACTTTACAAATCATACATATATGAAAATAGTTATACATATTCAAAACATAGCTATTTAAAGCTAACCGATTTCATTTTTACAAAAATACGAACAAGGAAGAATAAAATAGAAAACTGTGCACTACTTATTTTATCACAGGAAAGCAAGTTTATGGCCATTAATCAATAATTGCTGACATGACAATCTGAAAAACGAATAAATAATGAAGCAGACATTTTATTTTTTCAAGTTCAATTACATGATTTTTGTTCTTTCTGAACCATGAATTAGTAGAATGCAAAGGTATTAGGTTACAGAATTACCTACTCCATTTTAGCTTGAAAAAATTAATTTTTTATAAGTCGTTGTCATGGAAAATAATTTTTCAATGAAATAAATAACACAAGAAACAACAAATATAATAACAAACGTATATCCAACAAATAAATTAACATTATTTACATGAAAATATATTTAAAGTATGTAAACTATTTACAACTACTTAACAGAATCTTACATTCTACAAGTTTTTTGTAAACAAAAATGACTACCTATCACTTTATGTCTCTTTCAAATGAATTGCGCATTTTACTCATTTTAGTTTTTCGATAAATTGTCTAAATTCTCCTTGGGTTGGTATCAAAATGAAAATACAAAAACAATTTGTTGCTACCTAATTGACATAGGTAGATACTTCCAGTAATAAGGTTAATGCATAATTACGATAGTTGACTTACAGTAGTCTCATACAACCACTCGGCGAGTGCTGATAAATATTTAACATTTTATACGGAGAACCACTCGTTTTCCAATCATCAAATGGCTTTATAACAACAGGCGGCCTGGGGATTTACACTTAAGTGGATCAAACACAACAGTAGCGATAAATCTAAATTCCAAAGTAAGAAAGGTGCCACATATTATTGGCCCCATTCTATCCCATTCTTTGCAAAGTTCAGGACGGTTAGTTGCACCTTGAATCATCTGGGGACTAATAATAATTTCTATATAGATGTAGTATCTACATCCTATTTATTGTTTGCCATTCATCACAACAAATACTGAAACATGAAATAACACCTAAACATACTGTTACACATAATACCAAAATCATTGTATACATACCATACAGATGTACAGTTTTGATTGTAAAACTAGCCATACAACACAAATACACGTCAATTTACTCATGTTAAACGCCAATTCAGAACATTTCCTACCATTTGGGTCCTCAGAAAGTATATCTGCAAAATAAAACACCTAAGTAAGAATAGTACAACAATGAATTTCTCAACGAGTGAATAACCACACAGATTCGATAAGATGATGAACTTATATTACAAAGTATTTTTTGCCTGATGGTCGATGAAATGATTAGGTACCTTCGCATAGGATACATGTCTTCAAATCATTTCCTTGGTACCTACCTAATCGAAAACATGTAAAAGATGTAGGTACATAATTTGTATATTAAATCAGGTACTCACTAGACGAGACATTTTCAGGCAAGTAAACAGCTCTGAAATGCATAACAACTGAAATTGTTGTTTTTCAACTTTTAGCACAACACATACATGCATAGGTGTCCTTACCTTCGCCAGTCACGAAACCAAAAATGTAGCAAATTATTCATCTACAAAAATCGTTAAAACTACAGACCAAAGTTTTGCAATTTTTGAGAAAAGTGGCATTACTCCACAACAACACGATATTTTATTCACATATCACAAATGTGAAAGAAAGTCTTAATCATCTTCAAATTGACTATACTATTCAATTCTATTATTATTCATTCACTACTACAAATCAATTTAAATTTGGTTATGCAAATTCATACCACTTTTGACTTTTTGGGGATCAAAATGCAACAAGGAGTGTTGTTCAATGATTATTTCATTCGGTTCAGTTCAACAAGAAAGATCTTCGATAGGAATCGACACCAACCTATTTACCTACCCTAATAGAACGTTGGGTTACATTGCCGCTTTCTCTGGTATTAGCAAACTATATGTATGTATATATTCGTTGCAAAGAGAGTTACATGTAAAAGCAATTAAAAAGAATTGAAAAAAGTAGGTGTCCTTCTATTCAATCTACCTTATAAACAGGATAAAAAGGAACTATGATAACAAATAGTAGGTTCAGGTAGGACTTACCATTATAGAACGGAAAAGGTTCGCTAAGAATTTGGCATGTTACTACAGAACTGTTTCCAGAAACTGTAACATGAAAATTGGAATATTTCACGCAAAAAGATTTATGTTTAACCAGATAATTTAGCTAAAATTTCAAATTGCTGTTCCACAAAATAACCCATTAATTAGGTAATTGGATATGAAATGGAAGTTTTAAATATTGGTTACGTTTTGGTGTTGGTAGGTAATATGACGGTAGAAATTTACAAGATAGCTAGAACAGGAAATCCATGATTATCGTAGGCGGTTTGGCCACACTAAAAGTCCGAATGGCAGCACTTTTTGAGAAAAGAAAGCGTTCAATCTGAAGAAAAAGAAAAGTTCCAAGAAAATCTATCAACAGTAGAAAATGATAACAGACGTAAATATGGCAGTAGGTATGTTAATTCGAAATAGAAAATGTGTAAAGTGTTAATTTCTTCGATTCCATTTGGCGTATCTTCGATTCCATTTGGCGTGCCATGAAAATGTTCAAATGTGAATGCACAAGGTTGAAATCTAGCGTAATAAAGTACCTTTGGACGCACGATGCTAAAGTAGGAATCAATGCTGCAAGGTTTCACTTTCCAATAACATTTCGAGCACAACAAAAGTAGAAAGATCAGAATTTGATCCTGGTATGACAAGCTAGTGGAAAGCCGATATCTCTTTCTTACCTTAGTTATCTATATAAGAAGAATAAAAATGAGACATTAACGAACAATTAATAGCATAAGAGGTAGGTACACAGACTAACAAATATGTGATAGTTGTCATGTTAGTTAGAGGTAAATTTTATGTTGACATAGTAAGATAGATTTCGGCTTAGAGTACCTACTCAGTTAACATATGATTTTGACAAAGATGTCATCACTTTGTTCAACCTGTGACTCAAGTGTGCTAAACTATTTGGTGGGGGGGGGGGGGGGGATAAATAAACTTGAATGTTATGAAATAGCTCTGTACAATTACAGTGATCTTACAGTGCAAATTGAGAATGGACAATATATAGTAAAGTTAATTAGCTAGGTACTCGAATGACCTTGGCAGTGAAGATATTATCAAGGAGCTCTCAGACTTGAGTCTAATAGAAAACGAACATGATTCATATTTACATATAACATGGGTATTAATAAGCACTTGAACTATATAATACGAAGTTAATTTATAAAAACCGTCATTTAAAGCAAAACATTACCAACAATAAATTAAATCTTACTCATCATCATTCAAAGACTATGTGAACACGAATTATAGGAACTGAGAAAGTGTGTACTGTTCTGGCAGCATTGATGCTTGCAGTTTCACAAAGTTGAATATTTTGTTACAAATTTAGTTACACTTTCAAATGAACAACAGAAAGAACAATAGTAAATCGGTACCTATAGAATGCCCTCGTGGAATCAAACCATTTTCGGGCCACGACCCCCTGCTATGAGTCCTGCATCCGGAAAAACGGTCACTCATGGAATACTACTACTACCTGCCTACTCATGTCTGGTAAAAAGGTCGCCAACAATGGTGAGTGAGTGGCGAGATTGTGTTTTTTAGATAGCTAATAGAGCAAACCTGCCTCTCTCTGGCCAAGTTTTGAAAAAAATAAAAATAAATAAATGAATAAATAAAAAGAAGGTAATATTTAATGGGGAGAGACAGCACATAAGAGTAAGTCTATGAAGTGGGAGGGATCCTCATTGTTTCCACTGCATCATTATTGTTTGGTGCATGGGACAAAATATTCAAGTAGCATATTCTCTGTAGTATACATGGACTATTTAAGAGCACCAATTCAAAATCAACTCACTAAGAAGTACCATTATCATAATATCCCCTAATCATGAAAATCCCAATTTTAATAAGTGACAATGACTCTCAATTTTATGAAAAATACCTATTTATCAATTACTAAAAATTCACCAACACAAGCGAGATCTGTTGACTTTCTTGTAGCACCTACCTACTAAGCTTTACATTCTAGGCTCTTTGAAGAGAACTGCACTCTTACTACCAACCACTGAAGGTACTAACTGATGAGAAATAACAATTGTCATCTGCAATACCAATCCAATGTCGGCAGTAGTCATGGTTATAATATTAGTATTTCTATTATAGTTAATGTGATCCATAGCGATATACAAATAAATTTGAGAACTACAAGTATATCATGTTATAGATGAGTATGAAGGCTCCTGTTCAATGTACACCTTCAACTGCAGCACACAGGATCAGACCTCCAGTGCATTGAATATAATTTGTTGAATTGGTCAACTCCAGTTTTTAGCGAATTTTCGTAGAAAATGAAGCTATTGCAGTGGGTCGAAAATTTTTAAAATAAGATGTTTGAAGAAAGATTTTCTTCATTGAAATCCCTGTAGAAACGATTCCTGAAGTTTGCACTTTTTCATATATATATATATATATATATATATATATATATATATATAGCACATTAAATTGGGCAAATCCCAATGCGCTCAAAATCACAAAAAATGACCAAAAATCGTTAAATTTATAATTTTCAGCAGAATTTGTCAAAACAAAATTACCAACAATTAGCTAGGACATTGAAAAAATTGTGCACAAAATATGAAAAAATTGTGCACTAAATATTGTTGAAAAAGTATTTGAATTTCATTAAAATATTTGCTGAAAATATGCTATAAAAACTGCACAAAAAAACCTAAAAATCAAAAATCTTCTTTTGAATCGCCAAATTACATTTTTAGAATGTTTTTCCATAAAATTGGTTTTCAACAATTTCTTAATACTCCAATTTCAAATCAATGTAATACTATATAATATGATGATTAACGAAAATTCGCTCATACGATCATGTTGCATAACGAGAACTTTTCTTTCAGACAACGAAATTGGGTATCGCTAATTACAAAACTACTATTGAATAGATAGGTATCGATTGATAATGAGTATTTCAAAATCAAGACGACTTAAAACACTCAAATACAAACAAGAAGTAATAGGTAGGTACCTACCTGCTTTCACTTCTGAAAGAGTGATTCCAGGTTTAGTAGCAACATCAAAAGTAAGGCCCCAAAAGTGGGCAAGGCTTATAATTTCGTTTGTTAGGTAAGCACAAATCAGGTACGTTCCACTACCTATAATTACTGTAACCAAAATCATCAATCCCCCATTTCGTAACAATCCTAATCATGAATAGGCCAATAAATACAATTCTTCACTCACATATTTGCAAGCTTAGACTGAAGAACCTACAATTTTGTTATGTTGAAATCTAAAAAGTTTTGCAACATAAAAGGCGACCTTTTTGAAAACCGTCATGGCCCGAGCGTCAGTCATAATCCGAACTGTCCCGAACGATCCCGATTCTACTCCAGGCCTCCCCGGGCTTCCTTTCTCTACTCTACGACGCCAATCATCACTTTCATAGAATATAACAATGAGAATAATGGTGTACTAATTACTGAATGTACTTCTGAACTTGATGAACAGGCAGATAATTAAGCTTTGTAAATGATTTGGAACTTGTATGTTATATATTGTATGAGAGAACTTGTATGCAATAAAACTGATTTTGCAAAAATTGAAGGATGCAAATTATTAAAATTATATGAAATTAATTCCAATTAGAAGAGATTGTTTATGAGTATGAAAATACTCATAATTCTATTCTACGCTTTATGATATAAAGCTTCGCTTCCTTCGGGCGTCCCTAGACGGCCCCATGTATTTTTTTTTAAGGACATCTGTCAAGGTGACAATCTCCACCTCTGCTGGGTAATTTGTCTCTAATTTTTGACTACTTAACAATGTTTTAAGGAGCTGACCTATGAAGGGATGTATCTATAGGAAATGGTCAATACACAAGACTAGAGCTAGAACTTACAACATGGTTCTAAATCCTGAATATCCCTCCCTCCCCTAAGCCCTTTCTACATTCTTCGATTGGGATATACTGTGGAACACCACTACACTACCCAGTTTGTAAGGAAGTGAGGGTCATAATATATAAGACAGTTAATCGGGACAATGGTGAAAGTCTGTTGATCACGAAATCCTTACCTCAATCAATGAAGGTTTTGCAGATTAGAAAGGACTGATGGAAAAGTAAATATAGACAGCAAGAACTCTACGAAATATCTGAAATATGAATCACTCTTCCAGAGGGTTGTATACCAAGATAGATCCGTTCTTGTATAGACAACCCATTTTTTATTTACTTTGGGTAAACTTTTGTTGATTTACCAACTTTTTGTACAAAATTAAGCAAAGGGCTTTAAGGGTTACAGGGCATGGGCCTACTAGGCTACGACCATTGGTCTTCGGTCCTCCCAAATGGATCGGACTCCCATGGTTGAAGTGAAGCTATTTCTACATCGATCCTAATTCCTTTTTGGAAATATGTATTCAGTTTCACCATTGACATCCGTTCTGGGAAAGTGCTGAATACTAATTGAAACAGGAACACGAACAGCTAGACCTCAACAAAACCATAAACTCAACAAGAACAAACTTGTGTTGGAAGACAGTAAGATACGGACAATAATACTTAATGAAAATATCATTGAAATGAATTGCCTACTTACTGTCAATGTGAAAATGCTTCATTGGCATATAATTCAACTCAAAACTTCAAAGAATTTATTCAATATTTCATCTTGCAATTAATAAAATTTAAATTTTGTCATTGTACACATGGAAAAAACATCAGTAAGTAAATGTATACTGTTATTGGTATGACCTAAGGAATAAGGAGTTGTATGACAAAGATTTGCAACACCTTCTTTTATAAGTACACATTTTGTAAATGAGATAGTTTTGTAATGGTGAGTAAACAATATTGAAGGGCTCTATTGGTTCCTAGACAACTCACTACTCTTCGGGATCCTCTCATCATTAAGATACTGCCCAAATGACTGCAAAATAGGCTTTCCCTCGCACCCCCTCCATGATCTTGGACAGAGACTTGGTCTATTTTCTATGAGTGTACTCGTCTAGCGCTTCAGGAACATGTTGAACTCTCTGTGCAGCACCTTCCCACATGACATTACCATAGAGGTGAATGATCGCAGAAGATCATTTGCTGTATGATCGTACTTTCGGAGTTTGGCTCTTGCAGCGTTCTGGGCAATGGCATCACAGATTTGGGAACAATAAGAGAGTGATAAAAGTCCCAAACACTGAAAGCCTTTATATCAGCAACTAGAGCTGTTCCCTGAGGTGTTGTGTACACTCATTCCAAAAGTCCCTGAAGTCAAGTGTAAGTTGAGCACATGTAACTGTCATTGGGCCACCACAATCATCACAAAGAACCAGAAGATCTAGCAAGGCCGTACAGCAAGGCAAAGGTGGGGTTGACATTGACTCTTGAATGGGTCCATACCGTCTGCAGCGCATGGTATTATGGGCAGCCACTGAGATGCTCATCCATAAACAATTAGAATCACAACCCGTTGCTGTTGTGATTGTACCTCTGATATTGTTTTGTCAAACATTTCTTTATTCTTAGAGTCTCTAGATGCTTTTTGTGTTGTAAAAATGTATGTAGATTTTTTCAAATGAAAATGAATCAATTGCTCAGTATTCCATTCAAGTCTCTAAATTCATATTGTCTTAGTGGTTGTTCGTCCCCAACTGACTGATTGTAACTTTTGAAGAAAATAATCTCAGATTTAATATATCATGGGTTGTATACTTTATGCATCAGCCATCTGATTTTCCATATCTTTCTGTACAAATTAATTTTTTTTATTCGATCGAAGCTAAATTCATGAAGGTTCAGAGCATGCCCACAATTTGGTTGGCGCTACCTAAGCTGGTAAAGGCCTAGTAGCATAGTTTGGATACGAGCTCACATACTAAAGCAACTCTCACAATTTCCACCACTCCATGGTGGAATGGGCCCTAAGTGTAGTTATCATACGATCTGTGTAACTTTTAGTTGTGAGTTCAGAATCCACTGGTTTATCTATTATTCTGGGCATAATTCTCCAACTGGTTGCAAAATGACAGGCATTAATAACCTAATCAAAAATTAGAAGACAAAAATGTATATAAATATAAACGATAATTAAGCAGTTGGTATTATCAAATGAATTCTTGATTCATAGGGACTTAGCACAATCAAGACGATAGAGATTCAAATAGTGTAAACAATATTACCAATTATGAACTAAAAAAAGATACACATTTAGCCTGTGAGGGAGAATAGTGCATGAAGCAGTTGGTGATGAATGTTGCTATAGAAAAATTGACGATTATAGGCCATGCACACATCGAGTACTGCACTCCCAAGTAACACCTGGGCAAAAGAGATTGGTTACAATATTACTATGCTATATTACCCGAAGATTGCTTTGAAAACACAAATTAAGTTGAAGTAAAACGAACTATCATTTACATACCTTTTGGAGGAGTCTGTTGTCACTAGCAATTTGAATACCGGGAGCGAGCGCTTTCGATGTAAGGACATTATCATCAGGCTGTCGAAACAGTACTGTACTCGATGGCCTGATGATGATGGCCTTACATTGAAAGCACTTGCTCCCGGTACTCGGCTTGCTAGTGACGAAGAACTACTCCGAAAGATATCTAAATGATAACTCTACTACTAATGTAAATAACTCTTTAGATTCATTACTATAAAACGAACTAAACTAAATCACTTGCAACGAAGTTGAAGAAACCCATTTAAATGAAGAGCATTGCCTATTTCCACGAAATTCAAGAGTTATAATGTTATACCAACTTTTTCGGTTAATTCAATAATCAGTAGCTAATAGTAACTTAACTTTACTAGGGTAAGTATTACAAAAAGTATTGACTTGAGTAGGTATCACAACAATTATTGATTTAACCATGACAAATTAGATGTCACAATTTTTGTTTGTTTGTGGTTGCTTTATTTCTTGATGGAGTTTCAACACAAACAGCATATTATTCTTCCTCTCCTTATTCCTTTTTATGGGTAGCGTCGTGGATGGGTAACATAATAAAAACCGGTAACAATTTTGGCAAAGCATTGAGGAAGTGCTTCATAGAATAGAAAATCAGGATTTTGGGGTTTTTTTTTTTTTTTGCCCATAGCTACCCTAGCAATGTCACGTTCTCCCAAAAGAGCGCTCTCGTACGTGTCCTGTGCACATGGCCTATGAGAACTCGTTAAAAGAAGGTAACATTTGAGTACATGCACATTCCGAAGGATGCGATGGCATTTTCTGGCCGATAAATTACCACTTTTTAGGAAAATGAGAGAGAGAGAGAGAGAGAGAGCTCAGTCTTGACTTTCTCAAATGTCATCCACACTAACGAAAAAACACAATGACCAAAACACCATTTACACTGAAGGTGTTGATCGACATTGGAATCACAAACTTTATCATAAGTATCATACAATTTTAATATATTACATTTTATAACCTTCTGCTATTGTATTTACTGACCAACTTTTGTAGACAGCAGTATTGAGGTATAACTTATAATTACAGGTAGACCTCTAATAACGGTAGATACCTACATACATAGGTACTTATAGACATTATGCCGTGTTCCAATACTGGATACCTGATCCATCCAACTCTGAAGTAAAGAGGCGCGTTTTTATGGCAGGGCCTACCTGCAGCATAACCAATTAATGGTTACCAGTACAAAATCCCTCACTATCAGTCTTTACATTTTTAACCAGGAGAAAACGAAACGACCAGATATGCTGGTTATTACTTTAATTGCTCTGTTCTATTAATTCAAACAGACAAGCTTACAAGCAGGGAGCACCTTATGTCCTGCCACATTAGAACAAAGAGTTTACTGTCAAGTAGGAAGGTAATATTTTTATAATACAATAGGGTCGCTACATGCGTTATTTCAAACTTTAGTTATGACTCCAGAAATTTTGTTCAAAGAGAAGCTAACACTCAATGGAAAACAACACCTGTTAAATAACAACAGCTGTTGAATAACCACAAATCATTGAATGAATATTGTTGATGGCTGTTCCCAGCTGAGACGTTTAGAGGGCTGTGAACCTCTGCCCAATTATGAGACCTCCTTTTGGAACGAACTTAAAAATCAATAACAGTAATACCAAACTTAAATCAAATTAACATATAAAACAAATAAAAATACAGAATTAAGATATCACATAAATATTATCTGATTATACATTGATTTCCCTTTGACGACAAAAATCGTAAAGCAGCATCTCGTCATTTACATCTGCACCTGATTCATTACCATACGTTAACTTTTACAAGTTGTTCAAACGATGTTTTCTTGTCATGAAGTTTTGCTTCATGGACTTCGAATTAGAACTGAACGAAAATAATCATCTAGTTTTGGAGTTATAATCAATGGTAAGAAACATATGAGATGGTATGTATATAAAAATGAATATTAAGGCACAACATTCAACTACAATAATTTATAGGTACCAAGGTAGATTCTACTTTCAAAACTATTGGGGTTTACACAGAATTATAGGTTTTCAATCGGAGTACAGCTTTAAAAGTAGGAAAAGGTTAGTATACGTGATGAATAATACAGGTATCAATTCAATAAACTACAACACCAATATCATATTGTAATCCACACAAAAATGTTAAGTACCAGTCTATTTTCGATTTCTATTGTGTTCTTTATCTTTGAAGAAAGGAGAAGAACTGTGACTAGGATTTGGAGACGATTCAGCACTAGCATGCAGAATAGCATAGCATGGGGATTCCTCTTCGTGTTGCACACTGGTTTCTGCAGCTGATGGAATTGTAGTTAAAAACCTGACTGTCAGCCTTGAAGGGGACCCAGGGACATCGATATCCTCTTGTACTGCACTCTGCCTGGTGAGGCGAGGCTTAGGTCTAATCTCGCTCGAGTTACTTGATCTTGACACCCGCGACATGGTTGTACTGTTTGTTGTGGCAGATCCTGATGAATCATTGCGAGAACTGGAAAGATTGGAATCTTGAGATGTTTTTCTAGTGACTATCCATGAAGATGCACGCCTTTTGGGATCGAGAAGCCTCATTGGTATTCCACAGTGGTGATGATTTTGCCGCCATGAGTCTGAACGGCTGGAACTGAAGTTTTCACTGGAAGAAACTGATGATGTCCTTTTGTGCTGTTTTTGTTGGATTTCAGCAATTTGATAAGCATATTGATCTGACCTAGTTCTATGACGAGAGCCAGAGTCACGTTGCAAACACATTGCTACCCATCTTAATTTCCCTACAATCCAAGTTGTAGGAGTTCTTTTTGGAATACTTCCTTCTCCTAGAAGCTTAACATTACAACTGCAAGGTTGATGTGCTTGGTTATCTCTAGAAGATCTATCAACCAAACTATTAGTATTAGCAGGAGTTTGTCTGTTACTAAAGTTTGAGCTATGTCTACATCTTCCAATACCTCTCGTCACTCGAGATTCTTCAATAGCTTTGCAAATGAGCACACAGTCTTTCTTGAATTGCTTGGTAAGAATAGCATACAAAAAAGGATTGCAACATGAATTCAACGGTAAAACAAATACAGTAAATACTTTAGCTTGCTCTAAACTAACAAGTTGAAGACCAAAAGCTGCAGTTAAAGAGAAAAAAGCAATTGGCGACCAACATAGAAAGTCCGTAAAAACTAGAAGAGCCATCCTCTTAGCAATCCTAGAATCATTGGAATTCCAAGCTTGGGATCCCCTTATGGCGCAATACATTTTCAGATAACAACCCATAAGAATTAAGAAAGCTAGACCATTAATAAACATTAAAAATACAACATAGGTCAAACTCCATGAAGTACTAGTTTCAAAAGGGAGACACGTGGCAAATTTTCTGTAATCAGAAATGCCAAAGAGAGGTAAAGTGGCCATAATAAGGGCAAACGTCCATCCACATAGCATGATGTATCCAGCATGTTTCAATGATAGCCTCTTGTTCAAATGCATGGCATGTGTGATGGCGTAGTTTCGTTCTAAAGTAATCACAGCAAGTGTATACACAGAGAGTTCAGAGCTCAAGACCCCCAAGAATCCAGCCAGCTGGCATCCTGCCGACATCTGCCATGGTATTGCATACATTTCAAATTCTCCAAGAGTAGAAGCATCCACCACAGCAAGCATTCCTGAAATTACCGAGCATAGAATATGTGATACATTCAGGTAAAAAAAAAAATAAAAAAATAAATAAAAAATAACTACAAAACTCCACACAAATCCGAGAAAGAAACTGTTGCTAGGCTCCACAAAATTTCCTGTTTATTTGGTTGCTAATGGTATAGTACCACAGAAAAGCAATATTATTTAATTAATTTTTTGATAATTAAAAGGAGACTAAAATGAATGGAAGGAAATGTGAAACTACTTCAACAGTTACCTTCCCTCAGCTGTTGCTCCTAAACAGGCTTTATAGTATTGTAACGCATTTACCCAGAGATAAGCTATACAAGGAGCAAAGACAAGTATGACATTTCATCACCATCCCTAGCACCTAAATAAGTAAATATTTGTAAATACCAATGCTTCATAAATTGCGCCGTCATTTAATTTTTTTTCAAATATTGGTGTAGGTACTGTGACTATTATGTCTTGCTTTGGAAACCCCTCCAATTCGTGGGGGACGGGAATTTTTACCACTTTGATGAGACTGTCTGGTTTGCTCATCTGACTGTGGTCCAGGTTATCCAATACAAAGTACCTAATCTCAGTAGGTATTTATAATTCAACTACCTCGAATTTATTTCCAAATCGTGCAAAAATGAGTATATTTAAAACGTCAGTATTGTTGGTAGAAAGATTGCCTTAATATTGTTTTCAAGTGGACCAAAGAGGCTCTATTTCAAATTTCTGCATTGTGCATTAAATAAGTTTTAAAAAATCCTCCCAGAACCCACTAAGCTAATAAGGGTGAGACCACACCGCATTGCTGTTTCTCAGGGTAACAATGTAAGGGAATAGCAGATAGGGGAGGCTACATTTAATATTTCAATTGCATAGTAGGTTATATAAGAAAGTTAGCATTGGACAGCCCTGTAGTTTAATTTTTATTATATCAGTAGCAATAAGGCGTCATTTTAAATGCCAGCAACGTTGTTTAAAATGGAAAATAAGTTAGCTTCAGAGCCCATTCAGTTGATTAGGGTGGCATGGATGCCAAAACATGAGCGAATACTGCTACTGGGGTAGAGCCTGCTTCACAGTGTTAACTAGAGAAGGATGGCAAATAAAGGTAAGTTTGTCAGGAGACTTACACTTGTAAGCAAGTCCCTCTGCCCTTTCTATCTCTGAGCCCCTAGGCCCGGGTAGATTTCTTTCACAAACCATAAAATAATGGAATTGGAAGGGAGGAATATTCTCCTCATGTATCCGGGTTGCGGGAATGTTAAGGAAAAGTAATTGATTCCATATTTTGAAGAAAGTTAAATTTATGAGATTCAGTTTCTAGTTTTAAAACTGCCAATGTTTCAATGCACTTTACCGCCAAAATCGGATATTCTCATGCTATGCAATAGCACAGTTTTAAGAATTGATGTATACTGATTTATCACTCTGTTATACTTTCATGATCCTAAAATTTTCATCATCCTGACTGATGCATTTCTTTTCAACAAAACGTCGTTCAGGCAATGGGCGTTCAGCAGATTTTGGGACCAACATTTGAGCTTCATATCATTAAGGCGCTTCATCTCATTGCCGTCTCGATTTGGTATTCATATAGGATACTAGTTAGATCAAAATGTATGTTTACAACCTCCCCCCCCCCCCCATTTTGCCATGGGCAAATCTGAAAATTAAGGGCGATAATTGTGAACAGTCTGATGTACAGCACAAAAGTATGTTCATCCATCAAAAGTTATGGATGAACTCTGAAAGAGCACATATAGAAGCAAAAATTAGTGCTGGTTCTTTCTTTTTTTGACAGATTTGCCAACAACATATTACATTCAAATCAACAGTAATGAAATTCGTCCACAATTACCCCGCCTGACCCTGCAGAAAATGAAGTTGAACGAATCTAATTGCCTAAACCACACGTAGATGGTTTCACAGCGATTATATAAATAAACATAAGTTGGGATCTCATTGAGATACACACCCAAATAGACACCCATAAAGAAATCAGCGGCTGCCAGATTGCACACCAGAAACCGAGGAACATCAATTTTACTTCTGGAAAAAACCAAGACGAACACCACAGTTCCATTTCCAAGCATAGCAAGTAGAAAAACCACCCAAACTCCACACCGTAATGTCCACCAGTCGAACAAATCAACACAGGGAAGAAAAGGACCTGAAACGAAACACTGCAGGTTAATAGGGAAAATAAGAAATGTCTCATAGATTATTGGCATTTAACTGAATAGTGTAACAGAAGGATTGTTACTGTAAAACTATTTCAGTAGGTAATAATGATAGTTGAGTTTTGATTCATGAGTTATAACCTGGTGTGGGCAAGCAGTGGATGCGTCCAGGAATAGAGTCAGTTTGTTTGGTCAGCTCTTGTTCTTCAAAGTACTCCTCTACATATGCTGGTAAATTTCCAGGGTAAGTGAAATCCGTCCCAAAGTTTTCTAGTAGCTGGTTTATGTGGGGACCGAATTTCTTGCTCAGATTTTCTGACAACAAACAGTTAACGTCTGAGTAAATAACAAAGTAGTAACATATTTTTCAGCAAACTGGAGATACCCAGAAATTATTTTATAAGTACTATTTTATAAGTAAAAACAATGTCTGCGCTCCCACAATACATGAATATAGACCTTATCTGAATCTTATAAACCTGATTTGAACACACATCTATATACGAACCAAAGAGATATATTAATGCACAAACTAAATGCTGCTGGTGGCCATGCCTATTTCTCAGCGAAATATTGACTTGAACTTTGTTATCTACACAACTTGTACTGTCTTGATTTCATTCATCATACTTGAAAGCTTTTTTAAAAGTCAACAAAAGCGAGATAGTCAACACAGGTAAGAATTATATAAGAAATCGTTTTTGAACCTGCCCTAAATGGCCATTTTTTGGTATTACTCGGCTTATTACGGAATATATAGTATTTTTGTGGACATATAATATGTGAAATGAGTATAATTTTCATCTATAGAATAATATCTTGAGCCATTTCGACGGAAACTACGTTTTTCACCTATTTTGGGAAGTTTTTTGCTGATTACTGCTATTTTTAATTATTCTAAGAAAGATCTAAAAATCATGTTTTTACATTTATTTATTATTTAGCTTATTAATGTCCATAGGGCTTTCTGCCTGGCCATGTATCGAATATAATTTGTATCCATAAGAAACTCCTGTGAATATCATTAATATCCTTCGAGCCATAGTGAAGGAAAGACCATAAAGGTGCTAAAAAACTATGTTTTTTTATCCTATTTTTGGACGTATTTTGCTAATTACCTCCTTTAGAGTATTTCCTCAAGCATGAGGAATTTTATGAATTTCCTGTGAATTTCATCAAAGTCCCTCGAGCCATTTTCGAGAAAAGGCAAAAAAAGTGCTAAAAAACGACGTTTTTGCACCTATTCTTATTTTTAAAAACTAAGTGCTAAAAAATGACATTATTAAACTATTTTTGAAGTTTTTTTTCTAATTACCGCCCTCAGAGTACCTATTTTCTCAGGTATGAGAGGTATGGGATATCATTTCTACCCAAAAGAGGAGTAATTTCTGCAAATTTCATCAAAATCCCTCGAGTCGTTTTCGAGAAAAGACAAAAAAGTGCGGAAAACGACGTTTTTTCACCTATTCTGATTTTATTAACTCCCTAAAAATGATAATTTTAAGCTGATTTTTCTACAGTAGCTAGCTCTTGGGTTAAAAACCCATCCCCGAAATTGGAATTTTTTTGTTGTACCGTAAGGTTGCAATCGTGTACACGAGTTACATACACACACATACCTACCTACATTTTCATGAAACGTATAGATATGGGTTCAGGTTGAAAAAAATACCCATTCTAGCATGAGTTTCAGAAATTGATTTTCAGGGTGATTGCAGGACTTTCCCTTTGGATTAAGTAAGGAAAAAAAAGGAAGAGTGTCATTTATAAGGTACATTCCAGTATTTAACTCCACTAATGGTTATTCAGAACCTAATATACACTGCGCATACTTACGAAGTTGTGGCCAAATGTCAGGTAGACTGGAATTCCATAAACTCATGTCGAATTCATTGTCAGTAGGAAAGAGTATGGACTCGTGGACAGGGGTCTTGGGAGGAGGTTCAGCAGGTATGAGAGGTAGAAATGCACAGCAATGATAAGCGTATGATAAGACCAGGGTTTGAACTCTGGGGAACTTGTCCGGTGATGGAAAAACACGGAGATGGGGGTTGTTGAAGGTCTTCAAATGCAGAAGTCGATCGAGGCCCTCAGTTGGGAGAGTTGGAAATATGTTGTTTCCAAGATTTCTGGAAAAAGTAATACAGGGTTTCACTTAATGAAGAAGTAGAATTCGCAGTATTAAAGTATGTGGAGACCTATTTTCTAGACGATAAAAGGATAAACTGCGTCAGTTAACAATCGCTAATTGAAAAAATCAGATTTACATCTATTTTAAAAGTTTTTACACCTATTCTGATATTCACAGGCTTCCTCATGATTGTCAACCCCAAAACCGAAATTTGAATGTTTTATGTTGAAGTCAGAATGTCGAAATCTTGCACACAAGTTATAGTCCAGACAAATGGTTCCAAAAAAGGGGTTTGGGTAACAAAATGTGGGTTTTTTTTTATTGTCTTCCTTCATGTTTTTTGGGGTGCTGAACACGAAATTATGGTTTGCCACTAAAATTGGTCAAAATCGGAAAAACTGGAAATTCATGTTTTGTTTTGGTATTTGGCTCACAACTTGGAAAATATTCACCTTTGGGAAAAATCACCTTAACAAAATTGAGAGATTGAATCTTACAATTTGTTCACTACCATTTTTTTCGTCGAACCATTATTTAGGGTGTAGGTAATCATAAATTGAAATTTTATGTAGTCTGCACATGGTGGCTTAGTTATGCATATTTACCCAAAATTCAAACAAAACTCATCAATGTAATCTATTCTTAGTACGTAAACATTACAGAATAACCCTCTCCACTCCCATTCACTACCCTTATTCATCATCATCATCTATATATAAAGGGCGTTCCAAAAGTAACCCCCTCCCCTCCCCTAACTTTTTTCCAAGTTTTTGAGACAGCAAAGTGAAACCTGGAGAGCGTTTTTGGGGTGCCTGATACTATCTTTTTAGAGACGGGGGGAGTCCCAAAGATTATTGGGTAGATAGCTACTTGAAAATTATGTTTTCCATTTTTAGCCGAGTAACCCCTAATTTCAAAGATTTTTTAGCGCTGAACACGATGGTGAAGCGAGAATAGTTATCTTTTTTTTAAAATCTTATCCTGTTCTTAGAGGGGAGCTCATGAACCATGAAGAAGCAAGGGTTTTCCTGAAGATAGGTATTTTTAGGGGGAAGAAAACAATACTTCACGACACAAAACTGATTTCTATATTTGGGTTTTTATGAACCCTTTTTAATACTACTAGGACAAAATAATTTATGGGAATTTCAACAAGGATATATTTTAGGGCGTGAGGTAGTCGTGAAATTTGCGTCATGACTCGAAAAGTGTGACGCTATAAGTGTAAACACAAGACATGTTTCTCACAATTCGTATCAAGTAAAGTAAAGTAAAGGAAAGGAAAGCTATCCGTAGTTAACGTAGATCGGTGATAGAAACAGAGAAGTAGTCTCTAACGAAGCAAAATATACTAATTTTATTCACTTCATGGAAAAAAATTGAAATTAGGATATGAAAATTCAGTCCCCTAAAACATATCCGTGAGTCAATGTTCATCTGTGAAGTGGAGAAAATGAGTAATTTTGACATGATTTTTCAGCTGCCAACTGCAATGGGGAAATGTGGTTACCCAGAAAATGCCCAATGTTTAGCTCTGGAGGATCATAAGTACCTACGTTTCTAATGATGAATCTGTCGTTTGAATCTAAGTCTTCTAATGAATATGCTTTCTCAGATCGAAACAACATTAGCACATTTTCGTTTGATCCCATCTTTAAATCGTCAAGTCGAAATAACCGTCAATTGCGGGACGTGGTCTGGCAGCTCAGATGATCTAAGTTTGTTAACTCACACGTTAATGCTGTCTCAGCTTTCTCTATCAATCACTAGTTCAATAAACTTAGGCAGTGTCAGGTGAGAAACATCGGTACATAATGAACCATGAGGTTCAATAATGCACGTTCGCAACCACAAAAGAAAAAACACTGTTCTAACTCGACTGCTCGAATATTTTTTCTAAAATTAATGAAATCCTGGTATCACTAGCACTCAATCACTCCCAAGGGGTAACATTTAAGAGTTAACATTCTAATAAATTATTACCTCAAACACTTTTGAAATAAAAGGGTCGTTTTTCAAGTGGTTAGAAACGAGCAACTAGTTCGCGAATTTCAAAAATATTTTCAGTTTCTCTGATGTTTCATACAACGACAAGGTTTGATATTTATTTGTGGAACAAGACATCAGGCTGGCAAGAAGTTACTCATAAACACTGAAACAGCAACTACACAAACATGATATAATGAAATTGTAGGTAATAAAAAACAGAATAATTGTATATTGATCTTACAAATCTTCCAGTTGTTTTATTTTCACGAACGCCTGAGGATGAACGTTTTCAATGAGGTTGCTCTCCATGTCTCTAAAAAAATATGACACAATTTATATTAGTTTTTTCAAGTATAAAAAACCTTCATATATTATAATGGAATAATACTGAATAGACTTTTTGATATAAGTAGTAGATGCAGGTCATTGCTCACCAAAGTTTTATTTCTCTCTTATCATTGTGAAGAACTCTGTCTCTCATAATCGTCCCTCGTATACCTACTCAAACTCATCAAATATGATATTTACTTACAAAACTTGGAGTCTGGTGAGACCTTCAAAAGCATCTTTAGGTACAGTTGTTATTTCATTGTGAGCAAGCAACAAATCATGCATCTGACTCGATCCATTGAACAAGCCTCCTTCAATAGATGAAATTTTATTTCCAGCCAAATCTCTGTAAAATGAGAATAATTAATTAATCAGTCGGAGAGTGGTTACAGTGATTCAATTGAAGACATTTAAATAATTATACTTTCGCAAAGCTGTAGCATTTTTATAAAAAAATTCTACATGAACTGAGGATTGATGATGATCTAATAACTATAATTTTATACACAAATCGGTTGCGTCACGTCCGAAAATTCCCCTGAACATAAATTCCACCAGTTGATGCGAGGTGCTACTCTGGAGATCATTCTGGAGCTACTCTAGGGTTCAACGATAAGTCCCGAAATCGCGGTCAACGCACCCCCCCCCCCCCCACACACACACATCTATCTCTCTTACTCTCCAAGGAGGAGGACAACCAAGTTCCGCCTTTCAAGCATTCTCTTATCATCAATCATTAATAATTAATATAAAAAAAGTTGAAAGTGATTAGATTTCACCCAAATTGCGAGTGACCTATACGTATTCCTATTCGTTTCAGCAGTGGTCATACTGCAGAAACTACTAGGCATATTGCGGTTTGTTGAGTATTGACTATTGTGCATGCGCGAATGCCATTTGATTGACGGTTGATTTTGTTTGTGGTAGATTATGTTTATGTTATTTAGGTTACGTAAATATGAATTATAGCGCTATTTCACACATCAGCATGTCTACACATCTATTAGGTACTGGTTATATTTTGGGTTCAATAATTTTCACTCGGAATTTGTTACTATGAGTGAGGAGGCTATAGGAACTACCTACCCACTCAACTAGGCAGACATTTTAATAATATTTTTATACAAACATTTCTAAAACTCGAATTTGTGATTCCTATTGAACTTTAAAAAAGTTATATTCTGTTAAGATATCAATTCCCAGTTTTTGAGTATTTTTTCGATTTTTTCTGTGATTTCCATAACTATAAACAACAATAAAAAAACAGCGAATGAGTTAATCATCATTAATATTATAACCTGTACTCACAGAACTCTGAGATCCTTGCAATTAGAAATATGAGGTACTTCGACTAACTTATTCGATTTCAGATCCCTGGAAAAAAATTGTAATATATTACAACAAAATAAAATTTAATTTATTTTGCAATTTATTTAAAAATACATGTTCAGTAGAATCAAGGAAATTCAAACTATATTTCGTTTTCTTTTAATGGTATTCTATTGGGGGGGGGGGGGGGGGGGGAACCCATGAGGTTTACAATGAAAAACTTAGGTTGAAACTTGGAATTACAAGTGGTAATTTCATTCTGTATGAAGTACTTTGTATAAATCATGGTATTTGTAAACGAGAAGACATGAATGAAAATCAATGTGATTTCAGAAAAAAACTAAAAAGGAGATAACTTTTGAGATTGATGAAATAAATTAATAACAGTCGTAGGATCAGATAATCATGTTTATACCCTTTTTGCAAGGATTGCGTAAAATCAAAATGGTCTTCAAAGTGGAAATTAAGTACCTAGTAGATATTATGACAAGCATAAGATGATACATGAATAACGGAGTACACTACAAGCCAGAGCAGGTATTGCTTGACTTTGGAAAAAAAAAAAAAAAAAAAAAAAAAAAATCCCCCCCTGCTATGATTTTGAAAACGGTTGTGCAACTTTGAACCTTTGAAGTTTGGGTTTAAACCAGAAGGTGTAAGGATACCAATAGTTACATGCAAATTATTTGTAACATACATAGTTATTCTAGATAACTAGCTTTTGTTTTATGATTTTCCAAGTTGAAGTGATCTGGTGGCGTCATTGCAGCCATTACCTCTGCAGCACCCCCTAGTCCAAGAACGAAATTATCCCTCAACCTGTGTATGACCACATTGCCCAGGTGACTTTACTGCAAACTTCCTGCCTATGCAGGACCCTATGCAGGTCACTATGCATCACTAGACCATTGTCACCTCAGTGGAAACTCCTTTTCCAGTGTGGCGTAACTGCTTCACTCTTAACTCCAGGTGTAATATCAATACACCTCTCCCTCTTGTACAGAGTTCCCTTGATCAGAGTGTGGTGTTGTTGATCCCTTCCAACTGTGCTGCGCAGTATCACCAATGTTAAGTGTAACAGTGTTGCACCTCTCCAACCTGTGCAGGAACTCCTTTACGATGTGAGGTGTTTTGCACCCCTTCCATTTGCACAGAATCTTCTGTACAGTACCACGCCATTATTCCTCTTCTGCCTGTAAAGAAAAACCTCGTTTTCTAAGCCTAAAAGTAAATTTTCATTGCTCCCTTGCCACCATCACAGGACCCCTTGATGCAGTGAAATATCATAATACCCCTCCACATGCAGAGGACACCAAAGTTCAATATAAAAATTAATATACAAGGGACCGCTGGTTTGCAACATGCACTGTACCTCTGATTCAGAGCAAATATTTTCTTTTTGAACAGTAGTTATACATGTACGTATTTTTGTCAGGGTAGTCTTCTGACTCGGAGAAAAGAGCCATGGGCATCAACGAAGGAATATAGCCAACCAACTTGCAAACACTACATGTAGTAGATATAGTGTTGACGGATTGGTTTTCATTGGCCATATTTTGGCAGAAAATAAACAGAATTGTTTAAACAACAATGTGTGGTAAGTTATTTCCTAACTTTGCTGGAATTCCAGAAAGTCAGTGGAATATATAAGAATTTTACTCGGATGACTACATCAAATTTCGAAAATCTTCTGCAGATATCAACCCAATCATCCATCATTTTTCTAATATGTTAAAACAGCTACCCGGACAAAAACGTTCTTCACCTTATGGTAGAACAACGAGTATTAGGATTCAATAATATGGGCACCTTATAAGCTTCAACCAGATCTAATAACACTTTGTCTAACCACTCCATGTTCAAGAAACCCGTAAATGAGAACTCAGAAACAATACTAAATCAGCTGCACGCAGCGTACTACAGCTAAAACTGTCCACACTGCAGGAAAAAACCGATAACTTATGGATCGCTGTGTTCCATGAGCGATGCGAGTTGAATGTAACGTACCAAAGAGCAAACAGACACCTGAGTTCGTATGCGTTGCAGACAAACTCGTGTGTACCAATCTTAACATCACAGCACTCCTCCCACCTGTGCAAACAGAACTTTCTTGTGAAGTGATGTCTATTGAACTCCCTTCCGTTTGCACAGGATCCCTTGTCCAGTAGGTGATTCTGTTCATCTCGTGCCGAGCAGAAAACCCCCTGCTCAGTGAGACATAATTGCTCCTCTACCCCTCCTTCCTTGTTCATACCATCACCATTCCTATTGGGTAAGATTTCCTTATCAAGTGTGATGTCATTGCACCCCATCGACCTGCATTGAATCCCCGTGTCCAATGAAGACATTGCACCCCTTCTGCCAGAACAAAATCCCCTTGTTAAAAAAAAAATATATATATATATATCAAAGTAGAATCATTGGATTTTTCAAAATATCATGTTCAACTCAATTTGAACGAAATACTTGAATTAGAAGGGACTCACAAGCTCTTGATTCTTGGGCAAGTCTTGCACAACGTGTCTGGAACAGTGTGTAAGCTGGCGCGATCGATCCTTAGTATTTCCAGAGCAGATGTTCCATTCAAACTGGGAAATTCAGTCAACTCCCGAGCATCAGATAAAATTCTGAAATTTAAAGGGTTTTTTCAATGTGACTTAACCTGAGAGCAAACAAATATTTCACAATACGTTTATTCTCACAATATTTTCACAATACAATTATCTCAATCAAGACTTATTATTGATAAGTCTTGATTGAGTTAATGCAGTAATTTTATATAAAGAAACCTGGACCTTTTAACCACATTTATGCCCTGTATAAGTGTTAACTGACAACATAATGAAAAGGACAAGAATGGAAAATATTTTAAACATACTAAGGTCCAATGCTGTTTTGCGAAACACATTTTTTCAGCATCTTAAGGTTCATTTCCATACCATGATATCATTGGTACCAAACTCAACCACAGTTAAGCTCTGTATGAATTGGTAATTTTCAGTAGCTAACTAAAAACATTATGGATAACCATGAAGAACTAATAATATTATAGAGATAACAATTAGGTATTTAAATCTTGAGGAGAGGAAATGAATTCGTTGAAAGTACAAAACGAGAATTCACATTATACATTGGGACATAGAAAACAAGTATTAAAATTATGTTGATGTAGTATATGAAATCAGAATCTTTATTGTTCTGCTTTATTAAGACATAGGTATACGTCTTTCCAATAGTATACTTCGATAAAATGGTTTCTGACAGAGTGGAGCTTGACATTCAAGCCCAATACCCACGCAAAATGCAGTTGCTCTATTGAACATCACGGACACAGTTGATTTGTGAATGAAGGAGCGCACCTTCGTTGGATCCAAATATGAATCGGATCCAATAGGAATGGTCGGATCTGCTTGGCGACCATATTGAGCACTCCACTTGTCTTCAGCACTCCAGTCCATGGGAGGACTGAGTATACAAAAATAACCTCAGTTTTTCTTTTGATTTGTGTTAGGAGGCCCTAGATGGTAGGAAAGTGGATGATGCCGGCGTCCTGCATGGCACATTACAATGGGTGGAGGGGTGGGGCGCTCAATGCCCCTGTGCGCCTAGTTTTTTTGGCCTGTGTGTTATTGCAAGTATTAGGTTTAGAGAAATGCAGTGGGGTCTCTAATTGTTAATTTTTGTGTTATCCCTATTAGCGAATTTTCGTAGAAAATGAAGCTATTGCAATGGTTCCGAAAATTTTAAAATCTAAATTTTCAAAAATTTTCTTCATTGAAATTCGTTTTGAGGCACTCTGAAACGAATCCTAGAGTTAAACGCTATTTCAAATAAATAAATAAATAAATATATATATATATATATATATATATATATATATATATATATATTTTTTTTTTTTTTCTCCCCTACTAGTCCTTTATCCTATTATCCCCGGTAGTGTTTCCCATTGGGTGCTCAACAACCAGACGAACGGTTGATCATGCTCCGCCAATCAACCGGACCAGAGCCACTGAAAAAGAGCTGAACAACAACAACCCGTGGACGCACTCACCAATCATCAGTCTTTGATAACGCGATCACGCGAAACGTCGACAAAAACCCTGTGAGTTTGTGTTTTCTCTATCTAATCCTACGGATTTCGTTTATATATATATATATATATATATATATATATATATATATATATATATATATTTACTTTTACAGTCTTACGGCACACGTGACCAGATCCAGTATTAGGGCACAGGTGCCGTAATACCGCTTCTGTAACATCCGTCTTTTTATATATAACACAGATTACAGGATTGCGGCGTCAACGTTGTCCCTCTTTGTCTTGCGCTTTCGTATTCATCTAAATCAACATGATCGTCCCTCGTGTAGCCAGAAAAAAAAAAAAAAAAAAACGGTTCAAGATAACAGATAACGTTGACGAAACCGTGGAACGAAAGTAGCTCGGGATTTTTTACTTTCCCAACATCCCAACAGAGTGGAAAGTATTGTCCATTTTTACTTTCCCAACATCTCAACAGAGTGGAAAGTATTGTCCACTTTTACTTTCCCAACATCCCAACAGAGTGGAAAGTAATGTCCATTTTTACTTTCCCAACATCCCAACAGAGTGGAAACTTATGTCCACCTTTACTTTCCCAACATCCCAACAGAGTGGAAAGTATTGTCCATTTTTACTTTCCCAACATCCTGACAGAGTGGAAAGTAATGTCCATTTTTACTTTCCCAACATCCCAACAGAGTGGAAAGTAATGTCCATTTTTACTTTTCCAACATCCCAACAGATTGGAAAGTAATGTCCACTTTTACTTACCCAACATCCCAATAGATTGGAAAGTATTGTCCATTTTTACTTTCCCAACATCTCAACAGAGTGGAAAGTATTGTCTACTTCTACTTTCCCAATATCCGAACAGAGTGGAAAGTAATGTCTATTTTTACTTTCCCAACATCCCGACAGAGTGGAAACTTATGTCCACCTTTACTTTCCCAACATCCCAACAGAGTGTAAAGTATTGTGCATTTTTACTTTTCCAACATCCCAACAGATTGGAAAGTAATGTCCACTTTTACTTACCCAACATCCCAATAGATTGGAAAGTAATATCCATTTTTACTTTCCCAACATCCCAACAGAGTGGAAGTAATGTCCATTTTTACTTTCCTAACATCCCAACAGAGTGGAAAGTAATGTCCATTTTTAAAATCACGGCTAAAGTATCTTCCATGTTTCTTGAATTTTAGACGAAGGGTCTAAACAGTAACCATTATGGGGTCCAGAGTGGGCTTGTCCCCTGGCAAGGTCCGAAGAGCCGAGTTTTTTTTTTTTTATTTTTATTTTTTTTTTTTTTATTTTTTTTTTTTTATTTTTTTTTTTTTTTTTTAAGCCGCGTCTCAAATGTTCTGGTATTGTTCCTTGAATAATGCACTTCCGTTTTTGCAACTTGAGAAAACAATTATTTTGCTCAATATACTGTTTGTGCTACGTTTCAAGTACCTAGTGCTTATTCCAAATCAGAATTGCAATTCGGCCGAGAGAGCCATTTACCTTAGTAGAAAAATCCCAAAACACTTCTTGATGACACAACAATCGGATTCCAAAAACCTTTACTCGCTCTAAATAAAATGCGCTACATCACGGGGAATTTAACCCCATCAGTCATAATCACAACGCTAAAAGTTGAAATAACTTCTGCTATCCACCCAGCAAGCATTAATCTTGGAGACAACAACAAGCTCTCGGTCTTAGTAGACAGACTCGAAAAATTTGACACACATGCGCTCCACGCGGATGACTGGAAAAACAGAGGGCAGTGCCTGTAAGCTGCCTATATACTCATATACCTTGGACAATGAAGGAAGTAGACTACATCGGCTCTGCGCCTCCTAAGCCTAGGGTTGCCAGACATATATAATTCATAGTATCATTCTATATTTTTGAAAAAAAAAAAACTATATATATTTTGTTATTTTGTAACAAAAATACTATTTTTTGAGCTTTTGAATAATCTAAATTCGGTAGTGATATTACCAAGTTTTTATAGTAGAAGTAAGTAGGTACCTGTGGAATATTACGCCCCGAATTTCTGGCCCATTGTGATTAATTTGTTATTCTCAGTTACCCGCCTATGGGCATGTACCTTGAATTGTCATATTTTCAAGCAAAGATTGAGGTAGGTATGTTCTACAGAATCCCTTTCGAGCTGTTTAAAAAAGTAGGTAGTTCAAAATTTATCAAGGATCCCTATATTTCCAGTTCCTATTTTCACGATAAATCATGGAAAACAATATTGCATGATCATATTCATTTCAATTTGTTATATTTATTTCAATTTATATATTTATTTAAATTTGTTTAGTAATTTGGTAATAAGAGTGACAAAAATTAAATTTTCGAATGACATTTATTTCTATTTATTTATTTATTTTATTGAATTTTTACAAAGATCACTTTCAATTAATTACAAGGAATATATCTCAATATACCTAATGCTAGATGAAAGGCAATAGCCCTTAAGTATCAAGCAAGCTTCGTTCCGAGCTGAGTTTCGTAACTATTCACATCTTATACATGGGAGAATTACAAAAATTAAGATACTTTTAAAATGAATCTCTATCATCATGTACATAGATAATAATTAATACTGATTAAATTTATACAGTGTAGGTACTACTGAATACAGCTTCACGTTTGCTGTGTCCAAGCTTGACCCACCTTTATTATATTATTTTTTCATAGGCAGCGCGGGAGTGAAGTTGCGGAGATCTCAAATTTCCGTCGATAGACCGGTACAAAATATACAAAATAAAGGATGGGCTCCTCGTGGTTAGCGTCATAGATGGCTTTGGGTTAACTACATTTCCCTCCCATCTAAATCTTGTTTCATAATCATGGTCACAAGCATTCCTATCATGCCTGGATTCCGATGGAACACTGATAGAAGTGATTTTACAAATAACTGACGAGGGGTAAATAGGTATTCTAAATTCTTCATAAAGTTGGATGTTCGGATATCGGTGTGGCTTTCTCATTATTATTTTCATAATGGACCTTTGAATTATATTTAACGGTTTAATTGTAAGACTGATTGTACCAAAGAATAATATATGAAAGACTAAGCTTATCATTCCTGAATACATTCCTCACATTAGAAAACAAAAACGAAAATCTCCTTAGTTTTTCATGTATAATGTCTAAATGTGATTACCACGTTAACTTACTATCAATATGTACTTACACCCAGATAACGATAGGTAAATGCTCTCTCCAAAGTCGCACATGTACAACACGATTTTTCTAAACAGTTATCCATGATGGATAAACTAATTTTTCAAACGGATTTTTCTAAACTAATATCATATTATGACTCATATTTTCTACGATTTAATTTTTACTCCCTACTTAAATGTATTTAGTTTTGTTTGCATTTAGCGTGAGGTAACTGTCCAAAAACCAGTTATTCAATGAATCCAGAGCGTCATGAGCTTTAGTGTATACCTTCGTTCCAGGACTAACCAGAAACCAATATCGACGTATCATAAGCCAAGAGATATGTTTTAGCGTCACTCGCTCGGTATGGCTGTATAGATCCCATGGTCTTTACTGTTGAGTGGGACATGTAGAATCATTGGAAACGGTGTATCACTAAGGGTGATTTGAAATGTGTGGGGAATGTTGCTCGCTTCGCTCGCTCTCAGTGGGATGCATAGATGCGATTGGATATAGTTAGTACCCATACCATCGAGACCAACAGCCCATGGTTCAGGTGGGGGTGGAACATTTGAAAATTACTTACAATCCCTTTCTATAGACAATCCCAAGGGAATGAAATAAAAAATATCCTCATAACATATCCATAATTTCTCCCTTGATGGGAAAAACAAAAGATCATGGATATGTCTAGTACCTACTGCTTACCAGTAGGTACCTACTACTCAATTGTATATCAACCATGTAGGGCCTTCTTTTCACAAGATTATTCCATTATGGTTACAAAACAATATTAGTTTATAACTTGGAGTAATAAATCAGCATTCCTTGACACTACAATGTCCTAGAGGTCATGAGATGTTGTAATAAAATGGGAGCATTCCAAGAAGTGGCGAACGATTTTCCTACTATGAAACCCGACGACTACGATTTTCCTAGCCTTCACTTTTCGAGTTAATAATAATCTAAAATGCCAGGTCGTCACAAATTTTGGTGTCGTTACGCAAATTTTAGAATGAACCCCAGCCCAAAAACATATCCATGTTAAAATAATGAAAACAAAATTGCTGTGTAATAAGTGCTGCGTTTTCTATGTGGTTCCACGAAAATTTTATTAGGTTTAATTATGATAGGCCATTTATCTGCGAAGAAGGCCATAGAGATCACGTGGAACCACGAACATTTTAGTATTATGCTACAAAACTGCCCACCCAACATGACAGACTTTTTTTGTTTTTGAAATTACTTTCACACCCGTCACCTCCAGCTATGTTTTTCAAGAGAGACCACGAAAGATTATGTGGAACTAAGAAAAGTTTAGTTTTAAGAACATATCAGTACTATTTTTACTGCAGACTGCTGTATAAAATTCGGTGCGTTCTCTATGTGAGGAAGTTATACCTCCCACCCAACTTGGCAGACTTTTTTTTCTGTTGGAAATGACTGTCAAATGCGGCACCTCATGTGGAACCACCAAAATTTTAGTTATAAGATCATTTACTAACAGAACTGTCAGATGTTTGCTCGTATTTGTTTTCTTCGTCTAGTTTTGTAAAGGTAAGCCATAATTTAATCTGCGTAGAAGGGCTATCCCTTTCCCTTTCTATTCGTACATGTTACAATATGTGAGGAAGTTATACTGCCCACCCAACTTGGCAAACGTTTTTTTCAGTAGGAAATTACTTTCAAACAAATTAAATCTTATAAAACTTTGTGGAACCACAAAAAGTTTATTAGGTTTAATAAAGATATGCCATTATTTCATCTGCGTAGAAGGGCTATCGTTTTTACCGTCTATTTTTCTGTTGGATGTGTCTTTTAAATCAAGAGACAGGTTCGAAGTCAAACTTCAGACCTACATAACTTTCGACGGAATAGGAAGAGCGCGCTAGCTCAAAATGTAGCTTGTCTACATTTTTGTTCACTACAATCGGAAGAGAATATTTCATGTATCTAAACTCGCATGTGACCAAATTGGAACTGCAACGAACATTTTAAGACCAACCCGAACCAAGACCGTCAAACATTTACTGTGTCTATGGCAGGAAAAAACATAGCGGAGAACACTTTTTTTTTGTCGTTTCCCGCCTACTGTCGCTGATTTATCCAGCAAGACATCATATTTCGGCAATTTTGACGGCACCATCACGTTCTACTGATCCAGAAACGCAATTTTCTCGCTGACGTACGAAGTGCTCTCGATCAAATTTTAATGTGGCAACAGACAGAAGATCGAGCCTCGATAAATATAAGGATACTAATTTTGGTGAATTTTAGACAATTTCCAAGGGCGTTTGGGGAGATTTTTATGAAATTCATGAAATTTCGTATATCCCGTGAACGAAGCGTCCTACCGCAAAACGGATTTCAAAATCAGATTCAGCGACTCAAAATACATACTAGAAAGCATTTTCGTCGAATTTCCTGTGTGTTTTAATGGAGAAATTGCGAATTTAAGATAAAAAATACATTTTTAAAACAAAAAGTTTCTTCAGAATGAAGCCCAGGTGGTTCCAGTAAGTGCCCGCTCGGCTTTTTTGGCAAATGCAGTTTCGTAAATTTCTTTTTAATTTTCACCTTTTAGGTAGGTTATCTGCATATATTATTGAATATTTCTAGTGCATTTTCATCACCATACAGGGGTCAATCAGTGGGTGGGGTTGGGGGAAGACCTGGAATGTTTGATAATTTTAGTTGATGCTTATGGAGCACCTGCTTGTGATGGAGATATAAAATTTTGTTTTTCCCATGTCAAATCGACCAAAGAAATATAATATGAAGGAAATTTGGGAAATTTCATGAAATTGTGGTTTTTGTCACTTGCCGGTGAATGGAACGGCGTAGAACAAAACAGGTTCCAAATTCAGATTCAGCGCCTCAATTTACCTACAAGAATACATTCTGATGAATTTAAAACAATTTCCGGGGGCATTTTGGGGACATTTTCATGAAATTTCAGAAATGCGGTAAAAGGAGCGTCCTTGAGCAAAACAGATTACAAATTCGGATTCAGTGCCCTGATTTCCATAATGTAACACAAGTTGATGAATTTTGAACAATTTCCAAGATGAATTTTGGGAGTTTTTCATGAAATTCATGAAATTTAATATATCTGAAGAACTAAACGTCGAAGAAAAAAACGGATTTCAAATTCGGATTCAAAAATATAATTTACCTACGAGAACACATTTTGATGAATTTTAATCAAATTCCAGGGGCTGTAGAGAGGTCTCATGCAAAATGGTCGGATTATTTTTTATACTATTCCGAAGCACCTATGTGAGCTGGGACCTCCAAATTTTGCATGTACCCTTCAAAGACTCTGTGGAAATGGCGTAAAGAATTATTTTTCGAATTTTCATGAAATTGTGGAATCTAGCGAACGCAGCTTCTGAGAGCAAAATGGACTTCAAATTTGGACTCAGCGCATCGAAAAATACAAGGGTACTAATTTTGGTGAATTTTGGACAATTTCCCAGGGCGTTTTGGGGAGATTTTAATGAAATTCATGAAATTTTGTATATCCCGTGAACGAAGTGTCTTAGCGCAAAACGGATTTCAAAATCGGATTCAGCCACTCAAATTACATACTGGAAAGTATTTTCGTCGAATTTCCTGTGTGTTTTAATGGAGAAATTGCGAATTTAAGATAAAAAATACATTTTTAAAACAAAAAGTTTCTTCAGAATGAAGCCTAGGTGGTTCCAGTAAGTGCCCGCTCGGCTTTTTTGGCAAATGCAGTTTCGTAAATTTCTTTTTAATTTTCACCTTTTAGGTAGGTTATCTGCATATATTATTGAATATTTCTAGTGCATTTTCATCACCATACAGGGGTCAATCAGTGGGTGGGGTTGGGGGAAGACCTGAAATGTTTGATAATTTTAGTTGATGCTTATGGAGCACCTGCTTGTGATGGAGATATAAAATTTTGTTTTTCCCATGTCAAATCGACCAAAGAAATATAATATGAAGGAAATTCGGGAAATTTCATGAAATTGTGGTTTTTGTTACTTGCCGGTGAATGGAACGGCGTAGAACAAAACAGGTTCCAAATTCAGATTCAGCGCCTCAATTTACCTACAAGAATACATTCTGATGAATTTAAAACAATTTCCGGGGGCATTTTGGGGACATTTTCATGAAATTTCAGAAATGCGGTAAAAGGAGCGTCCTTGAGCAAAACAGATTAAAAATTCGGATTCAGTGCCCTGATTTCCATAATGTAACACAAGTTGATGAATTTTGAACAATTTCCAAGATGAATTTTGGGAGTTTTTCATGAAATTTAATATATCTGAAGAACTAAACGTCGAAGAAAAAAACGGATTTCAAATTCGGATTCAAAAATATAATTTACCTACGAGAACATATTTTGATGAATTTTAATCAAATTCCAGGGGCTGTAGAGAGGTCTCATGCAAAATGGTCGGATTATTTTTTATACTATTCCGAAGCACCTATGTGAGCTGGGACCTCCAAATTTTGCATGTACCCTTCAAAGACTCTGTGGAAATGGCGTAAAGAATTATTTTTCGAATTTTCATGAAATTGTGGAATCTAGCGAACGCAGCTTCTGAGAGCAAAATGGACTTCAAATTTGGACTCAGCGCATCGAAAAATACAAGGGTACTAATTTTGGTGAATTTTGGACAATTTCCAAGGGCGTTTTGGGGAGATTTTAATGAAATTCATGAAATTTTTTATATCCCGTGAACGAAGTGTCTTAGCGCAAAACGGATTTCAAAATCGGATTCAGCCACTCAAATTACATACTGGAAAGTATTTTCGTCGAATTTTCTGTGTGTTTTAATGGAGAAATTGCGAATTTAAGATAAAAAATACATTTTTAAAACAAAAAGTTTCTTCAGAATGAAGCCTAGGTGGTTCCAGTAAGTGCCCGCTCGGCTTTTTTGGCAAATGCAGTTTCGTAAATTTCTTTTTAATTTTCACCTTTTAGGTAGGTTATCTGCATATATTATTGAATATTTCTAGTGCATTTTCATCACCATACAGGGGTCAATCAGTGGGTGGGGTTGGGGGAAGACCTGAAATGTTTGATAATTTTAGTTGATGCTTATGGAGCACCTGCTTGTGATGGAGATATAAAATTTTGTTTTTCCCATGTCAAATCGACCAAAGAAATATAATATGAAGGAAATTTGGGAAATTTCATGAAATTGTGGTTTTTGTCACTTGCCGGTGAATGGAACGGCGTAGAACAAAACAGGTTCCAAATTCAGATTCAGCGCCTCAATTTACCTACAAGAATACATTCTGATGAATTTAAAACAATTTCCGGGGGCATTTTGGGGACATTTTCATGAAATTTCAGAAATGCGGTAAAAGGAGCGTCCTTGAGCAAAACAGATTACAAATTCGGATTCAGTGCCCTGATTTCCATAATGTAACACAAGTTGATGAATTTTGAACAATTTCCAAGATGAATTTTGGGAGTTTTTCATGAAATTTAATATATCTGAAGAACTAAACGTCGTAGAAAAAAACGGATTTCAAATTCGGATTCAAAAATATAATTTACCTACGAGAACACATTTTGATGAATTTTAATCAAATTCCAGGGGCTGTAGAGAGGTCTCATGCAAAATGGTCGGATTATTTTTTATACTATTCCGAAGCACCTATGTAAGCTGGGACCTCCAAATTCTGTATGTACCCTTCAAAGACTCTGTGGAAATGGCGTAAAGAATTATTTTTCGAATTTCCATGAAATTGTGGAATCTAGCGAACGCAGCTTCTGAGAGCAAAATGGACTTCAAATTTGGACTCAGCGCATCGAAAAATACAAGGGTACTAATTTTGGTGAATTTTGGACAATTTCCAAGGGCGTTTTGGGGAGATTTTAATGAAATTCATGAAATTTTTTATATCCCGTGAACGAAGTGTCTTAGCGCAAAACGGATTTCAAAATCGGATTCAGCCACTCAAATTACATATCGGAGAGCATTTTCGTCGAATTTCCTGTGTGTTTTAATGGAGAAAATGCGAATTTAAGATAAAAAATACATTTTTAAAACAAAAAGTTTCTTCAGAATGAAGCCTAGGTGGTTCCAGTAAGTGCCCGCTCGGCTTTTTTGGCAAATGCAGTTTCGTAAATTTCTTTTTAATTTTCACCTTTTAGGTAGGTTATCTGCATATATTATTGAATATTTCTAGTGCATTTTCATCACCATACAGGGGTCAATCAGTGGGTGGGGTTGGGGGAAGACCTGAAATGTTTGATAATTTTAGTTGATGCTTATGGAGCACCTGCTTGTGATGGAGATATAAAATTTTGTTTTTCCCATGTCAAATCGACCAAAGAAATATAATATGAAGGAAATTTGGGAAATTTCATGAAATTGTGGTTTTTGTCACTTGCCGGTGAATGGAACGGCGTAGAACAAAACAGGTTCCAAATTCAGATTCAGCGCCTCAATTTACCTACAAGAATACATTCTGATGAATTTAAAACAATTTCCGGGGGCATTTTGGGGACATTTTCATGAAATTTCAGAAATGCGGTAAAAGGAGCGTCCTTGAGCAAAACAGATTACAAATTCGGATTCAGTGCCCTGATTTCCATAATGTAACACAAGTTGATGAATTTTGAACAATTTCCAAGATGAATTTTGGGAGTTTTTCATGAAATTTAATATATCTGAAGAACTAAACGTCGTAGAAAAAAACGGATTTCAAATTCGGATTCAAAAATATAATTTACCTACGAGAACACATTTTGATGAATTTTAATCAAATTCCAGGGGCTGTAGAGAGGTCTCATGCAAAATGGTCGGATTATTTTTTATACTATTCCGAAGCACCTATGTAAGCTGGGACCTCCAAATTCTGTATGTACCCTTCAAAGACTCTGTGGAAATGGCGTAAAGAATTATTTTTCGAATTTCCATGAAATTGTGGAATCTAGCGAACGCAGCTTCTGAGAGCAAAATGGACTTCAAATTTGGACTCAGCGCATCGAAAAATACAAGGGTACTAATTTTGGTGAATTTTGGACAATTTCCAAGGGCGTTTTGGGGAGATTTTAATGAAATTCATGAAATTTTTTATATCCCGTGAACGAAGTGTCTTAGCGCAAAACGGATTTCAAAATCGGATTCAGCCACTCATATTACATACCGGAGAGCATTTTCGTCGAATTTCCTGTGTGTTTTAATGGAGAAATTGCGAATTTAAGATAAAAAATACATTTTTAAAACAAAAAGTTTCTTCAGAATGAAGCCCAGGTGGTTCCAGTAAGTGCCCGCTCGGCTTTTTTGGCAAATGCAGTTTCGTAAATTTCTTTTTACATTCCACCTTTTAGGTAGGTTATCTGCATATATTATTGAATATTTCTAGTGCATTTTCATCACCATACAGGGTTCAATCAGTGGGTTGAAGCTGAAATATAACAATCTTCACATTTACCCCCTCCCTGACGAAGGTCCTCGGGACCATGAAAAATGAATCCTCACGAATTTTACTAGTGAAAAACGTTTTTTCCGATGTTAAAAAGCTGATATATAACAATCTTCACATGTGCCCCTCCCGGACAGCCCAGGTCCTCGGGACCATGAAAAATTAATTCATCACGAATTTTACTAGTGAAAACCTTTTTTTCCGATTTTTAAAAGCTGAAATATAACAATCTTCACATTTACCCCCCCCCCCCCCCCCCTGACCGCCCAGATCCTGGGGACCATGAAAAATGAACTCATCGCGAAATTTACTTGTGAAAAACTTTTTTTCCGATTTCAAAAAGCTGAAATATAACAATCTTCACATTTGCCCCCTCCCTGACAGCCCAGGTCCTCGGGACAATGAAAAATGAATTCATCACAAATTGTACTAGTGAACAAATTTTTTTCTGAATTCCAATCATTCTTCAACCATCTGGAACCGATGGACATATTTCATTTGAATCCCCAACCCAGAGGAAGGTTTGTCTCCACCCCGGAGGTGTGGCTCTAAAATAATCGTTTGTACCAATCTTTCAATTTCAAAACATAACCCATGGTGAGCCCCACGACAAGAGGATAGCTCTGCCGCTAATGACCCTTCTGGTTGAGGTGCGGCTGAAAAGAAAGAAAAAAAAGAGAGAGAGAGAAAAAACACGGTATGTGTGCCACAATCCTGCATTTCACGTTACTCACTTGAGCCCCTTCATTGGTTTTGGTTATACCTCGCCTTCAAGACAAGTGGTGCCGTAAGCCTGTTCGTAAAGTGAATTACAGGATTGTGGCATCGTTTTGTAGCACTGGGAGGTGACGCCGTAATCCTGCGCCTCACCTTATAACGACGCCGTAAGTCTGTGTCTATATAGCTATATATATATATATATATATATATATATATATATATATATATATGATATGTGTGTGTGTGTGTGTGTGTCTCGTTCCAGACACACTATAACCCCCTCCTTAGGATTGAGATAAAAATTCCGTTCTTGCGTCAGAAAATCAAACTTTCCAAACGAAAGGACAAGTTCATTGGCCAGCACTTTGTGAGCACATTAAATTGGTCAAATATAAAAAAATGTGCTAAAACAATCTCTAAAAATGACAAAAAACGGCTAAACATAGTACCTACTTACATTCCATTATTATTTGCTAAAAAGTTGATAAAACTGCAAAAAAGATAAAAATCCAAATATTTGTTCATAAATTATAATTCGAACGAGTTTTTTGCCATTGAATCGGTAATTAACAATTTCTTTGCTCTCACAGTGCTAGAATTTCCAAACAATGTAACGTACCTACATGTATGTACAATGTACATATGAATACCTACAATGTACATATGAATAACTTACGAAAATTCGTTCATACGATCATGCTGCATGACTAGAACTGTATAAGATGAAAGAAATGCTTATTGCATTAAACCATATGGTTTGTTACAACAGTGGGTTAATTAAACATTTTGAAACCTTTGCTATAGCTCAACATTTCAAACAATTTCTCAAAATAAAATTAGTAATAGCTTTTATACCAACGACTATGAATATTTTATGGGATTTTATGAAAACTAGAGAACTATTGAAAAGAGAAACGTATATTACCCACTAAAATGAATAATCAGTTAATTTTTTTCCCAAAGAATTTTTAACTACAAGGTACTAAAATTTGCTAGAAGTAGTTTGCTGGATAAATGCGATCTGGCGGAGGGTAGCCACCTTCATTCCCCGTAGTGCTTTGCAACAAAAAATTTAAATATTTATGACAAAACTAATATACTGCTGAACGATTTTATGCAAGTAGCAGAAACGTACTGGTTTCAACAAAGATTGGCAATGATGTCTCCAACTTAATTTGCAACCAGCACACGTACTCCAATATTCTTCTCTTATCAGTACAGGTTTTGGAAATGACACGTTTATTAGAGATTTAAGTAGATCATTTGAGTTTAATCATAAAGTTCATGGGTAAAGGATGGTGGGTAAATGATACTGTCTTCCAAGACCTTGGGAACTTTAATACAAAAATGAGGTAATAGAATAGCGCGAAACACTTATGTTCCCCCATAAAAGGAAACTCTCCCTATGCTGAAAACAGAGTATATTCTCCAAAGTACCGAACTGATAATCTACAATTTAAATGATCTTTCAAACATCTGAAAGGATAGTTAGCATTAGGATAAAAAAATGACACTGCCAAAAATAAAATAAATAAAAGCCGTGCCCAAAAGGAATCTGCTACTAGTCATGGGGTTTTTTCGAGGGTGCTGAATCCGAATTCCGTTTTTCATGCGTAAACGTATAATTTTTGAGGTAAGCACCTTCGGCTCCTACTTTTTTTCAAAAATCACTTAAGCCCCAGGACAATGTATGTTCAATAAAAAGATTGGATTATTGTTGGAAATTTAACGCTGAATACGCCTATACCACACATGATGGGTCTGTAATACCTCCCTGACGTGCCTTTTGCCTAAAACTGCCTAAAAACGGGGTTTTTCATAGATTTTTCCACAGTTTTTTGAACATTTTTGTACAGATTACACCACTTGGCGACCTTAAAAAAAAAAAAAAAAAAAAAAAAAAAAAAAAAAAAAAAAAAAAATTTGTTCTATTACTTGGACTATTTCTGCGTCGAATGAGTCCAACAGCAGCTCTGGAGGTGCGGTAATTGGTTTTTGCGATTTTTGCGAACTTTTGACCCGGGGGGGTTACACAACCATATTATTAATTTTTCAGTTTTTTCATCAATTACCACCATTCTTATAGGAAATTCAATTGCTGATCACGCCTACACCACAAATGATGGAATAAAACGCCTCCTCAACATGTTTCTTTCGTCAACAAAACGTGTTTCTTGTCAGTTTTTGACAACTTATTTTTTCTCGGTATATTCACAAAAAGCACGTTTTTTCAGTAGTTTTTTGACGAAAAAACATGTTGAGGAGGCTTTTTAGACCATCATTTGTGGTGTAGGCGTCATCGGCAATTGAATTTCCTATAGGAATAGTACAATTTGATGAAAAAACTGAACAATTAAAAATATGGTAAAAAATATGTGGTTTAAAATACATGACCCTCCGGTTCAAAAGTTGAAAAATCTCAAAAAATCAATTATCACACCTTCAGAGCTGCAGTTGATTGGATTCGATGCAGAAATATTCCAAGTAATAGCAGAACTTTTTTCAGACAAACTCAAATGCAATCCAATAGTAAATATAATATTCAAATTTCAATCAATAATTATTAATCAATAAATTATTAATTATAGTGTTAACAATATAACGGCAGAGTAAGTAGTAAGCATAAACTATCGTGCAAAGACTCCAGCTGATGGAGCATTAGGTATGTGAAAATTGTCTTTTTCGTTAATACCCGATAAATTCCCACATATTTTCGTTCAATGGTGTCCTAGGTACTTCACGATACGTCTAACAGCCTACACATGCAAAAATAATCAGCAGTTGATAAGCTATGAAGCGTCAGATATGGGTGTAGAATTAGTAGGATTGGTTCAAGAACTCGGTACAAAAAACACTTACAGTTTTCTCAGTTTAGGTAGGAAGGAGAATGCGTGAGGATCGACTCCCACCAGTGGATTTCCTTTCAACTCCAAGTAAGTAAGTCCTTGAGATTTTTGCAGAATTCCACTGGGTATGTATTTTATTTTGTTTCCCGAGACTGATCTGAAACACAACATAACAGAAGGTAGAAAATTAGTACCTATAAATGTACTAAATTGGGGATAACTTACGATTTATGATATGAGAGTTGTTTTTATTCCAATTAAACTAGGTATGTAGCTACCTAACACACAAACTGTAGACATTTCGATATAAAGAATGAGCATTACAGGGTGTCTTACTTTTGGGTGCACCACCGGCAAGGGTTCGAATCTACAACTGATTTCCAAAAGAAAGTTCCCCCTAGAAATTTTGTTGTTGCAAACTGTAAAAATACCAGGTGGGCCCCTATCGATCCAAGATGTAACATAATTATGTCATTGAAATGGATATGAGAATTTCTTCGTGAGGTTCTGTGACAATTATCCTAATATTATCAGGAAACATTGGACCCTGTTTTTAACGTTGTTTTCAGAATGATCAATATGATATTAGGTAATATATTATGAAAAGTTCCAGGCAGGCAGCATGATCGTATGAGCGAATTTTCATAAATTATCGCACCATATTATGTTTCTTTTTTTAAAGGTTTCAGCCGCACCAAATTACACCAAATTATGTTGAATTGTTTTGAAAATTCATGACTTGAGTAAAAATAAATAGTTATCAACAAATTTTATGGCAAACACCGCGTTCTAACTAATATTCTGCAATTAAAAATATTTTGGATTTTTAGCTTTTTATTGGTGTTTTTATTCATTTTTGGCAAATATTTATGAAATTTAAGTACATTTTTCAGCATAGATTGTTTAATGTTCTAGTTCATTGTTAATAAACTTCTTTTAACTAAAACTCTGGCAAAAAAATAAATAAATTTAACGATTTTTAGCCATTTTTTAACACATTGTTTTGAAATTTGACCAATTAAATGTGCTAAAAAAATGCTAGCCAACAAACTCATCCTTTCGTTTGAAAAGCATGATTTTTTGGCGCAAGAATGGAATTTTTATCTCAATCCTAAGGAGAGTTATCGTCTGGAAAGACATATATATACCCACGAAAAGCGTTAAACTCCAGGATTTATCTCAGAATGAAAACGGATTTCAATAAAGAGAAATTTTTGGAGCATTGCAGTAGCTTTATTTTCTACGAAAATTCGCTAAAATCGAGAGAAGTTCTGTAAATTCATGAAATTTTGCAAGTGTGGTAAATGAATTTTCATTTATTTACTTTTTTTTTTAATTCATTTTTTGTGTGGATGGTTTTAGCTAATTTTCGTAGAAAATGAAGCTATTGCAATGGCTCGGGAATTTTTAAAGTCAAAATTTTTGAAAATTTTCTTCATTTAAATCCGTTTTGAGGCATTCAGAAACGTATCCTAGAGTTTAACACTTTTGCATACATATATATATATATATATCAATCCAGACGATAATCCAAATCCAAAACCTCTTTTTGAATGGCGGATTATTATTTAGAATACGTATTTTGCCATATAATTAATATTTAACAATTTCCTTGCTCTCAAATAGCTCAAATTTCAAAATAATTTAACATCATATAATACGATAATTTACGAAAATTCGCTTATACGATCATTCTGCATGACTGGAACTTTTTGACCGAGCGCATCCGTTCCGCTATCGCGCAAAGTTTCCCAACTACCAAAGTTGCGGGAAACATAGATTGCGGTAAAACCTCAAGTGTGGTAAATGAATTTTCATTGTTTTTTAATTGTTTTTCATGATTTTTTCAACGCTGATTCACATGGTACTTTCCGTTTCTTGATTTGACTCGATTTAGCGGGATGATGGCCAAAATTTGACTAATTTAAGTCCGCTTTTGTCCGTTTAGGCGCCTATTTTTAGATTTTTACTGAGATTAATTTTTGAGGTTTGACTGAAAAATGTAAATATAGGTGATTAAAACCGCCTTCAGTGATATAGTGAAAATCATCTTAATTCTGAGAGTTGAAAGTGCAAAAGCCCTGCTACAGTGACCTTTGAATAATCAGGTAGATATGTTGTTCTTTACGTTTACAACCGTAACCAAAAGAACCTAATTTCGGAAAACTTTCGGCTAAAATCGAGTCAAATCAATAAACAGTGCACCATGTGAATCAGCGTTGAGAAACAATGAAAATTAATGTACCACACTTGGGGTTTATCAGAATCCATGTTTTGCGCAATTTCGGTAGTTAGGCAACTTTGCGCACTTGCGGAACGGGTCGCGCGCGGTCAAAAAAATTGATTGAGGGGTCGTAAATTCATGAACTTTTGCGTAGAATCCAAACTTGCAATAAAAAAGGGGGTTCCCATTTGAAAGAAACAATTTTTTTTCTCCAAATACCCTTACAAATAAGGGTATTGGAAATACCCTTATTGGGATACAACTCGTGGGACCCCCTCTATATAGCTATGAAAAAGTGCAAAATTCAGGAATCATTTCAGGGTGCCTCAAAACGGATTTCCTAGAAGGAATTTTTCAAAATTTTTCATTTTAAAATTTTCGGAGCGATTGTAATAGCTTCATTTTCTACGAAAATTCTCTAAAACCATCCTGGGGTCCCTGAGAGACCCTACCGAGTATTGTGCGTTTTTTTAACTTGATATTAGGGAGGAATAAATCATTCACCACAAGTTTTACATTCATTCATTACATTCAAACCACTCATAATGACGTTTTGGTGGACACAAGTTATATATTAAAAAAAAAAAAACCAGTTGGGGGTGAACTTTGTCTGTTTGATCTGGGGGTCTTCCGCGTCTACAAGGCAAAGTGATCCCTTAATTCTTTTCAGGTATGTATTTAGAAGTTTTTTTTTGCCATGAAATTGATAGTTTTTCATTTCTTTAGGCTCAATGTGCTCAAATTTCAAAATGATGTAACATAATATAAAACGATAATTTACGAAAATTCGCTCATACGATCATGTTGCTTGACCGGAATTTTTCCCTAATAAAGTCGGTTTTTTTAAAATGACACCATGACAATTACCCCATTATAACAGTTATACCCCTAAAAACACAAAAACCGCGCATTAAAAATAAACTAAATAAAAACTTGCTAATAAAGTGTAATACAATCTTATAACGGAATTAGAAATATCTGCATGTGTTACCAAATTACAAAGATACCGACCTCAAACTCACCATTTGTCATGAGTTCATTTTTCAAAAATATCCATTTCAATGGAAAAAACACGTTTTTCAACGCAAAAACGTGATATTCTCCCATGATTAGCAAAGTAAAAGTAGAATTGATTATATCGTTGGAAAGCTGAGTTTTGAGGCCAATTTTTAGGATTACAGTATGGAAAGAACAGATAGATTCATTTGGACTTACAAGCGTTAGAAAAAGTGAGAAATTTAACTTATGGGCTTTTGATTTTTGAAAAAAAATAAAAAATAAAAATAATAATAAAAAAAATTCAACGCTCTTTCTAGCGATTTTCTTAAATTTTGGTGCACTCGTAATTAAAAAATGAAGGGAGTTTTCGCAATTCAAGAGGCGTAAGGTCAATAACACAAGAATAAAATAAAATTGCTAAACTCCTTTAGGGAGAGTTCTCATTATAATATCTAGGGGGAACTTTTTGTTGGAAGTTAGTAATAGAATCAAACCCTGGCCGGTGGTTCAGAACAAGAAACATAAGTATCTCAGTTTGATTGTACTTACAGTTCTTGAAGGTCGGTCAATTTCGTCAGAGCAATAGGGATGTGAGTCAGAAGGTTGTCATCCAACTCTCTGAAAAGTTAAAGAAATGCCAAATAAGAAGCGAAAAAAGACTCACATGAAAATTGGAGACTCACTCTGAAAATGAGTGTAGTGAAAATTACTGCAACTACCATTGTTACATGGACGTTTTAAAATCCCCTTCCTGATTGTATGGATTTGGGTGATTATGTATAATGTAGTACAACGGGGTGCTTCAAGTGGTTATACCATGTATTTTAGGAGTGAAAAGCGAGTAAGCTAGATGCGGTTTATACAAATTCACTTCAGACTATGCAAGAGGTTAATAGTTGTAGCGCTATCTTCAGGTTTCCTGCTGAATTCTCAGGCTTGGAACTTGAATAGGGCATATTTTCGTTTATTAAAAAATAGTCAACAGAGAGGCGGAGATGAGCAGGGCTTTGAAGCGTACACCAGCGACATAATGATATCATGAAGAAGAAAACTAAAGGTATATATCTTTTTGCCTTGAGAGAACATGCAGGTGCCTATTGAAAGATCAGAAGCAAATGCTTCAAAAGCTAATCAGTTACTACGGATACATAATGAAGAAATTGCCAATGATAGGTAGTCCCTCAAGCATTGATTGAGATCTCAGGGAGGTCTGATACAGATCAATAGGAAACTTTCATGTGTTGGAATTTCACACATTTGACCTAAGATTCGAAATCAGCACACTTGAAAACCCCCAAGTAGCCATTTTCAGTTCAAAATACCTTTCAGTTTGGCCAATAAATGGGTAGGCAGATCACTCGAGACGTAGTAGAGCAAGGGAGCTGAGGGTTGAATGAATTTCAAGAGCCGTTTTACTGGTCAGATACCCATCATAAGGCACCTTTTTGGAACGTTCTCGCTCAGATCTTTTACTTGAGTAATAAAAAATAACTATAAAAATTCTCCATTGAGATTCAATGTATTAAAAGGGATACACGAACCTCTGAAAAGATTTTAAGGAGGTTGTAAAGTCCAAATGACGGGTTTGGATGCTGCATGTGTACTGATCAGTGTGACCTTACAAAGAGTGCTATACCCATGACTATTGGAGGTGAAGAAGGACATCACTTTGCGATGTGTGTCCCAGTGCCACCACCTGCTTCATGGATGAATGAAGGTAATCTTGAGAAAAAGGTACGTACCTATACATAGATTTGTGCGTTTCGCAAAGCACATAGAATAGAAAGACATGGACAAGACATAGACATAGGTACAAATTCTATTGGGTTCAAAGAATAATTCGCCTGTTGACACCAAGGGGATCAACGGAGTAGGAGCGCTGGTTTTTATTAGGTCTAGTAAGGAGACAAGGGTTTCAATGAAGGAGGTGAGAGTTTAGAGTCTCCAATAAAGTTCAAGGAGTTTTTGAAAATAGGTTCTGTGAATGGATAATGAGATATTATTTGACTGAATAATGAATTAAACGAATTATTAGTGGTCTGCATAAAATCAGTATAAAAACAGAATAGTGTGGATCTGACATGGTATATGATCTTTCTACTACACGATATGCATGCCCTGGATATGAGATTCCTCCATCTATCTTTGGTATTTAATAGCTGGTGTTATACTTCAATACAGAAGCTGAATGCACCCAAACATTATACAGAGCAAGATAACTATCGTCCCTGTAATTTCAGACTGAACTTGAGCTGATCAAGGGTTAGAAAACGTAAAAAGGAGTCTTTCCTAAAGATGCAATGGATAACAGTGAACGATCACCCAGGGAGGAGATACTACTGGCTTATGCAGGGCTGAAGGTCCAGAGCACAACTGCCACAGTGAAGATGGAAAGGTGATAGAGGCTATCACTTCTAGCTTCTTGGTTCTTGCAACAGTAGGTCCGTTGCTGTGCTGCCCCAGATTTGATAATAATAAGTTTAGCGTCTACTAAGGCTCAGGTCACTGCAGCTTATCTCAAGCTTTTCTATACAACATATTTTACCATTCGCTGTCTATTTGATTGACCATTCATACCTATCATGTCAATCCCCTCCCACTTTTGTGGTTTTCCGTTCCATCTTAATTTCCCTACCACTGCCAGGATAAAGTTCGTATCCTAAACTAAAGTTATTATTCGTCGTTCGTACTCAGAACAAGTGCTGTAGCAGGATATTTTTAGCAACTGCCATGCGGAATTCGATGAAATTAAATTTATAACTGTTCATCAGGATTTACGCCTTGTGCAGTGGACCTGTAGTAGTGAAGAATCTTTACACTGAGCAAATTTATGTTTCGGAGGCTTCCAAATAAATCCTGGCAAGGATAAGCTTGATTTTCCGAGTTATTTTGTTCCTCTTCGAAATTCAGTTGAGTGATTCGCAAAATCGCCACCGAAATTCAGTTGCGAATCAGAAGTATTTCTCCTATTTCAGTAAGGGCTAGACCTCTCTTTGCCAGCACGGGCTTGCCCGTAGTCTACTATTTTTTTCAAAAATAGGTATCACTTTTAGATACCTATGTAATTTTAATTTGAGAGAAATAGGTCAACAGATTCAATTTTTTTCCCCTTCCAGAACATTCAAACCTTTTGAAAATTGACTGACCCATTATTGAAGTTTAAAGATTAAAAACTGAAACCCCATTCGGTTGGTATGTAATAGTAATGTTTGGAAGGGCTCAAGGTTAAATTAATCAATTACGGCACATTTAATTTATTCAATAATTTTCTCATCAATTCAGACAACTTCCTAAAATTGTCCTTTTCTTTTTGGGGCGTTTTTCCAGCCATTCTGTCTCTTTATGAAAACAGACTTCTCTGCCTGAGTTTCGAGAAGCAAGCTTCAATGTGTACCCGGAGAGCCTACAACAATCTTCCCTAAATGAGCCACGTATTTCAGGAATAGTATTAGGATAATATTCAAGTTAATTGTTAGGTTTAGGGCCCATTTAGCTAGATGATCACCTTATATTTTCTGGAAACAACACCATTTTCTGTAAGAGAAGCCCAAAGCTTACAACACCCTGTCACACACATTTCTTACAAGTGTCTATTTTGAGTACTGAAGCCTACCTACTCGACACGGAGCCTTCATCATTCAACACTTTTTTAATGTCTATGTAAATATTAGGCTGACACAGAAGATTCAGTTCTTTACCTGAAATTGATCATTTAATTTATTTTTTATTGATCAAATTTACTTGTAATATTTTATTTTTTTACTTGTAATCTAGCCTGCATTTTGCCAAGCGGACTGGCAAAATGCACCAGATTGAACGAAATTGGACTCCCCCATCTCTACTGTTTACTAGCCGAAAGCACAGGGGCTAGCAGATCTGTCCACCTTCAAGCATTTGGATAACAACTTTCTATTACACCTAATAATAACATAAAACAAGAAAATTTTATGCAATTGAATCATGAAATACTTGAATAGCCATGACTGATTGGATTATGAAAGGACTTGAAAAATATGAATGGCAGCATACTTTTAGTTAGTTATTTTGTAGTATTTAATATGATGAATGTTAAAAAAAGCCAAATGGTGAAACTTTGTGACAACGTATTCTATTGTTGTGAACCGCATTAACGGTAAGATAATGTTTGTGTCTCCAAACGTCATTTCTCGTAATTTTATCTGAATTAAAAAGGAAAGTAGAGTATGAATAAATGTAACCTACAGAACCCTAAGAGAAGTGAGGTTGTTGAATGCGTCGTCATGGATGGTAGAGATCTGATTCCTTTTGGCGTACCTGCAACATCAACACAGGAGCAGGTTAAGTCTAGAAACATGGGTTGCTAGATAGGTTCCTAGATCAAAGTCAAGTCAATTTATCTAGTGTACTTATCTGCGAAATGAAAATCATTGCATAAGAACACATCAGATACATTCACACAATTACAGAGTGATTCATTATCAGTAGCAAGATGCGTTAAGCTCGGTTCAGGGCAAGCAAACACAGGTGCGGGGAGAGATAAATCATATTCGCGAGACAATAGGATTTTTTTCTAGTACGAAAAATCATAGCACGGGGATCTTATTTGCAGAAATTGTACGACAGTATATTTGAATAACCAAAGAAAATACAACTTGGGAGAAGAAGTTTCCTGAAGTCTTGTCAGCGCCCCCCCCCCCCCCCCCCCAATGACTCATTCTCTTCAGTTTCTAACTTATATTCTCATTAATTTTAAAAATTAAGATCTTATTGCTCATGTGTAAACTTTTCTAATTGATTATAGTGTGTTTGAACATACAGATCTATCGGAAAATTAAAATCAGACGAGGAGTAAGTACCTACTGAACTTTAAGCAAAAAACTGATCTGTGTAAAATCTCTGCAAGACTACCAAGTTGTAGACGAGCTTACACTAGTTTTGACTAGTTAAAACTAGTTTTGATGAATTTTGGGTATTTACGGTAACATTCATAGCATTTACACGTCAAATTGGAGGTTTTACACGTCAAATTGGAGGTTTTTACACATAAAATTTGAGGTTTTTCACTTCGAATTGGAGGTTTTTCGTTTCAAATTGAAGGATAACGGAAATATAATAAATACATGATTTAATACTGAAAAAGCAGTAAACAAATTTACACATGAATCAAATAATCCAACTTAATACATGGTGAAGGAACTTGTAAATATGAGCAGGAATAATAATGCATATGACGAGATGTTTCGAGAATCACAGTGAACACATAACGAAAATCATGTGTAATCAACAAACATGAATGAAAATAATGAACAAAAAAGGAATGAATGAACTCAACTTTTTTTAACGTAAGTTAGCGGCTGCCGCAGCGGTTGTCAGATCCACCAACATTTTCATCACGTAATTAGTGTATGTATTCCGAAGTGGTGACTGCAGGTACCATAAGAGAGGGAACTGAAGATTTATACATGAGGTAAAGATGCTCATTCCTTTATTTGAAATCCTCCCACAAATTGATGTTTAAACCCTCAAATTTGAAACGAAAAACCTCCAATTTGAATTTAAAAAAATCTCCAATTTGATGTGTTAAACCTCCAAATTGATGTGTAAGACCTCCAAATTTATGTGTGAATGCTATAAATGAACTGGGAAAGTGCCGTTCATTAGAACTCCTACCCCTGTTACCACTGTTCTTTTGATTTCTCGTTCTTGCAGCTTGAAGTTCGCTATCGTTTTCAGCAATCTGATTTGCTAGTTCGATAGTTTTATTCTATGATGACACACCCGCTTCTAAGGAAATCGATCGCTTACTTTACCTTTATAGTTTTACCGCTTAGCTTCAATTTTAGTACCTACAGTATGACTTCTGTTCATCAGTTAACTTGTATTTTTGTGAATTATCCTATTACACCATCATGAACCTCTGGAAGGCATTTTCTAATTGATACACTGCTATAATAGAGAAACGTAAATTTTGTGAAAATCATTATTCAACAACACATTTTGAAAAAAAAAAATTAATTTAAACCTATAATTTTTAGGCTGAAGACTGTGTAAGTAAATAAGTTCGGCTATGATATTATCTACAAAAAACTTAAATTATGGCTGAAGCCCCTCCAAAAAACTTTCTTCGTTAATAACGATGGTAGGTAACTATAATCAAAACATTACGTTTAAAAATGACGAGACTTTTTTTGACGGTCAAATATTATACGCAGGTGTGCAATATTACCTTATGCAAGGCACAATAGATTTCAATTTATCACAGCTGTAACGGGTAAGTTACTTACAAAATTCGTAACTCTGTTAAACTAGAGAAGGCGTTCACTGGAATGTGTTTGATTTGATTGTTCCCCAGGTTTCTGAAAACAAGAAAAAAACAAACATATTGTTAAGTAAAGCATGCATTACAGGGACGTCCCAAAGAATGGATTGTATATAATGTTGGTGAGAGGTAAAATGATAGATAAAATAAAAATATCACTTCTCGAAATTACCCTACCCACAGTAATTTTCCATCATAATACTGAAATTTGAAACTCCTGACATATTTTCCAAAACTAGACCAAATACATAATTGAACAAAAAGGGATCACGAAAAACCGAGGAGAATAGTTAAAACATTATGATTTATTACTATTACGCCCTCCATACACCCCTTCCCATAATGAAATTTGAAACGTCTGGTATAATCTCCGAAACTAAATCGAATTCAAAGTTGAACAAAAAAAGAATTACGAAAATCGAACGAGAATTGTTAAAACATCCATCGTTGTTCCTCCCTCCATTCAACCCCTCCCATGATGGAATTTGAAACTCCTGGCGTACGATCCAAAACTATATTGAATTCGTAAAGGAACCATATAAGAATCACGAAAATCGGTCGAGAATTGCAGCTTGGACAGCGTTTGAAAGAGTAGGTCACTATCCCCTCCACCAGGACAGAGATTACGAAATTCCCAAGGTATGTAGCAAAACTAAACTAAATTTGGAATCGAACCAAAACAGAATCACGAAAATCGATTGAGAATTGTAGCCTGGGTAGCGTCGACAAAATTTATAGGAAAAAAAAAAAAAAAACACGTTTTTACCGGCGTTACCTCTTCTATCACCCTCTTCCAGCACGGAATTAAAAATTTCCGGAGATTGTTGCACAACTAGAAATAATCTGGAAAATTGGTTGAGAATTGTGTCCTGGGCAGCGTCGACAAAATTTGTCACAGACACACACCACACACACACACGTACGCTCGCACAAACACACACACACACACATAGGTTTTTTCACGGATTCGGTCTTAGAATGGTATGAAACGGATTTGTATGCAGTTATTTTTTTTCTCATGCTTGGGTTGTCCCCCCCTGGATCAATTCCAATAGGCGTCCCTCTCTCATTAACGGAGCCTTGCCTATAAGACATAGCTTCAGAGGGATGTCCTAATCAATTAACCTTCAGTTTAAATACACAAGGGTAGGCAGGTAATGTTCTGTTGAGAATGCATTAGGGTGCTTACAGACTGGAGATGCGCTAAGAGCGAGGAAAGAGAGCAAAGAGAGGAGCGAAGAGAGCTGAGAGTTGGCCAATTCAGAGTGGAGCGAGAGTCAGTGCGGTTCACATCCTTCTAGACGATGGACGACTATTATTTCTTTGCGGAAAACCCGTCATTGAGAATTTGGTATTTACTTCTGGGGCGAAAAGTAGAAGGGATTCACATAATTAATCAATCGAGACAATACACGGGAAATTTCATCATTCGTACAGATTCGTTCATCATTCAGAGATTCCGGCAGGTTTCATGAATATTTTCGGATGGATATTACGACATTCGACTACTTGTCCCATAAAGATTTTATCCTGAACGCAATACCAATTAAATCATCAGGATTCATGATACAATAGTAGCGTTAAGAGCGACGAAAATAAACTGGTTTGAAAAAAAACGGAAGTTAGTGAAAAACGTTGTCTATTTCCACGTAAAATAAAGAGTTACAATGTTAAATCGATTTCGACGGTTAGGCCATCATCAGTAACAAACAATAACTGAAGACACATTAGAAAGGACACAGCTTATATAGTGACAGGTGAAGGGAGATTGAATCCCATTGGTCGAGAGAAAGGAAAGGGGCAGGAGGTTCAACCTATTAAGTTCATACAAAGTGAAAGGGGGATTATAGCTAATCAGATGAAGTGAAAGGGGGAAATAACTAAATATGGTTTCAACAGTGTGAAGGGATAATTCCAAGCTTTACAGAAATGGTCCTATCAGTGGTGAAATACATTGAGGTATATCCTCATTTAAACATTTACCAGACCTGTCACTTTTGATAATTTCGAATTTTTCAAGTACATTCAACATACCTCCCTTTGGGAAAAAATGAAGAAATTCTACAAAATGTCTATCTATCAAATCAACGCAATGCCAATGCAATGCGTAATGCCAACCTGCGTTTGTTTTCTTTGCTCTCTTTCCTCGCTCTTGCGCAGCTCCAGTCTGTAAGCACCCTTAGACGTTATCGTAATGAAAACTATGCGAGTTATCAGTGGTTGTCAGGTCGTCCAGGACGATGTAAGCTAATTTGTCTTCCTTGTATTCGTGTTTTATTCAGTTGTGAGAGGACAATTGGACCACTGTTGGTACTAAGCTGAGGGGTTTCATGAATACGGTAAATAAACGCAAAGGGAGCCACGCTCATATGTCCGCAACTTTTATAACATTAGGAAGGTCATCACGAGTTAATATGCTTTTAAGACAAATAATTGCATAATGAGGGTTACCCTTTGGTCTAGAAATTTTGCCTTTATTATTTCTAAGTGCGACTAGAAAATTCTGGCATTTACCTCACCATCTGCACTTTTCTATGATGAGTAATGGCTTTTTATGATTTTTCAAAGTACAGATACTTCCAGAGAAAAAAGATTCCAGAGAATTTGCATCACGCCAGGCAGTGGGGAGGGGTGTCCCACAATGACGTAGCTTTTAGCGAATTTTTCTAGAAAAAGAAGCTATTGCAATGACGCCAAAAGTTTCTACAAATTTCGTCATTAAAATCCTTGAAATTGAAATAATTTAAATTTCTTGATTTGTCTAGGCACCATCAGACGGGGCCGACATCATGCTAAAGGTTATCAAACCTACCGTGTTTCATTTATCACCCCAGTCCAATTGTTGAATCATGAGCGTCCTAAGACACATTGTTCAACAAGAATCTGAAGACTCAGATAGAAAGAAGGATTACGTTCCTTGCTAAGATGATGTCCCATCAGAGTACGTTAATTTGAAACGGTTGAGAAAGGAACACCATTACAGCCTTGTGTCAGAAAGCGTCAGTTTCTAATGTTGTCAACAATCAGGATGTGGGATTGGCTCCCTGGATTCTATAACGTGGAAGAAGTTACCACTGGGCCTTCATAAAGCACAATACTGTTCAAGCACACCACAGGCAATGAGTTGTTTGTGATAAATGGGATATATTTTGCAGAAATGGTTATAGGATTATTTTTTTTAATGAACACAACATCTATATCTGGTTACTATGGATAATTTGCTTGTAACTTACAGTGCTTCTAGAGAGGGAAGTAGCGACAGTGCTTCAGTTGGAATGTCCTTGAGCTTGTTGGAGTCGAGGCGAAGATGTTTGAGCTCAGTCAGGTTTTCAAAAGCATCCGGCTCCACTTTCCAGATCTCGTTCTGATCCAGTTGTCTGCGAACACAACATGAAGAAGATTGATAGGTTTGATATGATGATTGGTAGGTGTGCAGATGGTAAATATGAGCAGAAATTTTCACTTTTGTTGGCACATGAGTTGAGTATGTTCCGAACTATATAGTTCTGACCGGCAGAATAAATATGATCACATCTAACTAAAAACGAGAGTATCCTTTCTGAACACCATGGAAGGTTAAGGTGAAGTTATGTATTTGGCTATGAAATCTAGACCAGACTAATGCGATGCCTCCCAACACGTTCCAATTCAACTTAGTTTTACGTGAAACCCTTATGTTTGTACAAGAAGTCGAAGAAATTGTTTGTCTTCCAAAATCAAAATTTCCACTTGCTTTTTGCGTTTTAGAGCTTTTGATCAATTTTGGCTCTGTGCCTGTCTGCGTGGTGAATTCGCGTCGCACTAAAAACTATACCAAGATTCAGTCCGCTTTTTATGAAGTTTTCAGGGATTGTGCGGGTTAGCTTCTAGAGGGTCCCATATGTCTTTCATTGCTGTCGGATCAATACTAGTCTGTGCGCATGCGAAACAGGATTACCTACTTAAAACGTCGAGATTTTATCATCTGTTGGACCGATTTCGTTCAAACTCGGAGGGAGAGGGGGGTAAATGTATAGGATGACGCCCTATATATTTTATCGCGATTGGGTTATATATATTATCTTGGAGGATGTACAAAAAAAAAAAAAAAAAAAAAAAAAAAAACTGGAGGAGAAAGAAAAAAGTGTAAGAGGAGAAAGTCGTTGGAACTCCAGTTCATGTTATTGATGTATATTTATTAGAGATGAGTCGATACCAAAATTTATCGATTCCCGATACCGATACCTAAAAAATCGATTCCCGATTCTCGATACCGATACCATCGGCGCATAATACCTAACTTACCTGTAGGTAAAAAACAAAAATTCCTCTTGAATTAGTAATATATTCAAATTTTTTTGTACAACATATAACTTATACTTACAAAAAATTGATCCCAATATATTTGCAAATGAGGTAATTTTTAGGTAGCTTTAGTTACTTATTAAAATTAAATACATTTTAAAGATTAATTGTTATTACAAATTCTTAATTTCAGATTTATATTTTCGTTCAAGGCTTTAGTTAATTTGATTTGTGCAAATACGAAATTTGATATTTTTTTGTTATCTATCAAGTATCAATTAATAGGCAACTCTTATTGCCTAGGATTGATTTCTTTCTGAATAAAACGAGTTAAGCAGACTGACTTGGGTTTTTTAGTTTTTCGTCGGTAACTGTAAGGTATTTCCAAATAAGACTGGCTCTAGGCTTTTATACTTGGAAAACATAGCTTTGTCTAATGCTTCTGTTGTCACAAACAAAATAACACAAGCCTACTTGTAAACAAAGTTATAATTGTAAGTTGTGTTTTGGACAATTCATGTTTCGCAACTGCTAACTTCACACAACGGTTGCACGGTACAACCATCTTCGTTGTTAGATGGTTGCAATAGTACCGTAGTGTAATAAAACTCCCATCACCGGGCGGTATCGGCATCGGCTTTAGGCGATCGATTCTCGATACCGATACCAATGCCTAAGAATCGGTGGTATCGAGAATCGGTATCGGGAATCGACTCATCCCTAATATTTATTCTACTTCACTTAATTGTAATGCATTTCTACAATAAAGTTGTATTGTTTAAAAAAAGAAGAAAGAATGGTGTCAAAACTGCAAAAGTCTCCTCCATTACTAATTCGACACTAACGCGACTTGGTCGGTTTGTGCGAATCACTTTGGGTTGATGAAGTTATTTTGGCTTTTGGTCGGAATGTGCATAACTGCATTTATCATTTTTTATTCGTACTTTAGATTCGTACAAACCATGTAACCGCTTTTACCCGTTACTATCAACATTATCGACTTTTTGACGCCACTAACCGATTCATCCCACTAAACATATTGGTAAGTAATGCATGCATTACAGGGACGTCCCTATGAATGGATTGTACATAATTTTGGTGAGAGTTATAGTAAGAGATAAAAACAAAAAATATCATGACCTAGAATTATCCTTCTTTCCATTAGTCCCTCCACAGAAAGAAAATTTCCATCACAAAACTTCCAGCAGGAAATTTGAAACTCCTGACATATTTTCCAAAACTAGATCGAATTCATAATTGAACTAAACAAGATCACAAAAATCTCGAGATTAGCTAAACATCATGATTTATTACTATTAACCCCTCCATTTACCCCCTTCCATAATAAAATTTTGAAGGGGCTCATTCTTGTGCCCCCCCCCCCCCCCCCCCTGGATCAATTCAAATAGGCTTCCCTCTTGTTAAAGAAGCCTTGCCTATAAGACATAGCTTCAGAGGAACGTCCTAAAAACAGTGGGGGGATAAAATTACCAGGCTATCGAGCAACTGTGGTGGCCATTGAAGCAGAAAAACTTTCAAAAACTTTGATCGTGATTTTCTCGAAATTATTTTTATGTCTTTCGGCAGTTTGTAAATAACCGTCTTACTAATTCTATACGTCCACGTTACAATAGTGGTAGTCAAGTTTACGACTTCGTAACGTGTTGATGTGCTAAACTTTGAAAACAACCGTTGGAAAAATCCAGACTTTACGACGATACGAAACGTTAAGGACAGCAGAGTCTGGGGTCGAATCGAGACCATGTTAAATGTCTTATCGATGCAAAATGGAGGAACGCCAACAGCTGATTTTCATGTTTTGACAACGAGTAAAACGAAGCTAGTTCGTATAAGTTTTTTTTTCCGTGTACCAAATAGTTTGTAGTTCGTATTGTTTTCAAATCGGTTAGTTTCAGCTGCCTAGTTAATTCAGTGTCCAGGGAAAAAACGCGGAAAGTGCACCTATAGATTGAACTGGGGAAAAGACGAAATGGCATTGTTATCTCTTCCTCCTCCTCTGAATCTTCTGCACCACTAATTTCTACTGGAGTTTTCTTAACTATCGCATCAATGCACTCAGTTCAATGGCTCGTTTAGTGAACCTCCGTAGAAAATGAAACTATTGCAATGGCTCGGTCAATTTTAAAATCTAAATTTTCGAAAAATTTCTTCATTGAAATCCGTTTTGAGGCATTCTGAAACTATTCCTGAAGTTTGCGCTTTTTCATATATATATATATATATATATATATATATATATATATATATGAAAAAGCGTCATTCCAGACGATAACTTTCCTTAGGATTGAGATAAAAATGTCGTTCTTGCGACAAAAAATCAAGTTTTCCAAATGAAAGGATGAGTTCTTTGGCCGGCACTTTTTGAGCACATTGAATTGGTCAAATTTTAAAAATTTGCTAAAAAAAATCACTAAAAATGGCTAAAAACTGTTAAATTCATAATTTTTTGCAGAATATTGCTCAAAAACGGTTTATCAACTATAAAATAGAACATCAAAAAAATGTATGTACAAAATTATGCTGAAAAATGTACATAAATGATATTAAAATTTGAATAGCAGATTACTATTTAAAAAACGTTTTTTGCCATAAAAATAATGGTTAAAATCTTCTTTGCACGCAAAAAGCTCAAATTTTAAAACAATTTATCATAATATGATAACTTGAGAAAATTCGCTCATACGATCATGTTGCTTGACTGGAACTTTTTTGGGCATGTTTTGGGCAATTACTTCGTCAACTCAAATACAAAGATATATTTGGATTATTTTAAAATTAAACTGAATCCCCCTATTTTAAAATATAAACTGCAAGTAAGATGCCTTTCGTGTTGTTGTTGTGCTCTTTTTACGTGCCTTTCAGGTATTCACCTTCTTCTTTTACACATCTGTTATCACAAAAATCTGATGCTATTTTACGAATTTTAGCATATCGGGAGTTAAGATGGGATCCTAATGATTACTGCAGATTACGACGTTTTCGGTTTGGCACATATAACATAGTTGTAAAGAACATGAATACGCCTAATATGTGAAGAAGCTGTACCGTCCACCTAACTTGGCAGCTGTTTTTTCAGCTTGCCGATCATTCTGTAGGTAGGAATAAACTATCTGAATGTAACAACTTTCGGAAATTTCTGGTTTTCTCAATGAAGTTTCCAATTTCATTAGAAAAACTGAATGTTCTCATACTCACACTCTTACACTTACATATTGATTATTTACATCTTACGTCAAGTTTAATACAATTTTATTGGTGGTAAAAGCTCTAAGATGGGTGAACCAATCTGAACAAGTGTGAGCTCGTAGAATGAAGACAAGTAAGGGAGGTAACCTAATAACCCATGAATTTCCCAAGTTGGTAAAGTCAACCAATCATTTTGGAGTAGACTTCACAGCCACTCGAAGAGAGTTATGAAAAGTTTACGAGGGCGGTGCCGCCCCCAATGAAAAGTTTAATTCTTCTTCGAGAAAGGCGGGAGAGGAGGGAGAAAACGATCAAAAGTTGTGTCGTATAACCACAAAAGGAACAAATTGGGTTGCTTGTACTTGGAATGTGTGTTCATTTTGGCAAACTCGTACTCGAACACCCAAACAGTAAGGACCCAACAATAAGGAATATAGGAAGGTCGGAGTTTGGGATTTTGACCTCATAATAGGTAGGACTCTGCACTTTGAGCGAATTTTCGTAGAAAATGATGTTATCGCAGTGGCTCCAAAAATTTTAAAATCAAAATTGTCGAAAATATTCTTCATTGAAATCCGTTTTGAGACATTCAATTTGCTGTCGAAATGTCTCTGTATTATCAACTTTAGACGCTTTTGCATCTTCATTGTTTGTACGTATTTTTACAAACACGTATTTGGTTGATAGTCCACTCCTGTTTCCCTGGATCCTACCTCCTTTGAGTACATACGAAATCCAAAACGGAAATTTTCACTTCGTTACAGAACCCATCCCACCTTGTTCGTGCAAAAGAATGTGTGGAACGGTCTCTTGCTCTTGTCGGAAAAGTGACGTTTCATGCACTGTTCTGTGAGTGCTCCAAGGAATATTTCAATTCTTAAATTTTATGGAAAATAATAATTAAAATAAGTATTAATAATGTTAGGTACTAAAATAAAGTTATGCCTTACTAAATTTTGATATGTGCCTATGCAGGGCCTACTTGAAAATTTTCTAAAAACGAGCAAACATGATCTCACTATTTCTTCAATTATATGTTGATATCTGCCAATGCATATGGTCGCACTTACCTATAGGATCTATACACACATCTGAAGACAAGATCGTATGAATATTTGAGTGTGAGTTGAGATTTAATTTCTTTGGTTTCTTATTGTCAAGTGGAGTGGAATTATTCATCATTCTCGCTACCTATTGGTTTATTATTTCCAATAATAAGCCTATGTGATCGTGTAGCAAAAAATTTTTATAACCCCCCCTCAAACTTTGTCACTTTACGTTTCAAGGTGCGTAGAATCCAAATTTGAAATGTCCGTCCGCCGTCCGCCGTCCCCCGTCCGCCGTTCGCCGTCCGGGCCATAAAAGGCCTAAGAATTTACTTAAAAAACCCGTTCTTTCGCACATAGACTCCATTAGGGGTCTAGTTGGTCCTAACGTTTAATCATCCCGATCGCTTTACTCGCATAGATGCTATGGGCCAAAAACGGGCAAAAAAGTGTCTTTTTCGACGCGCCTGGCACGCTTGGCAGGGGGTCACGGTGGGTGGAGAGGGGGGTGAGCGGGGGGGTGGAGTGAGAGGAGGCGCCGGCGTTCCTTCGAGGCATGAATATGTTTTTTTCAAGGTCATATTTGTGTGTTAATACCAAAGCTTTTCCTACGCATATTTAATAACATATCCTCTCGACTTTTCGTACGTACTTAGATAATGATATTATTAAGGCAATAACTATTTGAATAGATAGGAGCTCAAATCGAGAAATATAAACATGCGTATGTAATTATAGAAGTATAGGTTGTGGCAACTCGAAGTAGGACACGCCGAGGAGTCTGGACGGGCCTTATGACGTACGCTAGCCAACTAAAACTACGATCATACTCAATTGAAAAAATAATAAACCTTTGTGAAATAATTTGCAGCGTTTTTTCTCGAGATTTAGGAATTTCAAATGAATTTGATAAATGTGTTGAAAACTACAAATAACTTATTATATTATGATAATGTAATAAGAAAACTGAGAATGCCACATTACTTATTTCCAGTTAATAGAGGAGAAAAAAGATATTTCTTTAGCTTTGACGTGCTGTAATCAAAACCTGACCATTTTACCCGTATTGTACTAATAACGAAAAGTGTAGCAAGTGTGTGCGAAAAGTGTGATTGTTCCTTATGAGCCATTCGTAAACTATTAGGGTCAAAAGGGAGCGCGGTCCCATCCGTTCTTGTACCCCCAGGTGGTGGCATCGTCCACATTTGAGTAGCCCAAGACATCATAAACACGATTCAAAAGAGAAACCACGTTCAAATTGTTTGCATACTCGTGCGCCACCACGTCCTGGTTCATAGGTATATTGATCAAGGTTGTAGAGAATGGGGCTTTCGATAATTTAACCTTAACTGGTGAAGCTCAGTTAGGAAATTCGTGAAACTCGTTGCTTCCGAGATTTTTACTACACTAGAAAGGTCAAAGTTCTGAGTCAATCGGAAATTCGTGAAACTTGTTGCCGCCCAAAGATTCACATAGGTTACCTACTTCACGGAAAATCTCGTGAGCCGAGACTCAAAATTTTATTCTTCGTTCAATTTTATCTTTATTTTCCGCCTGAAAAGTTCAGTTGTCGGATACAAGGGAACTATACACCGCTCATGAACAACTTCTCATTTTTAGTGAATGTAAAAAACATAGCTGTCAAGTTGGGTGGGCAGTATAGCTTCCTCACAACATATTATAACATGGACGTATAGAATTCCTTGAAGAACAAAGTACGAGTCGAAATGACTGATGAGTCGACGTTATAAGAAATTAATGTTTGCGCATACGCACTGACTACTTTTAATCCAACATCAATGAAATTTATAAGGGATCGTATAATAGCTAGACCGCACAATCCTTGAGAATTTAATAAAATTCGGGCCATCCGTCTTGGAGTTTTGTCTGTGTCGATCTATTTTAGTTTTCCGAGTGCGATACAGTTAGCGATATAATTCATAGAGAATTTTTCTGGAACATATACCCATCTACTCCCTAAGTTTGAACGAAATCGGACCAATAGATGATAACAAATCGACTTTATAATAAATTAACGTTTGAGCATTCGCCCAGACATTTATGTGACTGCAGTGAAATTCCGTCTAGAAGCAATCTCGCACAATCCCTGAAAATTTCATCAAACTCATTCCATTAGACTCCGAGTTTTGCCTGTGTCAATCGACATTAGTTTTGCGAATGCGTAATGGTTATTACTTTACCAATCGCGATATAATATAAAGGACAATTTTTGAACACATACCCAATTACCTACCGAGTTTGAACAAAATCCAACAGATCATGAGAAATCGACGTTATGCGCACAGGCTACTGTTGATTCGAAGGTATTGAAAATTATAGGGGACCGTATAGGAGCTAACCCGCACAATCCCTGAAAATTTCATCGGAATCGGACTGAACCTTGGTATAGCTTTAGGCGTGACAAGGATTTACCACAGACAGAAAGACAGACACGGAACCAAAATTGATCAGCAAGTTCTGAAACGTAACAAGGATTTTGGAGGACAAAAATTTGTTCGCCTTCAATCAAGAACACAAAGCTTTTCTAACTTCGGTAGTGAGGGAGCAAAATATTATTAGCTATAATTTCAATTGTTCTAATTTTACATTTTTTAAGCTTTTGATTTAAATCACGATTTTAATTGGCAGATTTAAATTGGGATTTAAATCAATTTGATTTAGAACGAATAACCCTGTTGAATACACACATAAAATACGGTTATTGTATGTTCTTTGTCTAACATTTTGCAATACATCTAAGATGGATTGCATAAAATCCATTTCATCTACGAAGTAAAAGGAATAAAATAATGAATATACCGTTAAATCGAACAAGTGGAGCAGCAATTACAACAGGAAATCACGAATAACAGATATAAATAGCAAATTAAGTACTGGACATTTTTCTGTTACGTATCACTAATAAACATCCTCAATATTAAATTAAATGAACAAAATCGAATCGAATTGTATTGAACATTTAGATTTGGCGCTTGGAGTGGACATGAATCCGAACTGGTTGGAGCAGCGCTCAGCAGGAACAACCATAAGCGAGAGATTCTGGAAGGGGCGGGGGAGGGGAAGGTTATAGATTTCATTAGGCTATCTAAATAATCAAGTGGGGGCGGTGGAGCGGCGGGGGCGGTCATGAGGACAAAGGGGGCAAAAAGAGGGAGGCGGCTGGAAGGGGAAATCTAGCCAACTAAACCTCCCTCACCCCTTCGCCCTAAGACCACGCAGCACACTCGATTTAACAATAAAGGGGGTGCCCAAGGGGGAGGGGGGGGGGGCTGAGAGCGTTGAACCCTGAATCTCCCCCTCACCCTTGGACTATGGAGGGAAAGTCCGTTGCCCACTTCGCCCCTCGTCCAAACCCACCACCCCTCCCCGCTGTACCAGTAGCACCCGCCGCCTCCGACCCACAACACCCGCCGCCTCTAACGCCTCCACCCCGCGCCTTCGCGGTCAAAACCGCTCCCGCCGCAAACTTTGGAGTTTATTAATTGCCCGGGAGGCTCCGGCCCCTTTCACCAGCAACCCTCATTATGATTAGCTCTTATCATATCAAGGGATCACTCGCACAAACCCACTGGTGCACACAAACACACTAACATAGGTTTCACGTGTAAACAAGACCCCCCCAACGGCCACATACACACACACACACACACACCATCTGTTCCAAATTTTAAAGCAGAGGTTGGCAAACCCAATCTAAGTCCCAAGCTCGACCATATGACTTAACTTTTGCGAGGAACTGAAAAGTTTACTTACTAACCAACTTACCTACTTTTTAGAGGAATTTTCTTAGAAAATGAAGCTATTGCAATGGCTCAAAAAATTTTAAAATCAAAATTTTTGAAAAATGTTTTTACTGAAACCCGTTTTGAGGCATTCTGGAACGAATCCTGAAGTTAGCGCTTTCTCATATATATATATATATATATATATATATATATATATATATATATATATATATATATATATATATATATATATATATATATATATATATAGTGTGTGTGTGTGTGTGTGTGTGTGTGTGTTTGTCATTCCAGACGATAATCCTCCTTAGGATTGAGATAAAAAATCCGATCTTGCGCCAAAAAATCAAGCTCTCCAAACGAAAGGATGAGTTCGTTGGCCAACAATTTTTGAGCACATTAAATTGGTCAAATTTCAAAAAACGTACTAAAAATGGCAAAAAACGACCAAAAATCGTTAAATTTCTAATTTTTAGCAGAGTTTTAGTCAAAACCACATTAAAAAATTTTTGCACAAAATTATGCTGAAAAACGTACATAAATTTCATTATTATTTGCTGAAAAATTTATAAAAACTCCAAAAAAAAAAAAAACCTAAAAATCCATAATATTTTTTTGAACCATCAAATTTTATTTAGTACGAGTTTTTCTTGCCATAAAATTGGTTTTTAACAATTCCTTCCTACTGAAATTGCTAAAAAGTGAGTCTCTACTTTGTCACGACTGGTATTTCATTATTATTTGCTGAAAAATTTATAAAAACTCAAAAAAAAAAAAAAAAAAAACCTAAAAATCCATAATATTTTTTTGAACCATCAAATTTTATTTAGTACGAGTTTTTCTTGCCATAAAATTGGTTTTTAACAATTCCTTCCTACTGAAATTGCTAAAAAGTGAGTCTCTACTTTGTCACGACTGGTATTTGTCAATGATTTCTACTTGAAATTCACGAAATTTATCGAATCGGTGACGATCCGACAAAAATCGAGTTTGGTATAGGGACCTACTTAGATTCTGATGTTCGGCTGTACTTAGATATCAGCTCTAGTAAAACACAATGGGACTGGTAAGGTTTAGGCGTTCCATTTAATTCCATTAATTTCTGCTTGGTAGGTAGTAATAATATTGTGATAATGCACCTATGCATTACTTTCATCATTCGTAGACGAGTCTTCTGCGTAGAATGGCTATCAAATGTAGAAATAATGCTCCTTTGGGGCTGTTCGACACTGCCAGTTGTTGGGAGTTGGGAATTATGTGATCTGTTGCGACTCACTAAGTACCATCGAGGCGATTGGGGACTCATATTCTGATTATCCTCTAATCCAAAGCCTACGTGTGTCGCTACACCAAGCCACAACATCGGGCTCAACCATTACTTTTATGTGGGTGCCAATCAACGAGTGTGCTGATGCACTTGCGAGGAGAGTCATTGGTGATAACTAGATCGAAATGTTGTTTATTTGAGGATCAAATCTCCAACATGCAACATAAAGCCAATTCCATCTGGTATGAGCAATGGCAGATTGAGGTCACTGGTCTGCGTGGTGTCCTTCAGGACTTGTGCCCGGTGGGCCCATTCGTTACCCAATTTCCAAGGAAGGACCGAATAGTGGTCAACCGGTTAGCCACTGGCCATAAGCATCTTACTCGCAGACACCTGCTTAGCGCAGAAGCTCGAGATGTCGCACCCCGGCAAGAAAAGTGACACTTCTCAAAAAATCCGGTTTTGGGTTAGCACTTTCATAGCGTGCTCCAGACTGATATCTACCAAAGGAAAAAGTTGTTTAGGCTGTAGTAACAACACTGGCCGTGGGAAGTCGCTAGTGTAAGTTTTCCTCGCACCTGTTTTGGTCCAACTCCCAGCTAGAAAAGTGACACTTCGAGAAAATTATTCCCAGTTTTATGATCTCAAGGGTTCGGCGCAGCAAACTGGAACTAATTATAGTGAAACCGTTGATGGAAAGTCAATTAAAACCACAGACGTAGGTAAGGGTTATAAAGGCTCAAAAATCGACTCAATGGGTTCAGTTTCTTTTGAATCTGGTTTCAAAGATGAATTTTCTGAAGTGGTTGTCAAAAATACTCGAGCCTCTTCAAGGCGTGCTTCTTCGTCCCATCCTTTCGAGCTCAGTCTTTCCCCTGCATACTGCCTTATTTAACTGACTGCGAATGACATAATAGTTGTGGTTGGGCAGTGTGGGGGTGAACTGTCCGTCCGCCACTTCCTGAAAGACTGCCCAGCCCTCATGGACCTACGAGTCCAGCACCGGCGCCCTCAGTGGGTTAACTTTTTATCTGGACCAGACAAGGTCCAGTCCCTGTTGTCGAACCTGAGAGCCGCTGAGCTGTACTACGAACTGTGATATCTGATCTGTGATATATTTTCAGTCACAGTTTTATTTCACTTTGCTGATTATATGTAGCTGATTATTATATTTTGGGCAAAGCAGTCGAGAAACCACACCTTATCATTTATATGTAGTGACATATATTTGGTTATTAGCCAATTCTTGATCCAGCCTTAGTTGTATTATTTTATTTTCGAGGTTTTTTTATCCGTTTTAGGGGCCAAACAGTAGCCATCACTGCACCCCTCATTTTTCCCCCCTCCGATTCGCCAATGGAGTCGTGATGCCACTCCGTTAGGTGAGGGAGGGGAGCAGGGTCCCCCTTAGAATCGTGCCACTTTCAGTTAGGGATGGGTATCGATGAACAAAACATCGATGTTTTTTTTTTCAACGAACATAGATGTCTAAAAAACATCGGAGAAAAAACATCGATGTTTCGACAGATCGATGGTTTTTAGAAAACCAAAAGAAAAAACTAATTTTCTTAGAAAATTTGCGGAAAAAAGTAGTTCTTTACAACAATTTTAATAATAGTACCTACATAAGTTAAATCGCAGAAAAGTAGAAAGAAAATGTTCTCATTAAAACACTGAAAAATTGTAAAGAAGTTGTAAAAAATTAAATGTTTGTTTTACAACTTCCAGAAACGGTCTTCTGCTTCGTGTAAAAATAACAATTTTGACGCCAGTTCCTCTGAGAGGCGATTTCTCAAGGAGCTTAAAATTAAGCCTGCTTGAGAGAATAGCCTCTCAGAAGGAACTGAAGTTGCAATAATTGGAACATTTTTGAAAACCACTTCGGAAATGATGGGATAAGTTGCCCGCATGGCCTTCCAAAACACCAAAGGGTTCTGTCTGGGAAAAACATCGATGTTTAAAAAACATCGAAGAGTAAACATCGATGAAAAAAACATCGATACATCGATACTTATCCCTACTTGCAGTGTCCCTTTGGACACCTTATTATTCCGTGCCGCTAATGACCCTTCTGGTTGAGGTACGGCTTAAACCATTAAATAAAAAAATAAAAAATGAATCTTTTTGTAATAATTTGCAACGTTTTTTACTGTGAGAGCCGTAAGCTAATTTCACTTCAACAATTCCCGAAAAATAATGTAGCGTGTTACACACACACAGAAAAGAGAAAAATTAAAACACTAATTAGCGAACTGAGGGGAAGGTCTTTTGTTTTAAAACAAATATTGAAAATATCAGTAAGTATCCTGATTTCCCAAACTCAACTCATTAATCAAAGTTTTCCGAAGGCCAAGTTTTTCCAAAAAGAAGAGTGAAGAAGATTAATTACCCCAGTTAAATTAACCAAGGCTCACATTCATCTTCTAAATTCTTGCAAAAAGTTTTTGTAAAGGCCGAGAAAATCCCCTAATGATTGGAATAATAATATTCACATCTCTAATTACACCTTTTTATCACGATCTAATGGGGAATTTAAACTGTAATATTTTATTATATTAGCAGAAAGAGCTCGCCAACAGTATTCCGAATATGCATACAGTGATAGCCATCTTCCATTTGAGATTATTATTAAAACGGCTTCAAACTATTAGGGCCCAATTTCACCGTTTGAGTTAATCTAGAATTTATTAAGCGTTAACGCGGTATTGTTTGAGCTTAATCAGACGTTAGAGCGATGTTTCTCTCACCAAAACGTAGGTTAACTCGTCCGTCAAAACTTGACGATCTGATTACCAAAGCTGATTAACTAATTACCCGACCCTCTAGGAATTAAGAGGTAAACAGATGATTATCATCAAGTTATCAGTATGCGAAGCCTTCAATTTCCACATAATAATATTAATGTTCTTAAACATTTTAAGTTCAACATTGTTTCAAGAACGGCCTCAAGTCACTGGCCAAAAAGATTGTTCCCTCACATACCTCCTCCCCCATTGACGAGCTTGTTGGCGATGGGATTTTTCCAAACATTTTCAGACGCAACATTCCAAATTTCTCGTACAATCGGTGCGGAAACCCCAATGGATCAATTTAACTCATCGTGATGGAGTACCCTTTATTTTACCCTGAGAGAGACAATTTATTTAAAAAACTAACTACCCTGGTCGAACTTCCATTTAATTACATCCACCAATTGTCAATATCTAGAATAGAAATTTATAAAGCCCTATATGAAATATAAATAACTGTAACATCAATATATATAATTTTATCAAAAATGTAATGACATGGCGGTATAACAGATGTTAATGCCAAATAAAAAAGAAAAAACAATTTTTTCTCGTACACAACATCGTTTCTCGTCAATATCAAAGAAGTATGAAACGCCATTTCAAATTTCAGTTAGCAGTATGTTAGTTGAAAAATTATACATGAAATAAGAGATCACTAAGCTCTTACGGCGCGGCGGTTCTACATCTTGTTTTTTTTTTTGCTCATTTTGAATGTTATTAAGTGACAACGACCTCGAGTCATAATTATCCTCAACAGTTTGATGAAAACCGATGTTGCCAAAGTGCGTAGACTCATTCAGCATAAATGAGTAACTTTACTACCTTGGTACCTATCCAAGTTTGGTAACCCGATTTTTAGGTTTCCTAGTGAGACGTAGAGATTCGTATAATTACTTCTTATCTGATGAGATTTCCATAGTTTTCCTTCACAACCCTTTCATCAACTAGTATCCTCCTACATATGAGTTCATTGGAATGCAGGAATGATACCCTCCAGTACCGGAAGATCTACCGTTTAGGCCACCAAAAGAGTAGAAAGATATTTTTGTCGCATTTCATTTCACTTCACGGGTTCCCCATTGAAAAAGATTTTCTAGCGTAGTAGCTTTAATTCTCCCTCATCTAAAGGTATATTCGAAATTGATGAAACCCGGTGATAACATAGCTGGTAAAAATCGCCTTATAAACTGCGACGATCTTATCATCTGATATGATTCCAATGGAATTCTCTTTTCAAGAAGTCGAGTTAATTTTTTAACTTTTGTCACCTTTTGTTGGACTATAGATGCATAGGTAGGTGTTTTATTCTATCTCAGTAATTTTCAGTTGGTGGGTGCGTTTGATAATTATATATTAGTGTTCTGCGGGGAAGGTCAAATTAATATCAAAATAATAAACCTTTGTTTGAGACAATGCTCCATTGTGCCATTTCATAGCTTTTATTCCATTAGGGGAAAGATCTTACCGAGTGCTTTGCAAAAAGGTGCAATATGGAATATGGAGGGTATCAGGTGGTTAGAAGTGGCCGAAAAAGGGGTGTAAAGAAAGCTGAATAACGTCACTGGGGAACGACGTCTACCTATGACGTCAATGCAGTTTCTTTTAATCTTGGGATGTATTGGAGGGGGGTCAAGCAATTGTTGGTCCGAGGACGGCTGACATCTACAGGCATATCCGCACAATCCCTGAATATTCCATTAAAATTGGACTAATTTAGACAAGATGACCCGGACAATGTTTGATGTCTTAGCACACCCGGATTTTAATATTGTTCTTGTAGGAGACTACAATTTACCAAATATCAGCAGTACTTCATGGAATAAGGAGTCCCCCCCGACAACAACTAACGCTAGAGTTTCAATTATTTTCGATTCCTTGCAGTACTTTGATTTGAAGCAGCAATGAGCATATCCCGAATGCTCATGGTCACGTAATTGATCTGTTATTCACGAATGACGATAAAGTGAGGGTAGTGCCTTGTGATCCCTAGTCGATGTTGATAAAAAACATCCACCGTTTCAATTTACAATTGAATTGCTTAGAGATGCCCATTCACTCCGGTCCCCCCCAGGCGCTTCATGTATAAATTACAAACGTGGAAACTATGAAGCCATGAATCAGTTCTTACTGATATGGAACCCCCAATTACAAGTACCACGTTCAGCCATTGGAGAGGGCTCATCACAGGCTGCTCAGATACGTGGCATTTAAACTCCATATCCACCAGGAGTTGGTGGATTATACTACCATGACCGAGAAGTGTCGGACCCTTGAGCTGGAAGATCGCAGACAAGTGGCTGATTTGGTTTTTTCCACAAGTTGTTGTTGGGACTGATTGATTCACCCTTCTTGTTATCTCAGATTAATTTTTTGGTCACTCGACTGAGCTCCAGATCCGCCTATCTCTTCTGGACGCCTTTTTCAACAACCAATTATCTATAGCATTAACCACTACTGAGACTGCCAAGAGAGGCGAATTATGTCCTTGCTCAGTGTCCTGGAATTGACTTTTTCAACCAATCTATGGCTATAGTTCGAAAAGCCTTGTTAGCTTCTTTATTCATTGGTCAGTATTGAGCCATGACGTAAGAATAATATTGAGAGAAGTTTGTTATATATTTATTTCCTTCTGTTAACTTAATATTTTTGTAACTAATTTAATCTCAAAGTTTTGCTATTTAGACATGCTACATTTCGTATTGATTTTGTCTATTCTTTTTCCATATTCCCTATGTATTCTACACTCTTAAAAAACCTTTCTAGCTTCACCTGTTCTCTTATTCTTGTATTACTTAATTTTTTGTATTTTGTATTGGGCTTGCCCGTTTTGTAAAACAAATAAATGTCAGATAGACCTACAGACACACATGTAAACCGAACCAAAATTATTCAAAAAGCTATGAAAAAAAAAAAAAAAAAAAAGAGCAGACGCTATGATTTTGGAGAAGAAATCGTTTCTTACCTCTTGCAAGCCAACTCCGATAGCGAAAAAGCCAAACGTCAAATATAAAGAGAATACTACTCAAACATTCGTACTCGTGACGTAGCTATTGAATGACCTTCAGTTTTAAAATGTATAATTAATTCTATTCGAGTTTCAGGTTTATGAACGTGGAATATGTCTAAATATTCTTGAAGGAGAGGATACATCCATTCCAACAATAGAAAAGTTCATTAATTCATTCATTTCATTCAGCATGATCGTATGAGCGAATTTTTGTAATTGTTGACATTATATTTATGTTAAATTGTTTCGAAATTTTAGTATTTCGTGTGCGAATAAATCTGCAACTATAAATTTTATGGAAAAATAAATTTTCTAAATAATATACAGCTTTACAACTTTTTTTTTGGATTTTTATATTATTAGCAGTTTTTATCAATTTTTTTCAGCCTAATTATTGAAATTAAAGTAAAATGTTCAGCATAATTTTAAGCATAAATTTTAGATGAGGTTCTGTTGAATAATAAATATAATATTATAATAATTTAATATAATAAATAATTTAAATTTATTGATTTTTATCCGTTATTTGCCTTTTTTTTTTTAATTACTTTTTTTAATTTGAGTAACTTACTGTGCTCAAAAAGTGCTGCCCGTCAAACTTATACTTTCTTTTGTTAATTTTGATTCATTGGCGAAAGAACATATTTCTATCTCGAACCTCGAATCTCGTATGCAATAACACAGCATTAAAATCGAGGAATCGTTTCAGAATGCGCCAAAACGGATTTAAATTATGAAAATCGTGGAAAATTTGTATTTTAAATTTTTTTAGAGCCCTCGCAATAGGTTCATCTCCTACGAAAATTCGCTGAAATTAAATGTTCGCCAAGTTGGGTGGGCAGTATAGTTTTCCCACATATATTGTAACATGGATGTATAGAATTAGTTGAAGAATGAAGCACGTGCCGAAATGATTGATAAATCGACGTTATAAGAAATTAATGTTTGCGCACAAATTACTGTTCTTCCATGAAATGTATAGGGTAGGGATCGTCTAGGAGCTAAACCGCACAATCCTTGAAAATTTCATAAAAATCGGTCCTCGGGGTTTTGCCTGAGTCCATCAATTTTAGTTTTGCGCATGCGCTATATTTGTTCCTCCACCAATCGCGATAATAATCATAGGGCATTTTTTTAGCCCATCTACTCCCCGAGTTTGAACAAAATTGGACCAATTATAGATGATAAGTAATCGACGTCATAATAAATTAACGTTTGCGCATGCGCACAGACTACTATTTATGTGACGGAAATGAAAGTTATTGGGGACTATCTAGAAGCTATCCCTGCACGATCCTCCGTTTTCTAGAACACATTATACCAAATTACGTACCGAGTTTGAGCGAAATCAGACCAACAGATGAAATCGACATTATGAGAAATTCATGTTTGCGAATGGGCACATGTTACTGTTGATTCGACGGTATTGAAAAGTATAGGGGACCGTCTAGGAGCTAACCCGCACGATCCCTGAAAATGTTATCGGACTGAAACTTGATATAGTTTTGGGCGTGACAAAGATTTACCACTGACAGACAGACACGGAACCGAAATGCAAGCTCTGAAACGCAAAAAAACAAGTTGAAATTTTGATTTTGGAGGACAACAATTTTTTCGGTAGTGAGGAAGCAAAAACGCATTTCAAGGGATGATTTCTGAATGGTCTATAGTGCAAACGAAAGGAGGAGAACAGTTGAAATAGTTCGGGTAACACACACGGCGTGTTGTTTATCATTAAAAGTCACTTGCTCTACTTAGCGAGTGACTAATCTGGGTCTAGTCCTGGCAAGCAGATAAGAGGGGCCCGCATACTAGGTAGGGCCTCATATGTTTTTCTAGCCTGACAACAAAACAATTCCGAATGTTGTCGTTTGTCTGAGGTGACAGGTATGACGCAACGGGAAGTTGGTGACGAACTTCGATGGCTTTCGTCCATGGGTTCCGTAGAGGTTCGGTGATTGCACTGGTTTTCCTAACTGAAAGATCTCAACGAGAGCTTTTCAATGAGGTGCAACATGATGGGTATTGGCGGTGGCGCTGAGAAGCGAGCATAACCACCGCACCGGTTGCAAAAAAGAAAATTTTGGGATATTTTTTAATTTTGTTCAAGTATAAACAATATTTGTGGTGAGGTTCTATGATGTGCAGGATAGCCGGATAATGCAGTAGGTGGAATGATTTTATTCGTGGCTCCCTGACTTCTTTTATACATGATGGACCGGATGGGGGGGGGGGGGGGGGGGTACCCCCACCGGGCCAAGGTACACATAGATTAGGCTCCACGGGTCTGGTGATTACCACAGGTTCCTTGTTAGAACTGAACACCTTCCGCTTTGTTATAAAGCGAATAGATTGAATAATTGCTGATTGGGAACTCGATTGAACTTGTATTTTATCAATAATATATTGTCATGCTACGATGGAAATTATAGTCACCTTGATCCCTACAAGTTCCTAGAAATAAACTTTGCTGTGAGAAAATTCTATATGTACCTTTTTGGCCGTCGATTCATTCTGGTGACAGGCAATGCACCCCCAAGCATCCCCCCGAAACTTTATTTTTTCACGAAAAAAATTCTAGTCAGTGGTTTCAGCGAATTTTAAAGGGAAACTGCATCTTGTTTTGTGCATTTAATTCTGAATAAATCGAGCTCAGGTTGGCTACGGTCTGCGGCTGTTTTTTTCTGAGTAGTACCTACAATATCCCTATAGATCAACCCTTCGCATTCTCGTTCGTCCTTCTTTTTTCTAGATTTTTTAATGTAGGTATGCGATATAATTGAGAAAACTCGTTTCCACACACCTTAAGACAGTGGATAATGAACTTTAACAATCGGGAACAGCTAAAGATCCGATCATCGAACTCAGCCTTACGTTGATCTGTCTGAACACCTGAGAAAGTTACGGGGCATGTTTTCATGTTGTCTAGGGGTAATCTAGCTTAGAGAGGTAGAAAAAAAAAAAAAAAAAAAAAAAAAAAAAAATCAAAACAAGGGACACTTTTTTTTTTGACGTATCGCTAGTTTTCGGGGGGGAAAAAATTACGAAGCGTTGGTCCACGGATGTATTTAGGTTGTTGTTTGTATAATGACGTATCTACAGTAAAATTGTATCACCTGCAATACCTGCCTAGTGGAGAATCGAAAAGGATTTCAATACCTACAGTTTGGTGTAAACTAAAAAATCTCTATAAATGGCGAAATTAACAAAAAAAAAAAAAAAAAAAACATTTAGACTATAAATTAGATCATAATAAATTTTGAACATATTTGTGTAAAAAAATCTGCCTAATTTGTGCGTCGTCATATTTATCACTAGTTTTCGGGGGGGGGGATTACGAAGCGTTGGTCCACGGATGTATTTAGGTTGTTGTTTGTATAATGACGTATCTACAGTCAAATTTTATCAACTGCAATACCTGCCTAATGGAGAATCGAAAAGGATTTCAATACCTACAGTTCGGTGTAAACTAACAAATCTCTATAAATGGCGAAATTAACAAAAAAAAAAAAAGAACATTTAGACTATAAATTAGATCATAATAAATTTTGATCATATTTGTGTAAAAAAATCTGCCTAATTTGTGCGCAATTTGCACAAAAAATTATAATGTTACAATTTTTGGTCCGAATGATTTATTGCGCGCAGAATTCAGGTTTCATGATTAAATTTGCCATTTCTGCCATTTTTTAGTTTTCGGGAATTATGAATATTCGCCCATGTTGTCATGCTGCATGGCTGGGGATTTTAAATATACTTTTTTTCTTTCTTTCCTAATGTATTTTTCTTTCTTTAATTGAACAAACCATTCCCAAGTCAATTTGACGATCCTTTTTCAAGATATTGCTTCAGAGTCTACCTCTAGGTAGAAGTAGCATTGTTTTCACTTTCGGGAGAAAAATAATTTTTGGAAATCAAAATTTTACGTTTTAGACTATTCTGAACAACTTTGGTTCCGTGTCTGTCTGTCTGTCCGTCCGTCGGCCCGCCCGCCCGCTTATTGGATCATCTACTTGAAATGGCGTTTAAGTGTGTGGTACTAAATTCCAAAGGATCTACGACAGAGGTATAAAATGTAAACAACTTTCTTTTGATCTTTTGTGTGATTGGAAAGTAAAAACAGCAATGCGACTAGATTCATAAAGGATCGCAACATTGTTGAATTAGAAGCACGTTTCACCTCAGGTTATACATTTCCAATGTCCCTAACAGCTGTCTGGGTTATTAAATATTTGTGCGCGTCAATATAAAGCGGATCTACCCTACCCTCTTACGATTTCACTAATATCGATTAGGATTATCAATTCATAATCGAAAGGAGTTGCCATAGTGTTGGAGGTGATTTCCAGACGGGCATACTACAGTCTTATTCAACCAGGTTTTCCAAACGTACTAATTTAGTGAGTAAAGTAATTATTTTGGAATAACAACGAACCCGTTTCCATTTTCAAGAACGTGAAATTCAGCGTGAAAAAATACGTAGAAACCGGCCCAAAACTCATATTTTCTTGGGGGGTGGTCATATTCACAAAAACCCTCGATTTCATGCGACCTAAAGTAAAAGGTATTTAAATACCTTATGGAGATAAGAAATTTAACGCTGTTTCCAACGATATATATATTTTAAGTTTAAATTGTAAGTTAGGGAAGATATGACCATTTTAGTGATGTAAGGTCGAAAACCCGAAAAAACTTAAAAGTAAAAAAACTCCAAAAATCATGTTTAAAAAAAAAATAATAGAAATTTTGGCCAAGTTTCAAAATTAAACGATGCTAAGCCGTGCCTCAGTTTAAACATTGAATTGTACTCCAGACCCTTAGAGGACTCTCAATTCTCACCATGTTCACTGAAATTCGAAGAACGAAACAACACTCCTTTTTTAAACCCCTTTCATATGGCCAATTCAATCTGGCATGAACAATGGCAGGGTGAGGTCACTAGTCTGCGTGGTGTCCTTCAGCACTTGTTTACGGTGGGCTCTTTCGTAACCCAACTTCCAAGGAGGGGCCGAATAGTGGTCAACCGGCTTGCGCTGGTCATACCCATCTTACTCACAGACACCTGCTTAGCACAGAAGCTCGAGATGTTGTGTGTGGCAGGTGAGGTGGTGATCTGCCCAACCGCCACTTCCTGGAGGACCGTCCAGCCTTTGTGGACCTCCGAGTCCAACATCGGCCCCCTCAATGGGTTGACGTTTTATCTGGACCAGACAAGGACCATTGTTGTACCTGAGAGCCGCTGAGCTCTACTAAGATCTATGATAAATTCAAGTTCCTCTGGTCATAGTTTTATTTCACTTTGCTGATTATACATAGTAACATGTATTCAGCTATAAGCCAATTCTACATCTAGTCTTAGCTGTATCATTTTATTTTTGGTTTTTTTTTTTTAAATCCACTTCGGGGGATGGACGGTGGTCATCACTGTACCCCTCGTTTTTTCCCACTCCGATTTGCCTGGAGTCCATGATGGCACTCCGTTTAGTCACGGATAGAAATATGGCTCCCCTTAGAATCGTGTCACTTACAGTGTTCCTTTAGACATCTTGTTCGATGCTTCTAATGACCCTTCTGATAAGACATGGGCCTTATCAGGCAAAGACGTAAGTCATTACACTCCCTGCTTATAAGAAAAAGTCATTTCATGGGTCATATGGTTCAGCGTAGAGAAAGCCAACTCAATTGTAATAAGTATTTACGTTTGTTAACACCGTTCTCAAAGATCATAATGTCATTTCTCAAAAGTCATATTGTTCTTTTTATTCGTGTAGTTTTTTTGCATTTAAATATTTTTTTCCTCTCTCTCTCTAAATATTAGGTAATCTTAGCAACACTTCATTTCTGTTTAAAGTGTAAGCAGCTACAGCTCTTGTCTCGTCAATACGGGTCTTGACTTATGGCGAGCAATAATGTTCAGAATAGTGTTATTTCTTTTTTGTACATTTTTTTTTAATGTTTAAAGTATCTCTCTCTCATTGGTCCTCCCAAATGGATCGGGCACCCAAAATTGAAAAAAATTGAATTGATCCTTCTGGTTAAAAAAATCGCCTTTTTTTTCTTGAATTTGTGCACGAAACGCATAAAGTTCAATTCATCATTAAAAAAACCTATTCTAATTTATTTTTGAAAAAAAAAAAAAAATAAATAAATAAAAAAAAAAATAAATAAAAAAAATAAAAGTTTAGCAATTTTTTGCTATTTTTAGCGGCGTTTGTTCGCATATTACTGAAGGCTAGAAAGCTAACCTCATGTAGCATGTTGACGGGTTTGGCCAAACACATCTGTGAGCAACATGTGCAGTTTCAAAGGCACAAGTTTGTTGGTAGGTATGAGCATTTCTTCAATACTTTTAAAATAACATACTTTGCATTGAAAATATCACCATCAGGAGGGGTAGTATGTGCAGTGCAGTAAAAGCAGTGGATGTTTGGGAGTGATGTGGAAAAGTCTGAATAAGCTAGTGAATGAATAACGCTACGTGATAATGTAGGTATCTACTACCATGAAATGAAGAATTTTACATTAAAACCGATTTCGATCGTATAGCAACATCAGTAACAAACAAATAACAAAACATCCATCTGAAGGAATACTTACAGCTTATAAAGTCGCCTTTGTACCTTCGGAGCCTGAATACCATTGATCGACAGAAATGAAAGGCCAATCAAGTGTAGGCAGAGTGAAAGGGGAATTTAAAATTATCGAATTACGATACAGTGAAAATGGGGGTACTCAAGCTAGAATAATTCCATGAAGGAATAATTCTAAAACTTGAAAAAAAAAAAAAAAATAATAATAATAATAAAAAAATGAAAATAAAATAAAAAAATAAATAAATCCATTAGCGGTGTGAGTAATTTAAACATTACCTGACTAAAAACCGCATACACCAGACATGTGAGTACATTAAACGTGCTTCCCTTCGAATAAAATAGAGAAATCGGGTTTCTCAAGGTGGATTGCAAATACTCTGACCTACCCTTACATCCCCTGAAGTCCTTTTCCCGCTCGTCTATTCTTTTCCTAAATTTACAACCAGTTTGCCCAGCATACTCATGGCAGCACGAACATATTTCAATTTATAAACCCCACTCTTCTCCTGAAATTCTATCATTAAAGGGCCCTAGAAAATCTTTATGATTATTTTTATTTATAAAATCCACGTTGAAACTTCTTGATGACAGAATTTTATAAACTTTACTAGAGAGGTTCCTATAACAAGAACTTTACATTTAAATCTTAATTGTTCTCCCAGGGTTGCAACTTCTCTAATCAACTTTGGAACTCTATCCCAACTCTTTTTCCTAAGATCCTTTTCCCATATGGTGTCAATGAGATCTCCTCCATATCCCATATTTGCCGCTTATAAAAGGCTATTAAAGGATGACTCGATTTACTGTAAATGGTGATAAGTATGTATATATATATATATTCTATAAATGAAGTAAAGATGATTTTTGTTTACCAAAGATGGTTCAAGAAATTTTATTTACAAGGGGAGTGCGTGATAAGTCGGCGCCGATCTTAATGAAATATTTACTGGAGTTTCAACATCGAAAATGAGTTGACGCGTATTTAGCCTATAGAACTTCTGGAAAAATAGAAAATGGCTAAATTTGGCGTTAAAGAAACTAATAATGATCCGACGTGTTTAAATGATTTTTAATGAAACTCACACCAGTGTTCCTACATCAAAAAAAAAAAAAAAAAAAAAAAAAATATATATATATATATATATATATATATATATATATATATATATATATATATATATTCCTATTAAGGATTTTCCTATTAAGCCCCAGGAAGGCCAGAATGCAGCGCGTGAAATAGGGCTTACACCATTATGGATAAAGTGCCAACAAGTAACTCTAAAAAACCCACAACATAATTTTCAACCAATTTAGGAAGATATCGACAAGCGTAGATTATTGTCTAATGCCACCTTGAATTACGGTATTGGTGTTAGGACCTAGAAAACAGTTAATTTTGAGCTCCTAGCCTTGAAATTTGAAGAAACGTAGGCATTCCAACATTTATGCTTGGGAAAAGTGCCAATATCTTCTGAAGGCCTAACGATTCCTAAATTTTTTGAAAATTATGTAGAGGGTTTTTTAGAATTGTTTGTTGGCGCAAACTCCAGTAAAGGTGTAAACCCTATTCTACGCGAAGCATTCTAATAATAATAATAAAACCCATTTATTATGCAAAATACCACAAATGGTCTATATACAGCACATAGCTCTACAAGGATTTTTGTTTACAACGTATATACCTACGGCACGGCTAGAGATTGAAAATATATATTGAAAATCAGAAAAAAAGAAGGTGAAAATATTTTGAAAAAAATGTAGGAAGAAAAAGGAAGTAGGTATATACCTAAGGACGGTTCAGGTAGTAAAATAGAATAAATTTAGAGAAAAAAAAATCTGGCCTTCCTGGGACTTAAAGAGGAAAATACCTACATATCAGTTCAATGTTTCTTGAAGTAGAAACACCGGATTAGTGTTTCTAATTTCCTCCTTTCACTTAATCAGTACTAGACTGTCACTTGGCACATACTCTGTCGTTAATCTCTCAGCGTACCGTTTGTGACTGATGATGACCTAACTTAACAGTTTTACTAGGGTCCAATAGATATGCAGTCAACGTTCAGGATAAAGGAGCGGCTAATGAAAAGAAATATTCATGTGTGCAAGACTATTATGGTCAATCTGGTAGCAAATTTAGGAGAATGAAAAACATTTCAGGGGCATTGATGGTAAATCTGCATTTGCGAATCATCTCAAGGAATCATAGCTTTGTACAATTTCTTCATTCTTATCCAAAAGGAGGTATGTTGAATGAACCTAAATAAAAATTCTGGAATTATTTTGAAGGTGAACTGATCTGGTATATGTGGTTTTTAGTCCGGTGACGTACGAGGACATCCCTTAATATATTTTACCATTAATAGGTTCCTGAAAAGATAGGAATTCTACTTCCATGAGGTTGAAACTGGTTTGAGCCAACCCCCCTCACCACCTATAATTTTATCACCATCTGACTAGCGTTAACCCCACTATTACTTTGGCAGCACTTGATTGGTTGTATCTCGCAGCCCTTCGTAGCTCTCGACCAATGGAATTCAAGCTCACTCTCAACTGCGGAACTGTCTAAATAGTGTCCGTTATAGTTATTGTTCTTTACTGGCCGTGACCTAACCGTCAAAGTCGCTCTATTTTGTAAAAATCCAATCTATTTAACAATCTAATATTGTGTTTTCTTCAAAGAAATGGGGTTACACAACTTCGTCTCGAATAGTTTAGATCGTTCAGTCAATCTGGTAGCAAATTTAGGAGAATGAAAAACATTTTAGGGACATTGATGGTAGATCTGCATTTGCGAATCATCTTAAGGAATCACTGCTTTGAACAATTTCTTCGTTCTTATCCAAAAGGATGCATGTTGAATGAACCTAAATATAAATTCTGCTATTATTTTGAAGGTGAACTGATCTGGAATATGTGGTTTTTAGTCCGTTAATAGGTTCCTGTGAAGCTTGGAATTCTACTTCCATGATGTTAAAACTGGTTTGAGCCAAACCCCCCCCCCCCCCCCCCCACAACTTTAACTTAATCACCATCTGATAAGCTAACCCCACTATTACTTCGGCAGCACTTGATTGGTCGTATCTCTCAGCTCTTCGTTGCTCTCAACCAATGGAGTTCAAGCTCACTATCAACTGTTGAACTGTCTAAATATTGTTCGTTCAGTTATAGTTATTGTTCATTACTGGCCGTGACCTAACGGCCAAAATCGATCTATTTTGTAAAAATCGAATCTAACAATCTAATATTGCGTTTTTTTTTTCATTGGAAAGGGGTTACACAAGTTCGTATCCAGCGGATTAGATCGTGCAGAGGATGGGTGCAGTGAGGGTTTGAGAGTTAGTGCAGGGCTTGTGATGAGGGCCACCACCACTACGCGAGCGCCAATAACCAACACCACAGCTAACAGCGTAGTGGTGGATATGCCGGCATATTGTTCGATGTGTGTAGTACTTACAAAAACGAGAGCTTTTTGAGCGGTGAGAAAATTTCCCATTTCACGTCAACGAGACCACAGTTTTGAAGAGATCTGAAACCCACACAATGAGAGGAAAATCAGTTTGTGACCACTGAATTATCAGTGGATCGTGATACATACTTTAGAGCTGAAAAAAAAGGGAATTCGAAAGTTCTGATCAGAATTCATCTTTCTGATGTAATAATGTTCGGAAAATGTTTATATGAAATGAAGCAATTTTACCATACGAATTTCGAGAAGGAATTTAAGGGAAACATTCAAGTCTTCAGGACCCTTTTGTAACTCGCAGGCTCAGACGCCGAACAGTAGCAAACAGACCGAAACAGTAGCAAATTATATGAAATTTTAATGATGAATTGGTACTTGAGCCAGGTGATAATTTTTATCATAGAAGATTCAAGGGGAGGGGCAGTTGAAAAGGTTCCTAAGGGTAAATATTGATCGAAAGCTTGTTCGTGGATTACAGTCACTAATGAGCTCCTATGATGGGAAGGTATACCTCGGATAAAAACTTTCCTCTTTTCCTCTAAGCAGTAATTTTGCCAAGAGAGGCTGCTCTCTCGGAGACTTCAGGTATTGGTATCAATTATCAAACATTTTGGTAAGTTTTTAATATCACCTACGACTACCTAAGCGCTTTGGATGGTCTTAAAATAATCATTAGGTATTATTAGAAATACCCTGTGAGTTTCAGACTGTCCAAGTTTGGTCACAGTTTTTTTTTTTAAATCTAACGCATGAGTTGTACATATTTCCGACTACGGGTAGCAGCGTAGCTTTCAGGTATGATAACTAACGTTCACTCCAGGCGAATGCGATTCTATTCAAACACGAATCTGTCTATACCAATTGTTTTGGAAGAAGAAGCTCTAAATTTGTTGTCAGAAGAATTAATTAATCTAAATTCCGCTGCGCACATGTGAGAAGTACATCCGCTATTCAAGCACCATGAAGATGTGGACGCTTTCATTGCTGCTTCCGATGTGGACGTGAGAAATGTTTCATCCGAGATTTTCTGACTGTTTGTAATAACAACGAGCTGCTTAGCGGCCTTTCTTTTTAGATTTATGGCATTTAAATTTGAATTCTTCTTTATTTTATTTGTTGGTATTTCGCTTCAGACATATATTTTTAGCAATCATTACATTTGGGTCTCTCTCTTTTCTTGAGTCCCATTGATCTATCATTTTTTCTCACATTTTCTGGGTTGGGAAGATCATCACGAGCTTCGATTGCACACTTGAAATTATCAAAGCTGTCTGGTAGGTTATTCAGCAACATGATTGTAGGTAATTCGGTATGAATAACTACTCCCATTGCCTGCAATTAATCTACCCAAACTCTAGACAGTCATCGTCTTCTTTCATCTTATGCAATATGTTTAATCAAAGATGCTTTTCTGGTTGGTCCTTTTGATAAGTAGATTGATTCTAACTGTAGCCATAATTCTCGTGGTTTTGCAATCTTTTAATTGTTTAATTTCTGATGGACTAATCCCTAAAATGTGACCGGTTCTAAGAAAAGGGACCTTATCTTACCGGATGGGGAAACTGAGTTATTGTCATTTCTGGATTCTTGAGATCCGGCTGGTATTTTCAAAAGAATGATATCTTTATTATTTCCAAAGATATGATTTTTCAAAATCTGGTCTCCTAGAAACCTCATTTTGAGAAAACGCGTTTAAAGTTTGAGCAACATTCAAAAGTGAATTGTAGCCGTTCTACTGGCGATATCAACTTGATATTTTCCCCCAAAGATTCGTGCGCATTTCACCATCACTGCAAATAATTTTAGATGTGATTAAAAAAAAAAAAAACATAACTATTTCTAAGAGACAAATACGTAATTCCAGTCGTGTTAAAACATTAATAAGTAAGATTATTCATATTTAAAAAATACTGTTTTTGACGAGTAATGCTTAGCTTCGGTGGCGGAGGAGTGGGGTGTTCTTCTTCAGAAACCTCACCTTCGAAGTCCACTTGGTGCACCGAAACTTCTCCATCACCATTGTTTTCTCCCGCAGGGTTGGTGCACACAATGCCTCTGGTTGCATCACTGCAATACGGTTTTATTTTTTTACGGTCGATTTGACATGAGAGAGGGGGTAAGATAAGGTTCCTTTTGTGTAATCGCAACCACTTCTCGTTTTTCGATATCATAATCAGCTAAACATCGATAAGTTACTATTGAACTGAGTAAAGGGATAGTTAGTTCTTCAGAATCGATGAAAACCTAAAAATCGATATGTTTGACCATTTTATCGAAAATCGCTCTTCTGAAAATTTCGCCAAAGTAAGATAAGGTCCCTTTTCCTAGGACGGGTCACAAAAAATTATGTCAGCTCTATGTTTTCGGTCAATTTTGTCCCATTCACTTGCAGCTGCTCTTTCTGCATCTCCGGTACTTTCGCCAACTGTTGGTCGAGGTATTGTTCTATCGACATAGCTGATTCCATCACTTTTCTCCAACAGCGCTTCCATCAACACTACCCACGTATCATAATTGTCTCAATTTAAACAGTCAAATCCAAATTTATGAAAGTTCATGGTTGAGCTTCTTAAATCTTCTTCACAAGAAACTTCTCTGGACTTGTTTCCCGATTGTTACGGTCACCAACAGAAAATGTTGACAATACGCGCAGAACTCATAACCTAATAAGTGTAAAAATATTTTCTACACAGAGTAAGCAGGTCAATATCCAACTAAAGAATGTAATTTCTGAAAAATTAAACATATTGTTGTCAGCATGTAAATAAACCACAATAACAACAGAACGGGAGTGTTTTAGTAGGTACTAATTTGCATCTTCACACTCACTCTTAGAACGAGTATCTAGAAGTTTCGGGTTTTTTTATTTAGTCGTTAAAAATTTTGACTAATATTATGTAGTTTCTTTTACTTTACTTGGATTACTAATACAATTTATAATCATGAAGTACATATTAGAGCACATATGAATAACATAATATAAGATTTCTTTATGAAAATAAGTACCAACAATATGAGTATTTAAAAAATATGAGACAAAAATAAAGGTGAAACTGTACTATCTCGCTCGAATTCACTTGGAATGAAGTTTTCAGCCTCCGGAACGGTCTGATGGTCAGCCTCCGGTCAGCCTGGAACAGATTTGTTACACCCATTCTTCACCCACAGGCGCATTGGGTTTGAGTAAATCAGTCTGGTCTCTATCGATTTAGCGAGCAACAAAACATAAGAATTTGTCCTTTTTAGAGACAAATCCGGACCCAAATTAGAGACCCATTCGATCAGTTTGAGATTTTGTCCCGAAATCGGCCTTTTGGCAATACTGTGCGGTCCGAACTAAATCACTCGCGACGAAGTTGTGGAAACCCATTTCAAAAGTGAATTTAGACCTATCCTGTTATCCGAGCGCCAGCGCTCCTCCAGCGCTGCCTCCAGATAGTATACGACACCCAATCTTCTTTTCTGCATCCACATAAAATTCATGTTCTGATAATCTGAATAAGACCATGCCACATGCGTTTAATCAACCAGGTTATTTCAATTGTACAACACTATGAGGGCCAGCTGCGACCTATGTTGTAACCTGCCATGTATATCAATAAATAAATAAATGATTAATGCGGGTACTAAATAACAAAGATAACGATTGGCGGTCGTATGCTATCTGGAGGAAGGGCTGGAGGAGCGCTGGCGGTCGGGTAACAGGAAAGCTCTCTGAATTTAGTGGAAAAAAAAAGTTACTGTTTGTTACTAGTTATTGTTTGCTACTGAGTTATTGCCTTACCGTCAAAATCGATTTAACATTGTAAATTTTTATTTTTCGTGGAAATAGACAACGTTTTTTCACTAAATTCAGTTTTGAATTCTGTGCAGCAAGTGAGGAAAGTGATAAAGCTTCGCCCCAGATGCTTTCCGACGGAAGGACTCATCGCTGTCGAAAATGGGGGAACCAGTAATTTCCGCAGAATTATAGTGAAGATTGTAAACGCGAAAACAAGAAAAAAGGAGTTTCTTATTCGGCTGAGCTTCCGGTTGCCGAGGCCAGAAAAAAACTCGGATGGAGAAGATCGAGATTAAGGTGAACTAGCGCAGAGCGTTATGAGAGAGTAGACCCCGTCACGTCAAAGTGACTGAAATAGGTTTTCATCTCTATCGCATGGGCATGGAGGTCAACGCGCTCTGAGGTGAAATTAAAGCACACACCCACTCTCCACTCACACATACCTACACATCCACACTCACCACATAGGTAGTTACCTACTTACAAAACACCCAAGTTCTGCTTGAATGATTTCTTCAGTTGATTCAGGGAGTTCGTACAAGAATGGGAGCTCAATATCGATTCGACAGATTAATAAGGTCATTTGAAAATCTGTATGAAGCCCCAAAAAGTTTCTCTCGTCACAAACACAAACCCATGATAAGTACTAACTTGGTTAGTGAACCCTGGTAACTAGTTTCAGTCCTGCGGCATGATAGTATGAGTGAATTTCCTCTGATTATCATATTACATTCATGTTGAATTGTTTGGATACAGCACTTGGAGTGAAAACAAATGGTCAGCTTTAACATCTTGGGCAAAAAACTTGCTCAAACTATTAATTTGCTATTCCAACAATGGTTTAGGATTTTAAGCAATTTTCGTAGTTTTTATCGATTTTTTATCACATATTGATGAAATTTAAGTTCATTTTTAAGATAAAATTCTCAATGTTTTAGTTCTAGTTCATAGTTGATAAACTTCTTTTGGGAAACATTTTGGTAAAAAAAAGAAGAAGAAAAAAAAGTTTTTTGCAGTTCATAGTGATTTTTTCTTTCTCACTACCGTAGTATGATAGAAATCGATCAAATTTTTGTCCTCTAAAATCAAAATTTCCACTTGCTTTTTGCATTTCAGAGCTTGCTGATCAATTTTGGTTCCGTGTCTGTCTGTGGTAAATCCTTGTCACAAGTTTCAGTTGATTCTGTTGATTCCCATGACATTTTCAAGGATTGTGCAGGTTAGCCCCAAGACGGTCACCTATAAATTTCAATGCCGACGAATCAACAGTAGCCTGTGCACATTCGCAAACGTGAATTTCTCATAACGTCGATTTCTCATCACCTGTTGGTTCGATTTCGTTCAAACTCGGTAGGTAAGTGGGTATAATTATGTTCTACAAAAATGCTCTATAAATTATATCGTGATTAGTATAGTAGTAACCATTCTGCATGCGCGAAACTAATATCGATTGACATTGGTTGACTGCGAGTTCCTTTGGAACGATTTCGATGAAACGTTCAGGGATTGTGCGGGATAGCTTGTAGACGGTCCCCTATAACTTTCGTTGCCGTCACATAAATAGTAGTTCGTGCGGATGCGCAAACGTTAATTATTATAACGTCGATTTCTTATCATCTATTGATCCGATTTCGTTCAAACTCCGAGAGTAGATAGGTATCTGGTCCAGAAAAATTCCTCATAAATTACATCGCTAAGAGGAAATCGGTAAGGTCCTTGTCTACGTGCTGCGCTTTACCTTCAGCTTCTCATGTTCGGAGCCTCATTCGTCAAAATCGGCGAACTCAGCAATGTAGACTCCTATTCTTACTAGCTATTCCTTAATTTGAAGAGTCAATTATGTATTTCATCACTTATAAATTGGTAAGTTTTTTAAGGCTGTTGTTCTTGATAGCGCCAGTTCTACCAACGGGAGTTTGGATTAGCCCAGGACTGTGAGTTTTCTCGTCAAAACGGCGAAATGAACGTTCCACCAACGCTTGACTCGGGATCTTCTTGTGATAACTCACTGATTCCGAAATCGACCTGTTGGGGTAGGTAAACCCACGGATCAGCACTGATCCGCAACTCTCCCACAGCCCACCGTCTTGAAAAGTTGTGAATCAAATCCTGTTTTTCCGTTTGTTTCTTCATAACATAATACCGCGCCGCCGCATTTCCGTGATTATACACATCAAAAAATGTTTTGAATCAACCTTTTTCAGTCAAAAATATATACGAGAAAAATTTGGGTTTTGGATTTTTGAAAAGTGTCTCTTTTTACGGAATAGAAACAACAGAAATAACTTTATTTCGATACATTTCTTCATTTGAAATTTTTTTTCTTAGAAAATGGCAAAAAACTGAGAAATTCGCTTTTTTTAAAAATTGTCTAAAAAACATAAAATGAGGAAACATCACAGAAACATAACAGAACCACCAGAGATCAAGAAAACTGGCTACTTCCTGAATGGAGAAATTGTTTATTTTCTTACGAAATTCACCTTGCTCCTGTACCAGACAACCACAGAGTGAGTTTGGAAAGTTCCAGGGAGGCCAAGTCGAGATACCCCAAAAGCCGCTCGCAGCAACATGGTGGCTCTGTCATGTTTTGGCCTGGTGTTATGCACAGCGCCAGAATCGAGCTACGAAGGTACGATGAATGCAAATTCGTACCTTAGGGATATCCTCCAGCCTATAGTGACACCAACGGCCGAAAATTATTGAGAAAATCTTGTTTTAGTCAACGACCACCCACGCCCTCACAGGGATAGAATCGTTTAAAACTACTTATAGACCGTGAATATCAACAGAAAGGACTGACCACCGTTCTCTCTGGATATGAATCCCATTGAACATGTTCAAGAATGCTCCACAGAGCAGTTCTAAGTCGACCAAATGTTCCTACGACAGTCCAGGAACTCAGATAAGCTACTGTTCAAGAATGGCGCTACTTGGACCAAGACGCAATCAATCACCTCATATTGCGCATGCCTACCCGCGCGTGAACTTTAATTACAGCCAGAGGTGGTAGTATAGACTACTAGATTTTTTAAATGTTTTTTTAGACAAGTTTTAGAAAAGTGAATTTTCCAGTTTTTCGCCGTTTTCTAAGAGAAAAATTTACAAATGGAGAAATTTATCGAAATAAAGTTTTTTTCTGTTGTTTCTATAATGTAATAAGAGATACTTTTCAATAATCCAAAACAAAAATTTTTCCCGAGCATATTTTTGACTGAATAAGGGTGACGCAAAACTTTTTTTGATGTGTGAATTGATTTCCTATTCCGTCTGGTCAATGAAGGAACAATGAATTTGTCTTCGGAAGACGATGTTTTCGTGGTATTAAACCGAGACCATTCCTCGAATGAGAATATGGAGGAAAGAGAGGACCACTTGCATAAATGGATGGGCGACAATTTTTACATTTTCATATTTTTTACTTTGGCATACAACGGGAAAACCAACAGTTTTTACAGCGCTCACTTCTGTAACTTCCTCCTAAGTTCTTATCTGACGGATATTGTTCACCACAATTCGGAAACATCTCAATTTATGCTAGATTCTTACGTTGCCCACACAGCTCCGAAAATAAAAGCAGCTGGGCTACATGCAAAGATATTGATGAATTATAAAGTACAAGTATCTCTATCTCTATTATATCTTTATCTCTATATACAATTTTATAAGAATGAAACTCCGTTTGTCGGTCCGTCGTGTCCAGTGACACTGGTCGTGTCTATGCACGGCCAAACGGCTGAGTGGGGTGAGTCTACGAGTGGGGGGATCTTCTTGGATTTTCCGGGAATAGTGTATTTAAGCGATTTTAAAAATTTGTACTCCCACCTGAACCATGGGATGGTGGGCGGGAACCTTTTAATGCGCCGTTTTTTCGCAGATCGCTCGATCTTCTATCCGCTGCCACATTAAAATTTGATCTAGAGCACTTCGTACTTCAGCGACAAAGTTACGTTCCTGGACCCGTAGAACACGATGGTGCCGCCAAAATTGCCGAAAGATTCTGTCTTCCTGGAGAAATCAGCGAGATTATGCGGGAAATGACGAAAAACATGCAATCCCCGCTATGGTTTTTTTTCTGCCTTAAACCCAGTAAATTTCGACGGTTTTTGCACAGGTTGGTCTTAAAATGTTCGCTGGAGTTCCAATTCGGTTCCATGCGAGTTTCGAGACATGAAATTGTGTTTTCCGTTTGTAGTGAACGAAAATGTAGACGAAAACGTTGGTTATATCTACCGCTCTTCCTTATTCCGTCGAAAAGTAGTTATTTGATCTTTGCCTTCGAACCTCTTGATCTCGGCTCCCGTTTGAAAGACGCGGAAAAGGGTAGCCCTTCTACGCAGATAAAATAATGGCCTTTCTTTAGAAAAATAGACGGGGAAAACAAATACGTACAAACATTGAACATCCGACAGTTCTGTTAGTACTGAATTGCTCCTAAAACTAAACTTTTCGTGGTTCCACATAAAGTGCCTCGTTTGATAGTCATTTCCAATAGAAAAAACGTCTGCAAAGTTAGGTGGGCAGTATAACTTCCCTACATAGAAAACGAAGCAAATTATTACACAGCAATTTATTATTTTCGTTTTGCCCCTTATATAAAATTAATTAAATAATTTTTTCTTTTGCCATTCCTTTGGGATTTTCTATAGAAAGGGATTGTAAGCAATTTTCAAATGTTCCACCACTACCCGAACCAAGGACAGTAGGTCTCGATGGTATGGGGACTATATCCAGTAGCATCTATACATCCCACACCGAGCGAACGAGGAAACCCACCCCTAGCCAGCGAAGCGAGCAAAATCCCCTAATTACGTCGGATTTCAACCATAGTGATCCACCGTTTCCAATCATCCTACATGTCCCACTCAAGAAGACCATCGGATCTATACAGCCATATCGAGCGAGCGAAGCGAGCGAGAAAACTAGGCTAGTGAATTATTAAGTACTAATCATGAGATATAATATGAACTTTGTCCGACTGATCTGGGGTCTTCGACGTCTACAAGAAAAAGTGATCGCTTAATTCTTGGGAGGTGTGTATAAACAATCCTCGAGTTACGAGTATAGTAAATTAATTTTGTAAGTAACCAGGCTTGCTTACTGTTTGGGTATTTCATTAACCAAAAGAAAAATAGAAGGCAAATGTTTTAGATCGTTTTCCAAGGGGGCCCTTCATATTGCTCTAGATTTGATAGTGGAAAAACTTTCGTACAACACGAAAAAAATCACGGAAAAAACAGCAATCAACAACTTTCAAATGGTTAGTATGAAATGATAACGATAACCTACCAAAACATGAATATTACTGCCACAGAGTAATGTTTGCCGCCAAACTATACTCGGCATCTTTCATTTTGATGTCGAAATAGCGATGTGTGGCGGAAAAAAAATGCTGCAGCTCCACTTTTATCAGTTGTTCACTAATTTTTGGTCTGGTGACAGTAACTCGGATGCTGACTGATTGATCCACGGATCGGCAAATCTAAGATGAAAAATTGATGGTGGAACAGTGAAAACACTGACTCGAGGTTGCTATCTAGATCCTGTGTTACTAGAGTCGGGAGTTAACTCCCTAATAGTGTGGATTCGTAAAAGCGATTGAAAAAACGTTGAGAGAAACTAGACAAAAATTGGATTAAAAAACGGTCATGTGCAATTTTCTGTCAATTCATACCTATTCGAGAAATTACTTTTTAAATGGTTTTCAAGAAAATCACATTGCTTGCTAAAAACCCCGTATTTCTCTACTTTATCTCAATCAATTTGTTAGACCAAATTTTCAAAATTAGTTTAGGGCCGCTTTCACTATCAACTTATGTAACGGAGTTTGGCCAAACTACATTAAAAATAATCTCGAGGATCAAACCTTAGCGTCTTTCACCAACCCACAACTCGTTTGGAACAACGAAGATTCCTCAACGGAGGACACACTTTCCATTAAACATACTGGTAAGTAATGCATGCATTACAGGGACGTCCGTATGAAAGGATTGTTTCCGGGGAGAATTAAAATAAGAGAGAAAAAAAAGTATAATGATTCCTCGAAATCCCCCCCCCCCCCCCCCCCCCATTACACCATTAAACCCCATTACCGACGGTAAATTTGAAACTTCCGAGGTTGCATAACTGGACTAAAATTTGGATCGAAAAAACAATAAAAACACAACAACAAGATTAAGAATATCAACACAACAACGCAAAAAACAATATCACGATTTATCGTTATTGCCCTCTCCATTCACCCCCTTCCATCACGAAATTTAAAACTCCTGTTACATATTTCAAATCTAGACCAAATTCAAAGTTGAACAAAAAAATAATCAAAAAATCGGACGATAATAGTTAAAACATCATGATTCATCAGCATTCCCCCTCCATTGACCCCTTTTCATGAAATTTGAAACTCATGTTAAATTTTCCAAAACTAGACCAAATTCAAAGCTGAACAAAAAAAAAAAAACGCTGCAAATTATTTCACAAAGGTTTATTATTTTTTCAATTGAGTTTGATCGTAGTTTTAGTTGGCTTGCGTACGTCATAAGGCCCGTCCAGACTCTTCGGGGTGTCCTATTTCGAGTTGCCACAACCTATACTTCTATAATTATATACACATGTTTATATTTCTCGATTTGAGCTCCTATCTATTCAAATAGTTATTGCCTTAATAATATCATTATCTAAGTACGTACGAAAAGTCGAGAGGATATGTTATTAAATATGCGTAGAAAAAGCATTGGTATTAACACACAAATATGACCTAGAAAAATACATATATTCATGCCTCGAAGGAACGCTGTACCCATCTCATGGTGCCGCGGTGTATTATATGGGTATAACACGTAAAAGTAATAAATATCCATTCTCCTACACCCCTCTGCAACGCCCCTGGTCACTCCAGCCACCACAAGGTGCCGCGGCGCCTCCTCTCACTCCACCCCCCGCTCACCCCCCTGACCACCCACCGTGACCCCCTGCCAAGCGTGCCAGGCGTGCGTCTAACACGTTTAACACTCAAAGCCTCGAAAAAGACACTTTTTCGCCCGTTTTTGGCCCATAGCATCTATGCGAGTAAAGCGATCGGGATGGTTAAACATTAGGACCAATAGACCCCAAATGGAGTCTATGTGCGAAAGAACGGGTTTTTAAAGTAAATTCTTAGGCTTTTTATGGCCCGGACGGCGGACGGCTGACGGCGGACGGACATTTCAAATTTGGATTCTACGCACCTTGAAACGTAAAGTGACAAAGTTTGCGGGGGGGGGGTTATAAAAATTTTTTGCTACACGATCACATAGGCTTATTATTGGAAATAATAAATCAAAAGAATCACGAAAATCGGACGAGAATAGTTAAAACATCATGATTTATCAATATTACTCTCTCCATTCTCCCCTCCTCCTCCTCCTCTCTTGACGAAGTTTGAAAATCCTGACATTCTTCCAAAACGTATCGAATTCATATTGGAACAAAATAAGAATCACGAAAATCGGTAGAGATTTGTACCTAGCTTGGGCAGCGCTTGGCAAAGTCGGTAATCATCCCCAACACCACCCACAACGACAGCAAATCTGAAATTTCCTAAGTTTGCAGCACAACTAAACTGAAATTGGAATCGAACAAAGTGAGAATCATGGAAATCGGTTGAGAATTGTAGCCTGGGTAGCGTCGAAAAAATGTGTCAAAAAACCACGTTTTTTCGAATTTACCTCCCTCTATTCCCCTTCTGTCATGTTGAAATTCAAAATTTTCGGGGTTTGCTGGACAACTAGAATAAAATTTGGATCGGAAAAACAAAGAACCTCGGGAATCGGTTTGGAATTGTGGCCTTGGCAGAGTGCGACAAAATTAGTCACGCACACACACACACGCGCGCGCGCGCGCGCACACAGATGAACACACACAGAAAGTCAGACATACACCTAGAGCTTTTTTCACGGATTCGGTCTTAGAATGGTCTGAAACGGATTTGTATGTGGTTTTTTTTTTTCTCATGCTTGGGTTGTCCCCTACCCCCCTGGATGAATTGCAATAGGTCGTCCCTCTTGAATAAGAAGCCTGGCCTGTATGACCTAGCTTTTGAGGGACGTACTAAAAAGTTTCTCCTTGAAGCCGGGACAATTAATCCGCCACAACACAACAACCACCTGTTAACGTCCAGCTTCCATTTAAGAAACCAAAAAACATATTTCAGACATTTGTGTACAAAGTTGAGAAGTTTTTTATAATTTCTAATCAATATCGTTGGGACTCTATAAGGGCATAGGTACTATTCATCATCCTATCATAATAAGCCACCATAATTTTCATCACATAATTATACATAACTTTCCTCTAATCCTTGTACTCGGCTGCTGGTAGTCTATGCAATGAGGCTGTTTCTACTTCAATCTAGAGCTCGTTCTATTGTTCTATTATACATCGTATAGTAATATACAATATAGATAATGTTAATGAGGAACGAGGTTTGTTTCTCAATATGTTAAGTGACAAAATGCCAGGGATCGCTTTATGAGGAGCGGGCATGTTGAATATTTGCCAACTTTCTAGAGAGATACCTTCCTACTATCAACGAATATCTACCACAAAAATACTAGGAACGTACCTACCTAGTTGTTGCTCTACTTTTTAAACAATTATGATTTATTTAAAATGCTACTTTGCTTTCTAAGTACTAATTCTACTAAGTACTACTTAGTACTAATTCTAAGTACTAATTCTACTAATTTCTACTAAGTACTAATTCTTCCTGAATTTATTTTTATTATTTTGCGAGTTATTAGGAACCTAAGGGTTTCTGGTAGGTTTCTACGTATTTTTCCACGCTGAATCGAATATTAATACATGCAGATCTCTCCAATTCTGTTATAACCGAGTTTCACACATGTTTAGTTTATTTGGTATGCTCAATTCTGTACCTCAGAGGTCGATTATCGTAAGTGACATTTTGGCGATTTTACAGGAGAGCCAAAAGAAGTTGTGGGCACACCTATTTTGATCCCTATGGCCCATTCTGATGACTTTATCATGCTCAAATTAATTAATTTGAGCATGATAAAGTCATCAGAATGGGCCATAGGGATCAAAATAGGTGTGCCCACAACTTCTTTTGGCTCTCCTGTAAAATCGCCAAAATGTCACTTACGATAATCGACCTCTGAGGTACAGAATTGTACCTACATGTTTTTAGGAATACAACTAGTTCATTAAAGTGTAAATTTTCGTAAGTAGAAATAACAACTGTCTACAAAAGCTATGCGGCCATCTTGATATCACCGCTAACGGAGATTAGTAAATGTAACTCGACGGATTTTGGGGGTTTATACTCCTTGGAGTTTAAACTCGTAAAGTGCTCTGGTGAAAGACGATGATCAGGAATCTCCGTTAATTTCCAATCTTATGTTTATGTTGAAAGTGGCCCTGAGAATTGTAACCTGGGCAGCATCGACAAAAGTTGTCATGCACACAAACATTTAAAAGAACAACTGATTCGTGAAAACTCGGGGGGGGGGGGGGGGGGGGGCTTTTTATTTTTAAAAATGTATTAGGAAGACGTGAAATCTAAAATAAAAGAAAGAAGGTTCCACAAGAGTAGGTTACTTCAAACTAGCCTGCATTTCGAAGAGGAAAGTTTTATGGAGTAGGGCCCAGCTATTACTATCACTCGTCCCATTTAACCAATGCTCAGATATACCTAGTTCTCAACCGTTTATAAAACCCTAGTGTAACGAACAAGGCGGCTTCATCAGGTACGGCTGGTGGTTATCACCATGCAACCTGAATGCGTTTTGCTAATAACATCACGCAAGCGCGAGTCCGTTTGTTGCAGGCTCTCGATAAAGTAAATTGTGTAGTACTTTCCCATAAAACTGAAGCTTTCACAAATTAAACTAACTCATTTTCAATTAGGAACATTCTAGTTCAATGTTCGAAATTAAGTTATTTTCGTTTTCGAAGTAAGATAAATGAATCTAATTTAAATAGGAAAGGTGAATAAATGGTTGCTGTGAATCCAAAATCAACGAGCAGTAGGAATAGAAATCAGCAGATAGCATCTATAGACATTTGAGATTCTGTAGAGAAGATATCGATCTTTTGCATAGGGTTCACATTCTCAGGTTATGTTCACCAGAGTTCTATAACAAGGTGATTAACAAACAAAGTTTGTTGACAGTTAACTTTCCCCTCGATCTCCATTCCTTGCAATATTGCCTGTTACATCACATACTACGCAAGTTAAAATCGACATTTCTAATGCCAGTATAGTTTATAGGAGCCATGTTTTAATTAGGGCATACCTTTAAAAGAATAGTTAGATGCGAGTGTTCTCATATATATATATATATAGATTGGCAGGTTGTTTTCGACTGTATTCTATAAAATGATTTGAAGTTGGGGGATCTTGAGGTTCAGTCAGTAGATTAGGTTTTCATCAGGCCATATTTATATTCGATTTATTTATAAATCTTTATCAGGGCTTAGATGGGGGTTTGCTTTTTTTTCCTCCCGTCATATAAGTTGAATCATATTGAGACATTCACAAAATTACGTTGAGGAATGTACTTGAATTTTATTAATATTTGCTGGAAATCGATTAAAAAAATTAAAAACTTGCTAAAAAATTACCTATTTGTTTTGAATTGTATAATATTTTTTAGAAAGAGTTTACTTGCCATAAAATTGGTGGTTAACAATTTCTTTGCCCCTAATGGGCCCAAATTTCAAAAAATATAATCTACGAATATTTGCTCGTACGATCATGCTGCATGACTGAAACTTTTTTATTATTTTAGGAATCTACGGGCTGATGACCAAATTTTTTTTCATTAGTGGGGGGGGGTTAGCCATTTTTTTCTTCTACAGATCGATTACAAAGGTTCATTATTGAAAATAACAAACCAAAATTCTTGAACTTACGGCATTCCTGTCAACAAAGTGGTACAACTCAATGGAAAATTTTGTGGAAAAATATTTGTTAGATTTGCATCATCAACTGATAACACTTTGCGGCAGAAGATGTTTGTCTTTTTCAGGAGAACGATTTTTATAGTATTTGCCATAAATGGGTCAGTTGTTGAAGTGAATTAATAAATTCCTCGCCCGCCAGTATCTTTCAAAGTTGTGAGTTTTCAGCCTCTCAGAGGACTTTAGTTTCCAGAGGTCCGGACTCGGCAAGTCAGCTGGAATTTCTTGTTATCTCAGCTATTCCTGTTGACTGCAGCCAGTGCGGCTGGTTGTACTTTTGTCAAAAGACGGGGGAAAGGAGAGAGGGGGAAAATACGTAAGAGAAAATTGTTTAACGACAAGAGTTATTCAAAAACCGTGACGAATCTATAACCGGTTAGCAAATTTCAGAAAAAATTAAACTATTGCAATGGTTCCAAAATACAGTAGAAATCCGCAAATGTTTCAAAAGGTGAAAAAAACAATTAAATCGACAAAAGAAGTGTATTTACAATACATAATGTAGGTACATGTATATATATACCTATATATATATATATATATATATATATATATATACCAATATCTATATATATATATCGCAAAATATATATATATATATATATATATATATATATATATATATATATATATATAGGGTGTCTATGTTATGTTTGTCAACCGGTTTGCTCATTTGAACCCAGCTTATTGCCATCTGAAGAAATGCCATTTTTACTTCCTTTTGATTTCGACGATTCTGAAAAGGCACCAACACATCTGTGGTGTAATATTTTGGTAATTTACCTATACTCCGCCCGGCAGCACGTAGAGCTTATTTCTGTGGTGCGCCCGAATAGACCAAGAGCCAAGGCCGAAAATGGTTAGTTATTTCAGGAGAAGGTTTGAGATGTTTGAGATCAGATTTTGAAAATTTAGCCCGTTCTGGGTAAGAAAATCTTTGTCTGCCATCTCGAAAATGGCGGCCTCATAAACGTGGTTTAATTCGCCCATTTTAAAGATTTTCTCTAATAATCCCTAAACCGTACATCCCACGAAAATTCGTATACGTTGCAAAGTTGTAGAGCATAAAAAACCAAAGTGATTCTACCCAAAAAACTATGAATTATCAACCCAAATAATGAATTTATGGACAATCGAAAATCGGGCACTCACCTCCCCCCGTCTAGACTTTTGCCCTTCAAAAACACTTAGTGGCCTTAATATTGGTCTAATTCAGGTCTGTCAAACTTCATTCGATTCAGTGTTATGTAGGTACGTTCCAAAGTTCATTTCGAGCAAGTTTTTGCTCAGACCCTTTCCCATCGAAGTACAAAGTAAAATGCCGCTTCTGTACTTTACGTGAAAAATGACACAAAATTCATGAGTTCTGCTGTAGTAAGTCAGTAGGGAAAGGTCTCAGCTAAAATATGCTCGATATGAACTTCGGAAAGTATTTAACCTCGACTGGAATGTTAAAGCCACTAGATGATTTTGAAGGGCATAAGTCTGGACGGGGGAAGGAGAGGACACACCCAAAATTAGCCCGATTTTCAATTGTTTGTAATTCGCTTATTTTTAGAGATAATTCAGTGCTTTGGGATCGAATCGTTTTATTTTTTATGCTCTACAACTTTGTTTCGTATAAAAGTTTCTGTAGGATGTACGGTTTAGGAATTATTAAAGAAAAACTTTAAAATGAGCAAATTAAGCCATCTTTATGAGGCCGCCATTTTGTATTCCACCGATTTCGAGATGGCAGACAAAGATTTTCTCACTCAGAACTGACTAAATTTTCAGAATCTAATCTCAAACCTTCTTCAGAAATTACTACCTATTTCCGGCCTTGGGTCTTGGACTAAATGTAAATTTTGATAATTATGAGGATGTGTTTCTCTTATTAATTACCTAATTTACCACTTTCTGTTATCACTCATGTGCCCCAATAAATTCTTAGCTATTCTACATCTCAAAATCGCCCACATCGTCCATGCCGTACATTTGCAATACGGAGGGCTAACGACAATAACTGACGTTTGATCGTTCCGTCGAACAGTTGCCGGCTATTAGCGTGTCGCTCATTAAGACAGACACAGGGTGAATATGCGTGAGTCGGGCTAATCTGAAATTGATTGACTACTGATTAGGATTACATGCAAACCATATTATTTGACTAAATATCCACTTGATTACTCTAAATACACACATCCTGATTAGCATTTATTTCTCTGATTAATAACCAAGTTGCTCTGCATTTGAAACACATAGAAAATACTAGCATTCTCTATGAAAATTTACTGGATAATAAATTAAAAAATAAAGAAAACCAAGGAGTTTGATCTCTTGTTATGAGACCGATATACGTTTCACGAATTGTTTGCCATCTATACCTACTGATCTCAGGAACACATTTATAATATTCGAGCACTTTTTTCAAGTGAAAAGTGGTGACTTTCTAAGTCTTCTTATTCATGAGACTCTTGATCATTCATGGCAAAACTCGGCTTCCGGGTCTACCTATAGGTTGCGGTAGTATTGTTTTCACTTTCGGGAAATGGAAAATTTATTTCTACAAATTCAAAATTTCTACTCGCGTAAACATAAAACGTTTTAGACCTTTTGAATAACTTTCGTTTCGTGTCTGTCTGTAACACGCATTTAACATCTACCGTTTTCATTCGATATTGATGATGAAGTTTTTAGTGGTTGTGTGGGTAAGACTGAACCACTGTGTGTGGGTAAAACTGTAGATGGTTCTCTATCATTTACATAACTCACAAATCAATGCTTCTCTCCGCGCATGCGCAAACCTAAAATCCAACAAGCATCATTTTCTCGCGGCCAATTCATCCGATCTCAGAAGTTTTGGGGTTGGATAGAGGATGCCCTTTTTCTGTCTAAGTAAACGAAAAATTGGGCCGTTCTGACAATTAGGAAAGGCTTTGATATAGAAGGCTCGGGAACAAAATTTTGAAGAATCCCTGTTACAGCTTTACTATAGCGGTAATTTTCTTTACGACATTCAAGGGCCTTTACCACATTTCCCATTCCTGTCTCTCATTCCCTATGGATCCATCCCTTCCGAAATTTCGAGGCGATCTATCATCTCAGCGTTTTCTACAATTTCCCCCTCTCATCTTTCCTTATCTAGCCCCCTTCAAAATGTATCCCCCACTTCACAACTTCAAAGCTCTCCAAAGCCTTTCCTAATTGTCGGATCGGTCCAATTTTTTTTACGCTGACGAAGGTTGGCATCCTTCTATCCAACCCCATAATTTAAGCCCTTTTGAATGGCTCGAAGCGCGAAAAGCTGCCAAACTCCACTATTTTCTCTACTGCTGCGCATGACATGTGATATTCATTTCACAAGCATTACTTTTACAGTTTCCATTCGATTTCGATGAAAATCTAGGATTGGTCTCCTATCAATTTCATAATTCAGATAACTTTCACATTCCGATCTCGCTCGAATTTGAAGTGGAGAACTACTTTGTGAGACGACGATGTGACAACATCATTATGAATTTCATCACTTGTAACAAGCCTGACCTCTACAGTTTTCGTCTGATTTTATCAAAGTCTCAGGACGTGCTGTCCACCAAACTCATCTTACCTCTAGTTTACGATTATTTGGTGAAACATTTGATTTTTATCTTTTTAGCGATTTTCCAAAGAAAAAATGAGCTTCGAAATTTCGAAAGTGGGAAGGAAGGGTCGAGGACCCCTTACAAATCCGTTTCATACATCAAAGAACACAATCCTAGATTTCAACGTTTTATCGTATATATATAGGGTGTATTTTCGTATTTCCAGACGAAAACTCCCTTCAAACACGGCGTATAAAATTCGTTCCAACGCGGAAAAATCCGTCTTGGCAAAAGATAGGTCAGGTTCGTTGGCCAGCCCGATCCGTCCATAATTTCCGGCTCAAATTTACAATTTAATGACCCAAAAAATGCTTAAAAAAAAGGGAAAAAAAGGGTTTTTTGACAATACGGCATGCGGAGTGTCACAGTCGGAGTATTTTTCAGCACTGAGTCGATTGCGACCACTCCCAGATCTCTAAAATTCATGTTAAGTGAGGAAATCGATTTTTAGGTGAAAAATGCCCATAATTGACCAAATTTTCGAGTTCGGCTGCGTGTTCTAAGATTTTCTTTGCGATCTCATCACACGGCTGTCCCTCAGTTTTATTCATGACATGGTTGGCCTCAATGATCAGAATTTAAGTGCCTAATTTAATGTTATCCACGTTTCTTTGAAAATTCGCTTAGTCATGCTGCATGACTGAGTACCTATAATTTCAATATCAATTCTAGGGAGAGATATCTACAGAATGACACACATATTGCCATCCAAACTGCGTTCAACGATGATCGTTTAACCATTAATTTCAGAGTTATTATCGTTCAGCAATCTCAGCAGGCTTTGACACGCAATAGTAGGCTGAACTTCTGGCAATCTGGTTCGATCATGACCTTGTAAGTTATAACTGTGTATTACGTGAAATGCCTTGCTTATCTTTCCCATGGGCTCTTCAATTATATTTCGCTGTTATTTTTTGTATTGTCATTTTATAAAAGTAATGGAATTACTGTCATTAAGATGCAATAATGTCGATTACTATCAGATAAATGTAAGAATTATAAGTATATTAGTCACCTTCAGAAAATGCAGTACTTACAGTCTTTTGAGATGCAAATTGGACGCAAAAGCCCTTGAATGAACTTTTTCCAGCCGGTTGTCGGTTAAAATCCTGAAACAAACCCAAATCATAAATCAGTGCCTTGTCGTAGAGTCGGGAATTACAAGTAGGAAGTTATTAAGTGTCATCATCAAAGCAAACGCTACACCGCTATTAGTGATGTTGACAGAAGAGGCTGGAAAGAGTGGAATAGGGGGGGGGGGGGGGGGTGTTAAAAGTCAATTAAAGAAGTTGCCCTTTAATCTAATTTGAGGCGGAACCCTTGAAAGCCGTGACAGCTATAGAACTTTCTCTGACTCCCTTGACACAGCGCAGTGTTGACACTAGCCGACTAATAATCACAATTTACACCCTCCTTTCGGAATCAGGTGGCAGACATCATAGTGGTTGCGTACCATAGTATGTACTGTAGTACTACTACAGTAAAGTAGAAATATAGAACTATAGTACTATAGATGAAAAGTAAAACTCTCAAGGAGGGGATTTTGTGGTCCAGGCCTGTTGGCTTATTACACTTTCCTGCCAGTTTCACATTTACTCAAAGAGATTCAACCCTCTAGTGAAGGATGTAAGCCCCTGTTCGCTTTCGAATAGACCTCATTAGGATTTGTGCCCTAAATAGTTCAAATCTGCGATGGGTGAGTGCAGTGCACTCAAAGATTATGTGTGATGCTGTTTAGTCTGTCTCCTCACATACCCTACACAGGGCTGCAAAGCTAGTTGTGGTGCTAGATCGGAGTGCTGGTCTTGCGACTGATGAGGGACAAATGCGCTGGGGCTAGTTGGACGAAAGCGCCAGTGCTTTGTCGCAAAAGCGCCAGTCCGTAAGGGACGGAGGCGCCGGCTACAGCCCAAAAGCGCTGGTGTATTGTTCAAATATCAAATATTTCCCAAAAGCAGCGGTGGTTTGAACTAACAATGGTGAAATTGCACCCAAAGTACCGGCCCCGGTGGTCTTGATGGTAGTTCATGTTGACAAATGATGTAGGTGAAACAAGTATGTATGAGGACAAAGAGATCAGAATGATGTGTATAATTTGGTGGTGGTCTGGATGCTCGCATCTCAAAAATAAAAAATAACTTAAATTAATCCTCTTGGTAAAATAGAGATTAGTTGGACAATTAGCTCACAAAGATTTACATAGCTGGCACCACAAACATAATTTTTTTCTCTTAAATCAATCCTTTTACTAATATATAGATTAGATAGACAAATGTTCAGAATGATGTGCATAGTTTGGTGGTATGATGGCGAGACGCAAAAAACAAAAACCTAATAACTTCCGATTGTAGGAAAGTTAGGAGTAATGAAGTATGCGTGGGTGTCACCAAAAAGCGCCGGTGTATTGTTCAAATACTTCCCAAAATCGACAATTAATCCTATTCAAAAGGGCCGGGCGTTTGAACTAAACAATGGTGAAAATTCTACCAAAAGCGCCGGTGGCTATGATGGTAGTTGTTAACGTTGACAAATGGTGAAGGTTAAACAAGGAGGTTTTCGTCCAAAAAACGCAGGCGTATTAGTCCCTCATCAGTCGTAAAACCAGCGCTTCAGTCTAGCAGCGGAAGCGCCGGTGCTTATATTGCTCATTGTTTTTAGTTCCTTACGGTTTTCTCATGTCCTATTCGTCTGATCTCATTCATATTCAGAAGGTAATAAGGAAATGTCAATTTGGTTGTCCCAAATGTATTTCATCACGAACGTATCTTTAGTAGCGTACCATACGTGAACTTCAAACCCTTGTAAGAAGTATGACTTCGACAGTTTTCAATTTACCGATATCGATGAAATTTTCAGGGATTTGTGAAGGAGAAGGAGACATTCATTTTACGGATACGATAAATCAATATTCCACTCAGAACTTGGCAGAATTTTTCTAATAATATGAAAACTTGCCCCAAACAACTCGTCCTTCGACTGTATCGCAATAACTTCATTTCATCCTCAAATCCGGCGGTCGTTGTTATTCTCACGAAACATTTCCTTTTCTGTTGAAGTGGGTTTGATCAACCCGGCTCCTCACCCAAACCGCCTTACAAAACTTTCATCGGAACGCAAACCACATTTCGAGAAGGGTCGAGGCGGGACGACTCCGCCTTTTGGTAACAAGAGATATTCAACTCACGAGCGAGGAGCGACCCAAAGGGATTAATTCCGAAAGAACGAGGGAACTCTTTCGCGCAAACCCTCAAACACCGCCAGATTCCCATTCAAACGGATTCTGATTTCGGTGGACCTTTTCATTAGCATTGGTTAACCTACCACATCGAGGTTTCTTTTCCTCGGGAACGACTATAATCAAACGAAGGAAGGGTATTTCCGACTGATCCCTGAACGCAGATTTCAACTCTCGCAACACAAGCCGAATGAGGAGAGCAAGGAGAGTCTGATTCTAGTCCACAATCGCAGCAAATTATAGCACAAAGGTTTTATTTATAATTCCATTATTCTTCATTCATTAATAAACATCTGCCAAGTTTGGAAGGCAGCTTATTATTGTAACATGGACGTACAGAATTAGTTGAAGAACAAAGTACGAGTTAAAAGTATCAAATGCAAAATAGAACAGTATATATATATATATATATATATATATATATATATATATATATATATATATATATATATATATCACCTGAAGAACGACTCTAGAAGAGCTTGAATGTAATCACTTAGTAAGAAAAGAAAACAGAGATTGACAACACAAAACTATTTTTAATATTTCGGCTTCTGCCTTTTTCGAAACTACAAGAGAAAATGACTAATTTGGGATGTTTGCAACGTTGGCAAGGAATTTACGTAACTTGGGATATCGCTTCAACGTCTAATATTTAGGCCTGGAAGATCGTAAGCACCTAACAGTTACAATGGGCTTTTCCCGATTGGTGAAGCATTCGCTTGATGTCGTTGGGCCTCATTTTCTTCAAGAGCTTAATGCCAAAACAATTATCAAAAGTTGAATTACGGGCAGTAGCACGTCGGCTTACAGGAGAATCATCGTCAGACCGAACCACAGATGCTCGATGGTTGTTCACCCTCAAGTTGAGTGGAGTTTCCGCTTTTCCCACGTAAAAGGCAGGACACTCTTTACAAACCAACTCATACACACACATAGGTATCGGGCATTCTGCGGAATGCGGGCATGTGCATGAGTTGGGATTGTTCAGAGACTGGGAAACTTCCTTCTCAATAACTAACTATAGGGCAAACTTTGCAGCCGCGCTTCTTACATGGGTGCGAAAATTCGCTCATACGATCGTGCTACATGACTGGAACTTTTTTGTCATTTTTTGGGATTTTTTTTTAGTACATTTTTTGAAATTTAACCAATTTAATGGGCTCAAAAAGTGTTGTCCAACGAACTCATCCTTTCTTTTGAAATGCTTGATTTTTTGGCGAAAGAACGAAGTTTTTAACTCAATTCTATCGAGAGTTATCGTCTGGAATGACACATACATATACATATACATACATATATACATATATACATATATACATATATATACATATATATATATCTATATATATATATATATATATATATATATATATATATATATATATATATATATGTATATAAAAGCGTTAAAATCCAGGAATCATTTCAGAATGCCTCAAAACAGATTTCGATGAAGAAAATTTTTGAAAATTTTCATTTTAAAATTTTTGGAGCCATTGCAATAGCTTTATTTTCTATGAAAATTCTCTAAAATACTGAACTCGGTACATAAAAAATGGAGTAAAATGCCGCCAATCGCATTCTTTTATTTCAATCCGTTCTTGGAATATGATATTTTAGTTTTTCTTTTCCCCCAAGGAAACCTAAATTTTTTCCTCTTAAACTTAAATTACTCCACCTAAATTTTTTTGTAAAGAACTTTTGACATTTTTGGAATCACTGTTAAATCTTCTATAAGCATGGTGCACTTTGATTCAGGGATATTTCCATCTAGAGACCATAATAACAGCTCAATCATAGACAAAATGTTTTATTTTTTATTTTTACTAGGGTTTTCTGGAAACATAACCCTCTATAAGCCTACGAGATTATGGTCGGTTTCTACGTATTTTTTCACGCTGAATCGAATGATAATGCTGTCAGAATGTCCCAACTCATAACCAAGTTTTTTACTTCATTTAACTAGTTTTTCCCTAAAAACACATAAAAATAACAAACTAAAAATTTGTGAGTCCAAGTGTAAAAAAATTCGGTTACAACGGAGTTTGAGAGATCTGCAAGTGCTACCATTCGGTTCAGCGTGGAAAAATACGTAGAAACCGTCCCCGAACCCATGGGTCCATAGACGGTTATAATTCAAGAAAACCCTCGATTTAAAAAAAAAAACTCATTTTTTAACATTAAAACAAATTTTCCTCCCCTAAATATCAAAGTAAAAGTAAAATTGACTATACCGTTTGAAAGAGTATTAAATGAAGGACTTTTCATGGGATTTGCCAGTTTCCTGCAATTTTTTTGGAAGAATTTCAGAAATTTTATTTTTTCAAAGTCGTCTACGTTTGAGCTATTGTTATGGTATCTAGGTGGGAACATTCCTGAATCAAAATACACCATGATTATAGAAAATTTAACGCTAATTCCGAAAATGTGGTAAAAAGTTAAAATTGAATGAATTGAAGTGGAGAAATTTAAGTTTAAGAGGAAAACACAAGGTTTTCCTAAGAAAATAAATAAATAAATAAATAAATAGAAATAAATAAATAAACTGTTGAAAATCATATATCTAGAACGGATTGAGATAAAAATATGCGGTTGGCGGCGTTTTACTCCATTTGTGATGTACTTTTACGCTACTTTTTTTCCTTTGTTTCGCATCTACGAGCAGTTCATCTTGTATATACACACTACATTATTTAAGGATCTTGGGATCTTAAAAAATCTCTGAAACATACAACAATGATTTATGTTTTATTCCACTCAAATTCAAGTCGGATAAATGTTCGATGATTCTGAAGTAATTTGTAGAGGAAATCTCGACAGCAAGAATACATAAGTGGTCAAAGTTGAGTTCTTTATTCGGCTCGGTAGGTTTTGAGATGAAAAACTCGATCAAATCCACGAGGAAATATATATTTATCTACCTAAGTCGGGTGTTGCTTGACAAGGCGTGAAATAATGTCGATTCTCCGCCAACGCCTTCTTGTCATTCGCTGAGAATAACATGAATCAAAAGACTGGGGAGGATGAGGTCTGAAGGCTGCAAAAAAAAGAAGAAAAAAAGCGAAAGTGTGGAAGTGATCAGGAGAAAAATGCTCGGTCGTTGGAGCGGCGACCGCCCCCGCTCGGAGAAAATATAAAATGTGGGCCCATTATTGTGAACCCCAGGGCCATCGATAGCCCAAGTTCTTCTGAAATATGCGGGAGAGACGCCCCCTTTTCAAAAGCTCGTTCGTTTTTCACCTCTGGCGGACTTTGAGGAGCTTCCGTTGATTGAGGTGGAATAGTAAGGGAATGAGGAGCTATCAGAAACAAAACTTGGAGAGGCGTCAGAACAGGGCTATTAGGAACAAAATTTGGAAAGGTTTCAGAACACGTTTCTGGTAGAAAATGTATCTAACCCGAACGTAAGAAGCTGAAGGCGAAATACACCACTTGGAAATTTCCTGGTTGCTGAACGTAACCTGTACAATTAGTCCTGTACAACGCACGCGTAAACCAGCTAATATTTATGGGACTGAGGAGCCTTGGAATGGAATGAGGATGGACAAGAGAGGAAATCAGCGCACACATCGATTCGGCAGTTGGCTATTGTTACTATCTTTCTGAATCTATAACCTGTACAAGTAGACCTGTGGAACGCCCGGGTAAACCAGCTTGTCTTTTATAAACTGAGGAAGCCTTGCAATGGAATAAGGATGAACAAGAAAAAATGTCTCATTACAACCTACAAACAAGAAAAACAGAATGTAGAGCGAATGATCGATTGAAGAGGAGTCGCTGTCGACAATTATTGCCTGAAGTGAAAAGTGGGTGCTGTGGGGGTTGAAAGAATACCCCACCCAAAAGACGCAAAATGTCTCTCTCTCTCTCTCTCTCTCTGTCTTTAGAGAATAAACAAGCCCGGAAGTTGAGATGGAAGGTTTGCGAAGGAGGAAACGCCCCTAAATTTGAATTAATGGCGCCAGACACGAAAAGAGGCTGGCTTATTCCCACGGTTCATTAGTATACATTTCTCACAGAGGCGGGGTGCAGCATTAACCCCCCCCCCCCCCCCATCTCTTCACAACCCAACTTCAACCCTATCCACTCTATAGCAGAACCAAATAATTTTGAGACCACTTACTCTTTCTACCAACAGTGGTAAGAATACTCCCATTTCCCTCTTGGCCTCCAAGGAATAAAATGAGCTTTTAGCCGGGATCGTCGGAATTGTGTAATGCGCATCTTGAAGGAGAACCCTCCCTCGGCTACGGTTAAAGAAAGCCCCGTGTGAAATACGCCCGCGATTTTCTCTTGTTTCCCAATGGGAAATTAAGTTATATGAAACGCGATTTCCAACAGATTCGAAAAACGGGATGGCAACGATTTCTCTCCGTTCGCACTTGTTGAGTGTCTCGTAAAAATTAGATTCGGGGTCTCCCTTTAAAGTTTTGCCGCATAGCTTCTTCCTTTTATGATAATTATTTTCTGCGAACTCATTCTTCGGACAGCCGCGAAAAAAACCTCCTAATTATGAGAGCATCTCGCACGAAAGTTGACAGTGGAAAAGCTATAATTACGCTTAAACACACTTCTTTATTCATTTAGATAACGCAAGCCCATTTCACAACTGCATAAAAACTAGGTAACAACACAGTTCATAACAAAGAAGGTAAGTGAATGTAAAGAACTTCACAAGAAAAAATCCAACAAATTATTACCTACACAAAGGTTCATTATTTCTGTATTAGATAGCTCTCCTGCGCAGATCATTGGTCTATTTAAGTCAAGCATCACACTTGTATGGACATTTTTAAAAAGCTAGAACTCAACATACTTAAACATTCTTTACCAAACTTTAGCATTCTCTACCAAAACGTCGTCTTGGTACACTTGGACGTTATAAACGCTATCGTTATGAGCGATAAAAAGGTAACGTTTTTACATAGGATTCCGCCTTTATAGAAGGTTCGTTGTTATAACCAATGTCTTTATAAATGATTTCCACTGTATATTAATAAGCGAATTTGAACGACCACTAATGTTATCACGGAGAAATACATTGGATCATAAAATCGTTCTTTCAGTTACCCGACAAAATATCCACGATTCAATGTTTTGCCGTGATAGCGGTGACAATTTTTATTTCTGTAAGACAATTCCATCATCACTGTGCTGCGGACTCGTACGCAAGAATTCGTACAGTTTCCTCACAATTTCCCATCACAATTCCGATTTCGGTAGAATTTGTATCCAATTTCCAAGGGATTCTATTGAATTTTGAGCGCCAGTGTCCAGATGGACTCCTCCGTTAAACTCTTAGTACTCTAAACGCTTAGTAGACAAGAGCTCAATGAAATTCTAAATGGGAAGGACTGGGAGAATCTTTACAAATTCAAAAAGGCGGCTCGGACTTGTAGTCGTTCATTGATTACGGAATTCAATGATAATTAGAAAAACTAAAATCACAACAGAATACATATTCTATATATTTATAATGTGAGTGAAATACAACATAAATAATAGTAATAATAATGAAGTATGAATAAGAAGCAATGAAAAGCTATCATGTACTCACTAACAAGACAATAAGTTAAGAGGATTATGTACCAATCAACAAACCACAATAAGTAACTGTACTTCCAAAAAATAACATAACGGTATTAGAATGGCTTTTGTAACAATTAAGATAATGAATCATTTATATTTTTAAAAACGTTGCATTCTAGTTTGAGCGAACTCCGGCTTACGGTAAAAATAACAATAGCCGTTCATGTTTCTTTAATTAATATTGTATTTATCATTTATGTAAAATAAAAACATTTTGAAAAAAAAAAAAAAAAAAAAATCGTTCGAGCTTTGCGGTCATATAATAGAAAAAACCCACACAAATTCCCCCCCCCCCCCCCCCCCACCACCCCCCACCACCTCAAAATTTGTCGGTTCACATTTCCAACAAAAAGTCAAACTAAAAAAAAAAAAAAAAATGATAATAAAAAACCGACCTTCCGAAGCTTTTCTCTGAAACTCCTGGACGAAATAGCTCAAAAATCATAGATCGGCCAAGGATGGGCCAGTTACATTGGCTTCAATTTTGAACATCCCAAAAGCGTAGTAATAAAGGGCTGAAATATTGAAAAATCAAAATCTTGAAAACTTTCGAGTTTCCCAATGTTTTTTGGATCTCATTTATCGACATCAATCCGAAGAATCGGATGAAACCACCCGGGTCGCAGTATGTTCATCATGCTCTCTCTAAGGACTGGAACTTTGACAGGAAAAAGAATAAACAACAAGAGAGAAAATCATAACTAACAGCGATAACCGGTTTGTTTGGATATCAGCTCTAGCTACGTATAGAGTTTAATTTCATCAATTTGTTATCTCTATCCTCTGGTAAGTACATGTAGTTATATTTAGAAAATGTTCCATAATCCCAATTTAATATTATAGACCAGTGATCAGCGCTGAAGGGCTACCTAATATAGAAATAATAAACCTTAGTTTAATAAAGTGCAGTGTTTTATATTGTTTGGAACCGCTATGCGTTGGGAGAGTAGAATCGGAGTTGCCCCCGATTCCCTTCAAAGCTTCGAACCCCATCAGATTTTATCATCTCCAGATATTTGGCGGCCTTTCAACTCCGCTTGTCCTGAAGGCTTTTTTTCGATTCCCCACCCGAGGCTCAACCGATTGTTTCAATAATTTAAAACGCCGGAGCCTTCCGCTACATTGAGATCCCCCCCCCCCCCACCTTCCCACCACCCAACGCCACTACTTTTCTTATTGGAAAAGGCACCTTTCGGAAGTCGCTCTCTGGGAAAGGGAGAAACTTCTCTTTTTTTTCGGTTTGTTTTACCAAGTTTTTGGAGCCGCCCCAAAACCGGGTCTCTGAGGACAATGAGTTGCTGTAGTAGGAGTTAGAGGTCAGGGGAGGGGGTTATATATCAATATATTTATATAAAACCATAAAGTTATGAGAGTGGGCAACTCACAAGTAGACGTTTCGCATTATGTGTCTTCAGTACTGGCAGTATCCAGGCCACTCGCATCTGCTCGAGTGTGGGTGGTGAGAGGGGGAAGAAAAATTTCCAGTCATGCAGCATGATCGTATGAGCGAATTTTCTTAAATTACCAATCACCTCGTATGATAATATTTCAAATTGTATTTGAGCAATTTCATTAGAAAGAAATTGTTAATAACCAATATTATGGCAAAACAACTCATTCTAAAATAACATTCGGTAGTTCAGAAACAAATTTGGATTTTTAGGTTTTTTTTACAGTTTTTATAGAATTGTCAGCAAATATTAATGACATATAAAGCAGGTTTTTCAGCATAATTTTGGGCAAAAATTTTATAATGTCCTCGTTAAGCGTTGATGATTCTCTTTTGACTGAAACTCAGCTAAAAATTATAAATTCAACAATTTTTTACCTAGCTGCAATGTATATAATGAACTGCGAAGATTACTCAAGTAGTAGAGAAACTATGTTCAAAAATATCAATCAAAAGACACACACACACACACACGCGCGCGCGCACACACACACACACACACACACACACACACACACACACACAAACACACGCACTCACACACTTACACACACACGCACAGTTTTTTAACCCCCCCCCCCCCTCAAAAGTTTATGAAATTTGGCTCCGAAATCATGCATCGGCCGGGGATGTACCAGTAACATCGGCATCAGTTTTGACCAACCCTAAAAGGCAGTAATAAAATGCCAACTTATTCAAAAATCGAGATCTCGAACAATTTCAAGCTAACAGTGACGATTTTTGCTTGTCAATGATAAATGTAATCCCAAAGAATCGATTAAAACTTTCCGCAACTCTACGAGGGCTAGAACTTCGAAAAAACCTTCGGATTTCCAGGCGTGAGACATGAATGAATAAAATACAGGCAACCCCCCCCCCCCCCCCCCCCCTGTGAATATAATCACAGGTACTCGCAGCACAGTGGTAGAGCTACGACTCCGGGGGTGGCGGAAACGGTTTTTTTCCGATTCAGATTTCAATCCAGTTATACATCAAACCTTGAACGGTTCGGATTTACTAACGATGGGGTAAATGGTAAGTTCAAAAAATCATTGTATTTTCGTTTTCAACGATTTCGTTTTTTTTTTTTTTTTTTTTTTTTTTTTTATCGAGCTGGAATTTCATTTTGATGATGGTTTTTTTGTGAAGAGGAGTGATAGAGGATGGCAATACCAATGTACCGTGATATTTCCAACCAATTTATAAATGGAGTTCATTCTTTATTATTGTAATGAATATGAAGGGTGGTGTGGGGAGGGGGAGGGGCCAGAGAGTAGGTACATCCAATAAAATAAAGATATATTCGCTATCCTTACCGAAATCATAAACAAATTTAATGCATTTCCTGCTTTGTATGCATTACTTGCCAATATGCATGCCAAATGTATTTCTAAAAATAAATAGACCCCTATCACCCGTTTATATTGAAGGAGGCAATTTGAACATTTTCTACATTTGACCTGACGAAGTGCCTTTTAGGGTTTCGGAATAGCATCCCCATTCACTTTCTCTCGCCTGAGTTTAATTTTCGAACCTACGAAATTTTTTATGTTTGAGAAATTTGAACCGCAGGCTACATTTGACCTGTCGAAGTGGCTTTCAGGCTTTTGGAATAGCAATCTCATCCATTTTCTCTCGCCTTATTTTGATGAAATTTGAAACGTACGGATCTGCCTTTCGGAGGTTCGAACCGCTACGACCAAGTAGTGGGAGGAGAGTTGTAAGGGAGGGGGTAGATATGAAATAGCAATCCCATGCAGCCTCTACCTTCCAACGTTTTCTTCCTAGACCACTGAAAATGTGTAATATCCCCCCCCCCCCCATCCCCAAAAAGATGCTCCGCGATTTGTACTAGGGGACAGCAATCCGACTTTCGGCCCGAAGGGGATGAGATCATAAATTTTACCACTTGGCATCGTTTGTACCCGAAGCGTCTTTTTGGGGGGACGTATTCATGAGGACGAAAATGTCTATAGTTATTCTTGTAAGACAAACGAGAAGTGAGCGTCTAATCTTTCTGATAACGATTCTTGAAGAGGTTTAAATGGGCCATATTTTGTAAGTGTACAATTAATTGATGACGTATCAACATTGAGCATAATGTCTGACAATGATTCAAGTGTGGACTCATCGTATATCGTAGCCGTACTGTACGAAGATGTGTAAGAAAGCACATCCTTCAAATATGTTCAGACATCAATTATTAAATTTGCTTTATTGCTTATTGGAAATATCAATGTATTCATTAAATGAATTTACACAAATTTGTAAAAGGTTTAAATTATTATGTAAGGGTTAAATTAAGATGCGCGCCAGGATAGGGCGTTAGCACTACCAGTGTTTTAGAAAGTCAGGTAATCGGCTGGAAGTGTAAACAATTCCAAAAGTCCCCGCCACGTAATGCACGCCTACAAAGTGTGTACGAACTTTAGGATAACAAGTCAAGATTAGACGGTCCTATCCGAAACAAATCGTTCACGACAGAAACTTATCAGTAGTCCAAGTCTTCCCGTGGCTAACAGTCTGCCTATCATTTTTATAACGTTTATAATGGATTTATCGTATGTCGATGAATATTTCAGCGATTGTTCATCTTATAATGAAGATTTGGAGTCTAAACCTTTAAAACCACGTAGTGAACCCCGGGAATGACAGAAAATGTAAGAATTTTGAACGTAAACCAACAAAATGGGGGGGGGGTTAATTGTTTAAGCAGAACCAACTTTTCGAATCGGCCAGCTGGAGCTCTCAGTGGAGCCAGTCATTTCATTCGTCCCTTGATGTCCTAGACAGGCTCCCTATCAAATTCCGTTGTAATCAGACAGACTACATAACTTAAGCACACCCAGCTGATCAGGATGGAGCCTGTAAGGTCATTCGTCTCTTATTATCCAAGAGAGGCTTCCTAACAATTTTCAACGTCCTACGGTGAACAGGAGAGATTTTAGCTCATTCAGCTGATCAGGATGGCGCTCCTCGCTTTGCTTTTGTTGTGCTTTTGTTATCAAATTCGACGTCCTACGGTGAATATGAGAGATTTGATCAAGATTTTTCCTGGTCAGCTGATCCTCACCAAGGTTTCGGAGGAGTAGTGACAACAGTCCATAAATATATATATTATATATATATATATATATATATATATATATATATATAAAGAAATCTGAAAATGAATGAATATTGTAAACGTCTTCTACACCTGAAACGTAAAGAAAATGCATCCCTACCCCCCATGTGCCGCCGTGCCGACGGCTGTATACCCCCTTTTCTACAAAAAGTTGGGTAAAATACTTACACTAGATGTTCATGTCTGTGGTTGCCCAGACCACAATTATTCTCAACAGTGCGTGAATCGTGGTTCTTTCTTCTTTTGATCCCAATTTTAATCTAGTTGTGCAACAAATCTTGCAAGTTTCGATTTTTATGACGGAAAGAAGAAAATTGAAGGGGTGAAGCCGAAAACTTTTTTTTTAACGACACATTTTGTTTGATGCGACATTAATTTTTCTGTTGTTAATAAATTAAATCGTAATGAAGCCTCTTACAAGAACTTTTTTTTTTTTTTTTTTTTTTTTTTGCTCCAGGTATATAATGCATATATTTTTTTGTTCTATATCTGTTTTTTAATTATTTTTGTGCTTTTACACAACTTTTATTTTTACTACCAATTATTGCACAACTGTTTACGAACAACTTTGCTTTTTTTGGTAAACAATGTACACTATGAGGGGCGAAAGCCCTATTTACAATAAATGATTTTACTTTACTTTACTTACTTCGGAAGATCCTAATTAGAATAGTAACAACTCTACTACATCTACAGTAGAGCCCCGATTATCCATAAAATTGGGTGGCAAGGGCACCGCGGATAGCGAAAATCGTGGATAACCCAAAAAAACACCAAAAATGAGGTGAAAATACGAAAAAAATATTTTAGCATAAAACTATGTTTTATTGTACAAAAACATGATGTGTAAAACTTTTAAAATACCTATTTATAGAACAGCAGAAACCTTTGCTCTAAATCTAAAGCACTAAAATAAAAAAACAGCAGGTAAACAAAAAATAAGATCGTCAGGGTCAAGGATCGTAATTTAAAAAAAAAAAAATTGCATGGCACTCGCGGATCATCTGCTCGCGGAGAATCGGGCTCTAGTGTATAGCTATGCAAATATATATCTTGTGGGAACCTACTGTTCCTCATCTTCATATACGAAGAACGGTAACAAGTAACAAGCAAGTCGGTCTACAAAAAAGAACGATTTTCCAGTGTTACCTCGTAGATGGGTCACCCTATCCTGGCGGGCGATTAAATCAAGTAAAGCGAGTAAAGCGTTTAAATGAAAGCGTGAAAGGTTGAAAATACTTTGTAAAGGGTTTAAATTTTTAAATGCTACATATATCGTTCCCTTGGGTATTAATTCAATTCCGCTAACGGGAAGCCAATACACCGTCATCGGCTATTGTGACCACTCAAACGCACGTCCGCACGGAGCCACCCATTACGTTCTGGCCGTCACGTTCTCGTTACCTAGGTGACGTGGACGCGACCCAGCCTTGGCCGACTGTTCTTTCGGCAGTTGTGGTCTTTGAATACTTGATTGGACCTTAAAAACGTTGGCCAAGTTGGCTGGGCAGTATAGCCTCTTACAAGAACCTTTGAGTATAAATAATAGAGTTCCTAAAGCGATAGGGAGATAGAGATGAGGCGCCTTATCGTGGAAGGAAAGCGCTACTGCGCATGTTCGGGGAGATAAGGCGCCTTATCTCCAATTAGACAGATTTATCCCACCCTACACATAAAACGCCTTATCCCAAACCTACCTTTCTCATCTCTTCCTTCTTATCGCTTAGTAACCTTACACACCGATAACAGTGATATTCATTTCTTGTAGGTTTTAATGATTCATGAAAATTATATTAATTTTCTTGTTCATAAATTTTAAAATCTGCCATTGCAAAACCTTTTCTAGCCCAGCCTTGACTTTGTCTCTATCCAATATTCTAGAAAACTTTGAAGTTTTACGCTACCTACATCTTCCTTTACTATTTTTAGGAATTTATCTGGGATTTATTGCGCTTAAGTTTTTTTTAATAATATTTAAAACATTTAAATGATCTATTCATTCATGATACGGATACGAGGAAGCTATGTTCCACACCCAACTTGGCTGACGTTTTTGTATCGCAGCTACCCCATTTCTCTCTGCACAAGAAACGGGTTTTTTTTTTCAAGACAATATTATGGATCTGAAGGTTGACTTTTATTTTCTATCGCCGCGGTCTTATGTTTCACTAAGCTAAGGCTGGAACCAGAAACCCCTCCACTACCACCCATCACGCCTCTCAGCTCTCCCACTTTCTTTATTAGAAAAGGCACCTTCCGGAAGTCACTCCCACGAAAGAAAGTTTTTTTTCCCCTGTTTGGTTTTACGTCACTCGTTGTGACAGAAGAAAATTGGAAAATACATTACATCAGTACTAAGAAAAAAAAGTTGCAGTCACGCAGCATGATCTTATGAGCGAATTTTCGTAAATTATCGTAGTATATTATGTTATATAGTTTTGAAAATTCAGCACTTCAAGTCAGAAAGAATTTTCAACTACCAATTGTATGGGGGGAAAAACTCGATCTTCACATTATTTGGCAAAATAAAAAAGATTTTGGATTTTCAGTTTTTTTCTTTTTTTTTTGTAGTTTTTATCTATTTTGGTTTATTATTTCCAATAATAAGCCTATGTGATCGTGTAGCAAAAAATTTTTATAACCCCCCCTCAAACTTTGTCACTTTACGTTTCAAGGTGTGTAGAATCCAAATTTGAAATGTCCGTCCGCCGTTCGCCGTCCAAATTTGAAATGTCCCGCCGTTCGCCGTCCGGGCCATAAAAGGCCTAAGAATTGACTTCACATTTTTTTGGTGCAAAAACATGTGATTATTTAAGTTTGATAGAGTGCCAAAGTGCAGGTCATCTCCGGTCATCCTGGGACTGTTCTTTCGCACATAGACTCCATTTGGGGTCTAGTTGGTCCTAACGTTTAACCATCCCGATTGCTTTACTAGCATAGATGTTATGGGCCAAAAACGGGCAAAAAAGTGTATTTTTCGACGCGCGCACGCCTGGCACGCTTGGCAGGGGGTCACGGTGGGTGGCGAGGGTGGGGGGGGGGGGGGGGCGAGCGGGGAGTGGAGTGAGAGGAGGCGCCGGCGCCGCGGCACCTTGTGGTGGGTACGGCGCCGGCGTTCCTTCGAGGCATGAATATGTTTTTTTCAAGGTCATATTTGTGTGTTAATACCAAAGCTTTTCCTACGCATATTTAATAACATATCCTCTCGACTTTTCGTACGTACTTAGATAATGATATTATTAAGGCAATAACTATTTGAATAGATAGGAGCTCAAATCGAGAAATATAAACATGCGTATATAATTATAGAAGTATAGGTTGTGGCAACTCGAAGTAGGACACGCCGAGGAGTCTGGACGGACCTTATGACGTACGCTAGCCAACTAAAACTACGATCATACTCAATTGAAAAAATAATAAACCTTTGTGAAATAATTTGCAGCGTTTTTTACGAAAATTTGCTAAAAGTCAGCCAAGTTGGGTTGGCAGTATATCTTTCTCATGGACGTATAGAATTAGTCGGAGAACAAACTACGCCTAAAATTGAATATGCAATGAATAATGAATATCTATATAGAACAGTGATATATGTGTATAAATGTTCTTATGCAAAATAGGGCTATAATTCATCGAAGATGTGGAGAAGACCAACTAAGAGACAGACCAACTAACCGGCACAATCCCTGACTATTTCATCAAAATCTGTCAATTAGTCTCGGAGTTTCACTACGTTAGTGTTGAGGATCCGCAATAATTATTACTCAACTAAATGCAATAAAATTCATAGGGAACGATCCTAAAACCTATACCTAACCACCGCTCTCTGAATTTGAACGAAATCAAACTGATAGATCGTAGAAATCGACGTGTTGACGATTTTTCGCTTCCATAAGACAAACCTTCCTGGAGCGCGAACGGTTGATCGTACTCGAACTAAAACACTCGCAACGAAGTTGTGGTGTGTTATTAGTTATTATATAACAGTAGTATATATAGGTAACAGTTATTGCTTGTTACTGAAGATAGCCTAACCGTTGCAATCGATTTATCATTGTAACTCTTCATTTTTCGTGGAAATCGACAACGTTTTTTCACTAACTACCGTTTTGGTTGATCGTACAACGCCCGTTCTATTTCGAGAGTTATCGCAATCACGATTTTTCTATACTTCAACCCTTAACTTAACCGTTTGGCGTGGATGGGAAAGTGATGCCGAGATTACAGATCCATCCCCGACGGATTTTTGAGTCTTATCTCATAAAGATGGTTCGGAGAAAAAATTAAGACGGCGCCGGAGTACGGCGGATTTCTTTTAATTCGAGTTTTCTCAAATCTTCTTATCTTTAGAGGGGGAAGATCAACCCCATTAAGATTATTAAGATTACTTATTCCCCTTTAAGGTTTAACTCCCCAACAAATTTTAAGAGGGCGTAAAGAAAAATATTTTCCTGGTCTTTCACAATGGTTTATTATTGAAAATAATAAACCTAAATTATATGTACAATAATAAAAAATTGATTAACTAAAAAATATATACAGGGTGTCCCGAAACTACCCTCCCTCTCATACTTTTTTCCACAATTTTCAAGATATCGAAGTGAAATGTGGAGAGCGTTTTTGGGGTACCTGATACTAAGTTTTGAACAAATAAAAACCAAGAAAATAATTCAAAAGTTTTTGGACTACCCAAAGGGGGTGGGGTACATCAGAAAAAAAATTCTATTTTTGCCAAGTGACACCTCATTTTAAACATTTTTTAGTGCTGAACACGACGGTGAAACTAGAATTGCAATATCTTATTCCGTTCTCGGATTGGAGCTGATGAACCAACGTTGAACAACCACGATTTTTTCCAAAACTGCCTATCTTGAAAAAAAAACCGCTTCTTCACGGTTCATAAGCTCCAATCCGAGAACGGAATAAGATATCGCAATTCTGGCACACAGCATAAGAAAATCTTTAAAACGAGGTGTCACTCGGAAAAAAATGGAAAATGTTTTTTCGAGGTACCTTCCCACTCCCCCCTTTGGGTGGTCCAAAAACGTTTGCATTTTTTTCCTGATTTTCATTTGCTCAAAACGTAGTATTAGGCACTCCAAAATTTCCAAGTTTCACTTCGATGTCTCAAAAATTGTGGGAAAAGTAGGGGAGGGGGGAGGTGGTTTTGGGGCACCCTGTATATTTAAATAAAAATACATGTTTAAAATCGTGCAAATTTTTACACAGCGTTATATCTATTAGTTCTTTATTAGATAGCCCTTACGAATCCAACAGGAGTACAAGCTGTTCGCAGCTCTCTTAGCTTGCCATCATCATTAATTTTCCAATACTTCTTTTCAGTTTTTTTTTTTAAAGATGAAGTGCGAACTCCCATATTTTCAAATCTGGTGTTTGGACTTCTAGTTAACGGCCTACTGAAAGTAACAAGTCCAGAATCAAGTCGACGGAAAGTACTTTCTGACGTTTTTAACTTTAGAAAAACAGTATTTCCCGATATGTGGGTTATGAAAAACATTAAAACCGCAACTAAAGCACTCCAGACGCTGGTGTGGAAACACATTTCAAAAGGGGAGTAGGTGGAGAACGGTGTCTATTTCCACGAAAAACGTCTGCCAAGTTGGGTGTGGCACATAGCCCACACAGCACGTTTCATGAAGGACTCATTCAGGTGAGTGAAACGTTTATGTAACGTTTCAGTAACATACAAATGTCTGCCCTTGACACGTTTCTGTGAGGTTTCGCTGTAACGTTTCTAATGAAACTATTTTGAAACGTTTCAGTAAACGTGCAAGTTAGGTTTCACTGCCGTTTCGACAAAAGATCAAAAACGTTTACAATGCAACATATCAGAAACCTTTCTTTTGTAACGCGTGTGAAACGTTTCGTGGTAACGTTTCTGATAGGTTGACAAAATTACGTTTCAGACACGTTTTGTAACTTTTTCGAAACCATTCCGCAACGTTTCAGGAATATTCCCATAAGGCCTCAAAAACTTTACTGGAATGTTTCTCAACAGCGTAACTTCAACGTTTCCTCTGAAACCTCTCAGAAACTAGTTATAAATAACTTGCATGAAACGTTCCTTTGCTGATACAAAGAGCAAAATAGCGTTTTGAATCGTTTCAATATATTGATTACAATGAGTTGATTGAAAAATTGTATGTATTCAATATAGAAAGTAGTACAATATTACTACACATTACAATACAGCAGTAATTAGTATAGTACTACATACTATATTGTATGTACGTATACAATTTTTCACTCAACTTATGGTACTTGAGCGACCATAGGGGGCAGGGGAGGTAGATTTTAATGGAGGAGAAACCCCAAATCCACTCCACTTAGATTAAGCAAAACTCCCACACCCTGTTTTGTCTCGATTATCATTAGTGAATTAAAAATGTTACATATAACTTTTTTATATAACATTCTATAATCCACTTACGGTATTCGCGTTGTGCTCGTGATGAGTGGAGAGAGTTTGGGATTTCTCCTCCATTCAGATCAACCTCCTCACCCCATTATGATAGCTACTATTGAAACGTTTCAAAACCTTAATTTTCAAACAGTATTAGCACCGGCACCACTGAAGTAGATTTGAAATTACGTTGATAAAATTATATAGTATCACTGAACTATATCATGTCAACTAACTACTTATAAATCAACTATAAATTACCATAAAACGCTGCAAATTGTTACACAAAGGCTTGTTATTTCTGTATAAGACAGGTAGCCCTGAACTTGTTACAAGTATTTGCGGTCACACGACAGACACAGACAGACAGACAGGCACGGAGCCAAAGTTGATCAGAATGGTCTAAAACGTAAAATGCGAGTGGAAATTTTGATTTTGGAGTCCAAAAATTGTTTTTCTTCGGAAAGTGAAAACAATGGTTCCGCTACCTACAGGTAGACTCGGAAGCAAAATAAAGAGAACTACAATGTTAATCGATATCGACTGTTAGGACATCATCCATAGGATCATCCTTTATTTTTTTCATGGAGATAGACAACGTTCTTCAGTAACTTCCGTTTTGAAAAGGGGTTTTCACAACTTCTTCTTGAGTGATTTAGTTCATATTTTAATGTTTTTTATAACCCATATATCGAAAAATACTGTTTTTCTGAAGGTTGCACCATCTTGCTGGAACGGGCTCACCTGAACTGGGCACCAGCGGCAACTATACCACCTGAGCTGGGTACTTTCTAAATCTTAGGTAGGCAGGGTGTGCTCCAAACTAATCTGAATTTTTACTAAAGGATTGACTACTTGATGCTATGTATTTTTGAGATGCGAGCTTGCGAGCATCCATTCACCAAACTATACTCATCACTCTGACCTATTGTCCAACTAATATGAATGTTTACTAAGGGATTGACTACTTGATGTTATGTATTTTTGAGACGCGAGCTTGCGAGCATCTAGACCACCATACTATACACATCATACTAGAATGTGTGAGTAACCGTGCCTAATTAACCGTAGGGTCTAACTCTTCGAGTAGGGAGCGCGGGCCGGTGCACACTCGTTTCTAACGACGAAAAACAGTGCAAAGGACCATTTTAGACACCTTCGCGGGGCCATAAAATGGTATTATATTATGTTAGAGTGGAACCTAAGCTGCTCAGTACCGATGGTTTCTAAGCTCTGTTCGTTATATTCTAAGCACATCTACTTGAAGAAAGAGTAAGGGGTTAAGAATATGTGGGTACCTACTATCTAAACATTATTCTAATCCATACCAAAGAAAAGAAAAACTTTTTTTTTTTAATCTTCGGACAGGTTTTTGCCGCTCACTGTGCGGCGGGACGACGGAATTTCTTTTAAAATTCATTTATTGTTTTCTTCTACGCCTCTTGAACCGTAAAACAACAATGAGGAGTGGGGGGGGGGGGGGGGGGGTGCTAAACATTTGTTTCTTTCTCGATTAAAATGGTTTATTATTGAAAATGATAAACCAAAAAAAGATCCGATCCCAGGAACCAAGAAGAAGATTATCCCCCTTCCCGTCCCTAACATAATCCCCTCCCTTATTATAAGAAGATTATCTCTAATACAAAAAAGTAAAAAAACGGGATAGTTTTCGATGAGATAAAAGTGAGATACCCCTCCCCACTCGCCCAGCTGTACGTGTAGGTAAGGCTCCTTTTTTCATTGACGTTGCGGTGGTCCTGGCAGCGAGGCAGGTACTTGATTGATGACTCTACCGCGGCTTCTTTTATGGAAATCCCTCCCTCGTATATATTCAAAAACAGTTTTTCGTCTAGTTTACTGAAATCTTTTCGTTTCACCTTACGTCGTCTAGAGCAGACATGTTGTTGGTTTTGATCTTCACTATGGATCTCAGAACTTGAGGCAAAAGTTGTATAAGTTTGCTTGTGGACGAGAACTCAGGCTCGCTCTAATAAGTTGTGACAAAATGGTGGACTCCACTTTAGCTCTGCTTTAGTTAAAAGTATACGTAACGCAAAGTCATTGAATGATATAATTTCAACAGAATGTCGCTCTCAATGGAATGGAAGTAGGTTCACGAAATGGGATTAGAAAGGGATGAAACAGTGAAGCATACTTCGTACTGGTATCATGTTAAAGCTGTAGAGCACAGCAACAGTAGGGAGTGAAGAGGTGGTCTGGTCCGCATATAGAAATTAAATGAAAATCAGAAAAGTCATTTTAAGGAGATATTCCCCCAAAAAATTCGGAGAACAGCAATGACGTTAATTGCTTAATTGGCGAAAATCGGTAAAGTCGTTGAAGAAGCGTTCCACTCCCAAACGCAGTCAAACAGAGTGAGAGAATGAATGCACTGTACTAGGAGACAAAGATCTGACTATTGGCTTGGTCCAAATTGGATGATATGCATTTTATTGCTTGGCACCTTTTATGCGCGGGGATATCACATATTTTTGGTAACTAGAAGGAAAAGGTCGGAATGTACAGGCTGCTCAGGAAGGAGTCAGTCATTTCAGTGGTTGTTGTACTCGAGTACAAAGACGCTTCTCGAGTTACATGTCCTTCAAGAGGGGTTATAAGTGGGAGGACTATAGCTATAATGATGGACTTCGAGAAAACCGCCTGGTGGCTTTTGATTGTAGCAGAAGAGTGGCAGATATGGTGTTCTTCCACGGATTAACCTCTGGTCGAATTGATTGCTCTTCCCTACTCGCAGCACTTAACTTCTATGTCCCCACCTACCCCACACGACTCAACCAGACCTTTTACGTGAAGACGAGTCCAAAGAATTATTTACGAAACCGCCAAATTATTGTACCGTCTTGAGCTCGAGTTAAACCGTCCGCTGAGCTATCACTTGACTAGCTCGCCACATTCAAGAGAACGATTTGTGCTGTGGTGTAGTGTTTTTTCATCCTCCTCATGGCACCGCTTCATCTTCTAGTTCCGTGCTTTACTTTATAGATCATATTGCACTAAACATTCATCTCATTTTTGTATTATACTTTATCATTCTCGAGTTACCTTATCGTATCCTCTGTAAATTAATATACTCTCCTTGCCGTCTTTCCTATGCCTGTTAAATGTTTGTATATATGTAGTTATTGAGTATTTTCATTTATATATTTAATATTGTGATTGGCCTTGTGCCGTATTATTCTCAAATAAACAAATGATCGCTTTTTTAAGGCTTGGCAATACCAGACTGGCTTCTCTTAAAGAGTTTTACATTCGCGCATACGCAGAGACTGCTTATACTCCGGGGACAATGAAATTTATAGGGTACCATCAGGGAGCCAAGTAGCGCAACCTCTGAAAATTTTCACCGGTTAAACGTGTTGAATCGAAAACGTCGTAATCTGCAGGAATCATGAGGATCCCATGTTAACTCCGTTGTGCTTAACTTCGTAAAACAGCATCAGAAGATTTTTGTGATAACAGGTGTGTAAAAGAAGACTGTGAATACCTGCAAGGCACGTAAAAAGTTTACAACACGGAAGGCATCTTACTTGCAGGTTATATTTTGAAATCGAGGGATTCAGTTTCCTTTTTAAATAGTCGAAATATATCTTTGTGTGAGAGTTGACTAAGTAATTATGCCCAAAACATGACCAAAAAGAGCCATAAAACTGAGCGCATTGATGCGATAGTTAAGAAAACTCAGGATAAATTATTGCCTCAGAAGAATCAGAGGAGGAGGAAGAGATATGGGAAGAAAGTCTCGTTGTCTCTAGGATCTGCGTACCGTAGTTTTGCGGAGGTATGGCATTGCTTTTATCCAAGGTTCAGTGGAGAAATGTAATTACATACGTGCTCCCCAACATAGAACGAACTGCAAACACTGATACACGAAAAAAAAACTTAATGAGAACTAGCTTCTTTGCAGGTAAAACATGCGATCCAGCTGTTGGCTTTCCGCCATTTTGCATTGATAAGATATTTAACATCTCGATTCGACGTTAAGCAGACCCCAGACTCTGCTTTCCTTAACATATCGAATCGTTGTAAAGTCTGGATTTTTACGACGGTTGTTTTCGAAGTTTAGCACATTTAACACGTTAAGACGTCGTAAACTCTCCGACAATTCTTTAAAAAAGTGCATTCAGGTGCAGGTTCATCACGATCGGGGTGTGGTTGATTAGTAATGCACCGTGATCAGCATGAAGCTTACACCGACTATAAGTTACTATAAGTTATCTCAATTTCGCCTGGCCACTTTCTCATCCTTCTGTTCTCAAATTCATGCTCTTGAGCTCAAATGTCTTCCAGTCAACGCGCGATGATGTTGAGCTTACCGACAAAGAGATATCGCCGAAATCCGATGATGTGAAACCTCTTGTAAAGGCTTATGGCCTCTGCAAATAAATGCATTCATTCATTCGGTAATGTGAAACCGTGAGCTATGTCCGGAAGCAACTAACTGCTACAATAGGATCCAAACTACTCATGTTTTGGCCAACATCGTTGTTGTTTCCTGCTGCCGTAACCCCCCAAAAACTGATAAAAAAAGAGCTTAGTCGGGTTTAGTCAACGTCGGACGTTTCTTTATATGCGATACTTTACTTCATCCGGCCTGTTACAGCAACTTGTACTATATATCATGCGAATGGGTTTATCACATCAGAACCGAAGTTTGTTGGGGGAGAATGCGACAACTGTGGGATGGTTGGGAGGAAGGTTAGTACTGGCAAAAAGTGGGAAATCTAATCCTTCATCCCCTGCACTGTCTACAAGACCACAGTCATCTCAATGGGAGCTTTTCTATGTTAATAAAAAGTTCCAGTCATGCAGCATGACCATATGACCAAGTTTTCAAAGTTGACAAACTTATTCTGAGTAATATTCTGCTAAGAGATATAAATTTAACGAATCGTATCCGTTCTAGCGAATTTTAGTAGGAAATGAAAGTATCGCAACGGCTTCAACAATTTTACAATAAATTTATCCAAAATTCCTTCAAGAAAATCCGTTTTGAGGCATTCTGAAACGATTAATGAACATTGCGCTTTTCCATATATATATATATATATATATATATATATATATATATATATATATATATATATATATATATATATATAAGGTAAACCTGTACATTTACATTCGAACGGTCATTAAAATTGACGTCATCATCCAGGTGTTTTTTTTTTTTTTTTTATGAAAACGCACGAAAATAACTGAGGGTTGATTTTAAGTGCTACTTAAAATCAACCCTCAGTTATTTTCGTGCGTTTTCATGCGAAAAAACACCTCCTGGATGATGACGTCCATTTTAATGACCGTTCGAATGTAAGTGTACAGGTTTACCCTACTCTAGCACGAAACGCACACGGCCGAAAGAGCCTTCGTCTTGAGATTTTTATACGCCCATTTCCTGGCGGCCCACCAGTGCACGCCAATGCATTTTTCACCTCCCGACCATGGTTTTTTTCTTCCTATTTTATTAGCACTTGAAATCAACCCTCATTATTTTCGTGCGTTTTCATGCGAAAAAACACCTCCTGGATGATGACGTCAATTTTAATGACGGTCCGAATGTAAGTGTACAGGTTTACCCTACTTAAATAGATAGATAGATAGATATGTACTCGTATATACACAGGGTGTCTCACTTTTTGGCGCACCACCTGCTAAGGTTCCATTCTACTACTAATGTGTCACTTCTTTTGTCCTATAACATATATTTTTTAATTCACGCTGAAGCCCACTTTTTTTCCACTTTTAAGATTCTTTTCGCGTTTTCGACCTTATGTCACTAAAACGGTCATAACTCCCTTAATTTGCTGTGAAACTTCAAATTTGTCGATACCATTGGAAAGAACATTAAACTTCCAATCGGATATACGCCCGACCATTTTTAAGAATTAAGGTTTAAGATATGAAAAAGTCCCCTGAGTAGCAAAATTTTATCTCATTTGGGAAACCTTGAGTTTTTTCAATCGGGAATTGAACTATGAGAGCCAACATTTTTTCAAGATGTAAGAACAGTAAAAACTGCGCCGAGATCTAACCTTTTCAACGGTGTGGTCAATTTTATTTTTACTTTGTTAATTAGGGGAGAAAACTATGTTTTAATGCTGGAAAACATTGTTTTTTAAATGAAATCGAGGGTTTTCTTGAAAAATGACCTTCTATAAAAATACGAAGGGGGTCGGTTTCTACGTATTTTTTTACGCTGAATCGAATGGTAACACTTGCATATCTCCCAAACCCCGCTATAATCGAATTTTCACTTTTTAACTAATTAGTTTCACCCTTAAAAACACAATTTATCAAACCAAATGAAGTCAAATTTTTTAGTTCAAGTGTTCAACTTGGTTATAACGGGGTTGGAGAGATGCGCAAGTGTTACCATTCAATTCAGCGAACAAAATACGAAGGAACCGACCCCCTTCGTATTTTCATAGAAGGTCATTTTTCAAGAAAACCCTCAATTTCATTGGAGAAAAAAAATAAAGTTTTTCCTACATTTATCATAGTTTCCTCCCCTAATTAACAAAGTAAAAAGTCCAGTCATGCAGCATGACCCCATGAGCGAATTTTTGAAGAAATCTTCGATTATTATGATTTTTGACTGATTTTTCAACTTTGAAAATTTTGAAATCTTGATACATATTCTTATACGAAATTTTACGCTGATTCCGAATATACCACATGTTAGTATGCTGAAAAAATTATTTCACACAACAAATCGCAAAAAACAGGCTATTTTGAAATTTTTGACTACATTTTTGAAAATTTAAACCCGAAGATGTAATCCGATCATGCTGGCCAACGAACTTGAACTTTCGTTTTGTGTCCTTAACATTTTAAAATTTGTTTGAAGTTTCTAGCACAATTCTACGGACAGTTATCGTCTGGAATGACACATACATACATATATACATACATACATACATACATAAAAAAATGCGTTAAACTTCAGAATATGATTCAGAATAGCCTGAAACGGATTTCTGCATAAAATCTTTTCAAAAAATCACATTCTACAAATTTTGAGGCGAGAGCAATAGCTTAATTTACTTCAAAAATTCGCTAAAATAAAATGAACTACATCGTTAAAAAGGTGAGATCTCGGTGCAGTTTTTACTGTTCTTGCATTCTGAAAAAATATTGGTTCTCATAGTTCAACTCCCGATTGAAAAAATCGAGGTTTCCGAAATTAGGTAGAATTTGTTTTCTTGAGGGCTTTTCAATGTCTGAAACCTTAATTCATGAAAAAGATCAGGAATTTATCCGACAGTTTTTGTTTTAAACATAATTTTTTTTAATGTTCGTTTTGAACAGTTCAAAATAGAAAATTTGAACTGAAATTTTATTCTCTACATGGTATAGCTATGGCACCGCTGCCTCAAATTAGATCGCCAAAAACTAAACTGTAAATTTGGGGAATAAGAAGAAAGTTATGATTTAATGTTGAAAAACTTGGTTTTTTTTTTCGATAAAATTGTGGGTTTCTTGAATAGTGACCCTCTATGAACCTGCAAGTTTGGGTCTGAAATGACACAAACAAGCAAGAGTAATTGATTCAATGCAATTATGATTTATAGTTAGGGATCGATTTCTATGTATTTTTTCTCACTGAAACGAATCGTAAGACTTGCAGATCTCTCGGACTCCGTTAAAACCGAGTATTACACTCTAATTAACTAGTTTTACCCTTAAAACAAATACACTAAAAGAAACTTAACAGAGCTTAACAAATAAAAGCAGAGCAGAGCTTAACAAATAAACTAAAACGTTAAACTGGAAAAGATACACACACAGACACTGTTATGCTGGTGTAAAATCATATCTCGAAGACGGGTTGAAATAGAACAGTCATGCAGCATGATCATATGAGCGAATTTTCATAAACTATCTATCGTACTATAGTATGTTGAATTGCATTGAAATTGGAGCAATTTTAGTTGACAGAAATGGTTAAAAACCAATTTTATGGTAAAAAACTTATTCTAAATAAAATTCCACTGATTCAAAAGGGATTTTTGATTTTTAAATTTTTTGCAGTTTTTATAGATATTTTAGCAAATTTTAATGAAATTTAAGGACGTTTTTCATCATAATTTTGAGCAAAAATTTTTAATGTCCTAGTTAATCGTTGAAAATTTAGTTTTGACTAAAATTCTGCAAAAAAATAGAAATGTAACGATTTTTGGCCGTTTTTAGTGATTTTTTGGGTACATTTTTCGAAATTTGACCAATTTAATGTGCTCAAAAATTGTTGTACAACGAACTCATCCTTTCTTTTGAAATGCTTGATTTTTTGGCGAAAGAACGAAGTTTTTATCTCAATCCTATCGAGAGTTATCGTCTGGAATGACACATACATATATATATATATACATATAAAAAAGCGTTAAAATCCAGGTATCATTTCAGAATGCCTCAAAACAGATTTCGATGATGAAAATTTGTGAAAATTTTAATTTTAAAATTTTTGGAGCCATTGCAATAGCTTTATTTTCTAAGAAAATTCGCTAAAAGTGCGATTGGCGGCGTTTTGCACCATTCTCGATCTAGTGTCATCAAAATTTTTATTTTACACCAAGAGCGGAGCAACCTGCATAAACCTTTGTCCAAGAAAACAAAGGTATCATAATGGTGAATGGTGGTAGTAAAAAAAAAAAACCCGTTAGCCCCTTTTTCCAAAACTATTATAACACAGTTTTCGAAATTTGGCTCAAAAATCAGTCATCAGCCGGTGGCTAATAAACTAAGTACCCTTGGTTAGTTTACCGTGGCTTTGCCTGCGTTTTGCCTGTTGGTGGAAAATTAGTACAATGGAAAGTTAGGTTATATGGGCGAAAATCCTGAAACGGTACAATTTTACTATACTTTTTTGTCGAGTTTCATTAGATCTCTCTTATACAGGGTGTCTCAACTTAAGTAGGCAAGACTTCAGGGATCAATTCTACAAGTAATTTGCAACAAAAAGTTTCTCTTAAAGTGTTATTTTTTAGAGGCTTCGTTTTCGAGTTATTGACGATCTAAAATTTTTTTCGTGTTTTCGACCTTATCTCCTAAAAATGGCTGTGAGCCCATCATTATTTGAGTATTCTTAAACCTGAGGACACAGTTGGAAAGAACGTTAAATTTCCTATCTTTTTGATGCCAAATCATAATTATTCAAGAGAGTTAAGATACCGAAAAAAGAGGTCAAAGTACAAACTTTGTAAAATTCTAAAAATTTGGGTTTTTTCAATCCGATTCCTCCCTCCATAAAAAAATGAACAGTCGTTTGCAAGTACAGTAAAAACTTCAAAATCTTATCAGCTTTCTAACGGTATAGCCAAAAAATTGATAAAAGTAACAACAAGGAGAAAAAACGGCTTTTGAATGCGAAAAACGTGGTATTTTTAACGAAAATCGATGGATTTCAGGGAAAAACGATCTCCCACAACTTTATGATTTAAATGTCGAATTCTACGTAATTTTTCACGCTGAATCGAATGGTGACACTTGCAGACCTCTACGACTAACGAATAAGGGCGAAAGTGCCCTTTGACCCTCGAAACTCAGAGAAGGGCACTATCGCCCCACTTTTTTTATAGAGGGAGGAATCGGATTGAAAAAACCCAAATTTTTAGAATTTTGCAAAGTTTGCACTTTGACCTCTTTTTTCGGTATCTTAACTCTCTTGAATAATTATGATTTGGCATCAAAAAGATAGGAAATTTAACGTTCTTTCCAACTGTGTCCTCAGGTTTAAGAATACTCAAATAATGATGGGCTCACAGCCATTTTTAGGAGATAAGGTCGAAAACACGAAAAAAATTTTAGATCGTCAATAACTCGAAAACGAAGCCTCTAAAAAATAACACTTTAAGAGAAACTTTTTGTTGCAAATTACTTGTAGAATTGATCCCTGAAGTCTTGCCTACTTAAGTTGAGACACCCTGTATAGACTCGAGTTCGCAACTTTCCGTCACTTACCGCTTCCGGTGGACGAGAGGCCTGACGATGCTCATTCACGATTACCCCACCTGAGCCTACGTGATTCTCAACGACGCTGAATCCGCCGGTCCTCGAGCAGTGGAGGGCGGAAATTTGGTAACTCCGCAGCTCGTTCTATAAGAAGCTCCGTAAATAGGAGGCTTTGCGACTTGGACTTATTAAAGGGACGAGCGGACTTTTAGCGTGTGAAAGGAGTTTATGGGTGGGGGGGGGGGGGGGGGGGTAGCGTTTAATTTCCTTCCCCTAGAGGGAAATTACGCGACGCACTTGTATCGACCCCCCCCCCGCCTCCTCCTCCTTCGCCTGCACAACTACAGATCACGCTCTACCGCGGACACAACTCCCCCCCCCCCCCCACCACCGCCTCATCTCCCTGGGACTGATAATTCCTTAGATCCCCACCCCCCCCTCATACCCAAACACTTTCTCGCACGTAATCTTCCGTGAAAAACAATCGTCTTTTAAACAGTGGAGACAGGTGGGCGGTGGTTGAGGGTGAGAGAGAGAGTCCGCCAACCGATGGAGTGAAGGAGAGAGTGTGAGGGCGGGCGGCAGTGTTGCCAATCCGTACGGCAATTGCCCGCCGCACAGTGGTAACTTCGGCTAATCTAGGTGGACGAAAGTCTGAGAACTCGAAAAAATCTCAAAAACTGTGGAAGGTTGATGGATATTATGTTTTGAAAAATTTCCTGTGGTTTTTCTTTTTTTTTTTAGTTTTTAACACATAATGTGTTTTTACGGAGGGTTATTTGGTTTGAAAATGTCTGTCCAGTTAGATTCCCCCGAACCCCATCCCTCTGTCGTGTCTATGACGGCCAAACCGCTGGGGGGGGGGGGGGGGGGGGGGTGTACGAGTGGGGGATCTTCTTGGGATTTTCTGAAAGGGGGCATAAGCGAATTTAAAATTTTCTAATCCCACCCGAACCATGGGCTGTAGGGCGGGAGGGGGGTCATGCGATATGCAATTATGATCTCTAAATTCAATTATTCAAGTCTTTGGCGTAGCCAGTTAAGCGCTGGGAAACTACCCGTATGTCACCGGGTCAGCGGGCCCAAGAAATTCGGGCTGGCTACGCCCGTGAGTACATGAGAATGATCCCCCTTCTTGCAAGAAGGTTGACGTTTGTTTAGGAGAGCCTATCCATCGCGGACTGCGCTTCTACCCCCGCCGGCAAGCCAGCGAGACACAACCCTCATCCTCCATGGAGGACAAGAGGAACGGTATGACTCACCATTCAGCCCGTGAGTACAGTGGATTCAAAGCGGAGGCGGGAAAATCTTGGAATTTGTGATAACGATAGTTGGAGAAACGGCGCAAGGTAGCGCTGGTGTTCGGCCGAACGTCCCTTCCCCAGACTCTAGTCTCAAGTCATTCTCAAGTGTTCTCTACGGACTGGGCAATCAGTACCTACTCACGTAGCCCTGCGACCCATCATTCGCGCGAGTGTTTTTATAATTGAAAAATATGGCTGAACCCGGTCCCAGTAGCCAACAAGCGAAAAATGCGGAATACCTGTCCTCTCTATCCTATTATAAGCTCTTTGCTACGATCCAAGGCGCTGGATTCGAAGAACGCGGAATGAACTTCCGCCGAACTTACCAGAATGCCACCAGCCCTCCGGGGAATCCCCGAAATACACATTATGTGTTTCATTGGTTTGATCCTTGATCCTAACATTAACAATCCGGGGGTCTGGGGGTGTCCCCCAGATTTCATTTTACACTAAATGTACCATCATGAACACAAACCACTAGCGGCTAGACACCCCCAACGGCAACTTTTTTTATTTTATTAATAAATTCATATTTTTAGCGAATTTTCGTAGAAAATAAAGTTATTGCAATGGCTCCAAAAATTCAAATACATTATTTCAAAACTTTCTCCATACAATATCGATTTCAGGATATGAACGCTTCTTCACAAGTATATATACCGACCTATAGTTTATATACTTTTCGGGCACATTGGATTGGTCAAATTTCTAAAAATGTGATGAAAATAACTCAAAATTGCAAAAACGGCTAAAAATATTTTAATTTTAATTTTTTTTCGCGGAATTTCACTCAAAATAAATGTATCAACTAAGAACTACAACATTAAAAACATTATGCACAAAATTATGCTGAAAAATGTTTTCAAAAAACCAATTAAAACAAAAGAAAAAAAAATTGAAAATCCGAAATCTTTTATTAGGAAACATCGGTCAATGTTAGAAATCTTCTTGTGATTTTTAGCTGTTTGAATTTTTTTAAATTTATTTCTTATTTAGTATTTTATTTTTAGCTAGTTCTGAGTGTTATTAAATTTCGAGCACTGGCCAAAAATGCAGTAGATAGGTGGGCATTTACGTCACTAACACCTTTTTTATGTAAATTTTTTAAAACTTTTCTAAAATCCCCCCCGCAATCCTGTAGTTTTGATAGATCCCGCAATGATTGAGTTTAAAAAATGGCTATTTTTAGGACGTCCCTCTGAAGCTATGTCTTATATATATATATATATATATATATATATATATATATATATATATATATATATATATATATATATATATATATATATATATATATATATAATAATGTTGTGGGACTAGATATGAAGTGCCAGAGGCTCTCGGATATTGATTTCATCCTCTTCGAAGTAGGAAATATTTGTGGGTGCGTAAATATATGATGTGATAATCCTGATATAAATAAACCCATAAACCGGCACACCGAAATGGTAGGTAGTACAACGTAGAATGTAATGGCTAACACACAAACGAGGTCAAACGGAAAGCATTAGCATTATCGCAAAAAAGCGAAGAAAATTATTTTTTCTCCTTTTTTAACGAAAGCGGTTTAATTAGGCACGTAATAGATTTTCCCAGTAATTTGCCTGTCGCAGGCCCCAGTTTTTGTCGTTGCAATTATATCAAGCTCAACTCTTATCTCGATGGTTATAGCCTCTATCGTTGACTTTTAGACACTCAATTTTTGCCAAAATTGTCGCTTTGGGGCTTATTAGCCACTTTGGACGGATGCCAGATACAGATTGGAAGGCTTGTGGAAAATTACACAAATCTAATTTGGGCTTGCAGCGACAAGTCAGTGCGTGTAAATGGTGACTCAGTCGTATAAATCAGTTACCTCAGTTCTGCGATTAAAAAGAGCATCTACCACGGGGAGGTTAAATACCGACTGAGTTGAACGAAATGACGGAACGTGTAAACAGAACGTCCAATGTTGTTGCAACAAGTCGTTCAATTTACCGTTGCGTGTAAACCCGCCTTTAGATGTTTACACGCCAGGGTTGCCAGTGGTATGGGAAAATCATCTGCCAAGTTGGGTGGGTAGTATAGCTTCTTCATAATTGTAACATGCATTAGTTGAAATTAGTTGAACACATTAGTTGAAGAAAAAAGTAAGTACGAGTCGAAATGATTGAATTAAAAAATGGAGCAGTATTTACATACATGTGTTCTAACAGATGTGATGGAAAGGAGTAGTTCCTCCTCCTCAACTCTTGCTTATGCTACTCTTGGCATATTATGGAGGGTTATACAACCTCAACGATAGCCTTTGGGTGTAGCAGGTTAATCGCATCTCCCCTTTGAAGGGGAACTACTCAATATCCATCACCTTTCGTTGTCACATGTTAGCAGAGCTCTCCCCCCCCCCCCCCCCCCCCCCCATAGGCAAAATGGGCAATAACCTCCAAAACTTAAAACTAAAACAAATAAACTTTTACCCCAGCCCTGCCTATTTGGAGCCCCTTTCCACTCTGAAATTTTTTGGATCCATTGCAATAGCTTCATTTTCACAAATTCGGTAAAACTGCAAAAAAAGATAAAAATCGAAAAAAATTTCAAATTGCCGAATATATTTAAAACGAGTTTTTTTGCCATAAAAATGGTAGTTGAAAAATTCCTTTTACTTAAAGTGCTGAATTTTCAAAACAATTTAACATAATATAATACGATAATTTACGAAAATTCGCTCATACGATCGTGCTGCATCACTACAACTTTTTAGGGTTAGCTTTTGGAGATACAAATTTGTTTTTACATTCTCTACAACATTTGTGCCTGTGAAAATTTCTGTAGGGGGATTTAGGAATTATTCGATCAAAATCTGAAAATGTGAAATTTTAGCAGATTTTTGAGACCGCCATTTCGGATTACTAATGTCTTGAGACGGTAATTAAAGGTCTCTTCACTTAAAATAATCCTAATGAATATGAACGAACGACGTTTTCAAACTATAGTCTCTAGCTCTGGACTATGTTTTTCAACCGACTGGGTTCAATAGACGTTAACCTCAAACGTAAGTCGCAGATGACCTCATTCGGGCCCCTAACATCGCTTTATCTTCAATCCTCTTACTCAAGTTGAGCTGACCGTCAAACCTGTTCATTCTACCCCTTTTCATCTAATACTCCACATACTGGTGTAACAGCGTACGAAATCAACTTATTTTGGTTCCAAGATCACCAAAGTAGCTCGAAAATCACTTTTGTAAAGTGATTTGACACAAGTCTCACAAGAGGACCTCGCAAAGATCGGGTCGCTGATTTCAACCAAATATTGTCTTCAGGTTCTACTACCAACAACAATATAAAATATTGACTCATTCTCCAGTTATATCATGATTCTCCAGAATGTCTCTGGAACTCCGATATACGCAGTGATTAGAGATTAAAAATCAATTCAATCTGAGTTTTAAAATGCTGCCGCTTTTTTAGTGGAAAAAAAAAAAAAAATGAAAATATTTCATTCTATTTAGTGAAAGAATTTGAAAGTTCACTAAACATTGAAGTGGAGCCATCTTGATCCATCTTCACCAAACGCACTGCTATCACGGACTTCACTGGGAGATCAGAGGTGATGGTGGGGTGGGGGGTGGGGGGGGGAATAATAACATTCCGCAGAGAAAAGCATCACCGCATTGCCACAAGGGATACAGCGATGACCACTGTTGAACCGTATAGCGGGTAAAGGACCCCCAAAAATGAAAAAATTCAACTAAGACTAGATGACGACTAGGCTAATGACTAAGTATATATTAATTTATACAACCAGCAAAGTGGAATAAAATAAAATTAATGACTGGAAGCACATAAATATGACACAGATCAGATATCAGAGTTTGTAGTAGAGCCCAGCGGCTCACAGGTACAATATCAGGAACTGGACCTGATAGAACGACAACCCATGAGGAGGCCCATGCAGAACTCGGATGTCCATAAGGTCTGGACAGGACAGTCCTTCAGGAAGTGGCGGATGGACAGATCATCCACACACAACATCACGAGCCTCTGCGCGTAGCAGGTGTCCGTAGTTAAGACGGGTATGGTCAGTGGCAACCAAAGACATTGTAATAGTAAACTAGACCCACTCGTAGCGCTAGTGTCGCATTGCAAATTGAACGGTCTGTAGTCGGCCATATTGGGGGCAACATCATTATCTATGTGCAATGAATTGTATTATGATAGTTCATCAACACATGAAATTTCTTTGATAATGCACAATGGTTAAAGTTTGTGCGGCATTTAACTACATAAATCGCAAAACTGAAGACTGCACACTCTCATTTCATAAGTAAGTATAGATTTTCACAATCTCCTAAAGATTATTTTGGTCCGTTTTAGGCCTCTTGAGTCCTGATGTGGTAACGCAGTACCTATTGTAGTTGATAATAATTTTCTTTTTACTAACTTATCAATATGCATGAGCTACAAAGTTTCAAATTAATCTAAATTTTGTTTTGTTTTTTCCACAGATTTCCTTTAAACAAAAAATTGAGAGAATTGTATGAAATTGTTTTTTGTATTGACATTGTATTGTACTATTGTATATTGTATTGTATTGTATTGACAGAATTGTATGAAATTGTATGTAAAATGAAAATAATATAATAACATAGAAAGTGCCATGAAGTAGTTATTCATTTATTCAATTGTTCAGCTCCTCTGATCATAATCCTTGCCCCATCCAGGTGAACCCATGGTGTTTGTAAAACTGTGTCTTATGTACAAGATATTGTCTCAATATTGAAATGCAGAGCGATTCTTCTGTTACTTTAGAAGAATGGTTCGTAGATGATTGCTTTTGAATAATGGAAGGATCTTTCACTTTAAAATACCTAAATAACTTATGCCCTTTCAATTATAAGTAGGTTATGAAAAGTACAATATTGCCACTACGCAAAACTACATGAAATCATATTGGTAAGTAATGCATGCATTACACGGACGTCCCTATGAATGGATTTTATATATATTTGGTGAGAGTTAATATAAGAGAAAAAACAAATATATCATGACTTCTCGAACACCCTCCCCCCCTCCCCCCATTAACTCCCTTCACCGACAGCAAATTCAAATAATAAAACTTCCAGTATGAAATTTGAAGCTACTGACATATTTTTATAACCTAGACCGAATTTATAATCGAATTTAAAAAATGATCTCGAAAATCTGACTTGAATAGTTAAAACATTATGATTTATTACTATTACCTCCTCCAATCTTCCTCGTCCATAATGAAATTTGAAACTTCTAATATACCTTCCAAAACTAGACAAAATTCTTAGTTGAACAAAAAAGAATCACAAAAATCTGACGATATTAGTTAAATCATCATGATATTTTACTGTTCCCCCCCACCCCATTCACCCTTTTTCATAATCAAATTTGAAATTCCTGTTACAAGATCCAAACTAGACCAAATTCATAGTTGAACAAAAAAAGAATCACGAAAATCGGACGAGAATTGCGGCCTAAATAAGTTTGTAAATCGTCATATTTGGTTAGATATTCCAAAGACAAGCAGCTCCCACAGTTTGTCTCTGTTGAAAATATTGCATAAAATTCATTTACAAACTGTGTTGTCATCATAACAATTGACGTTTTAAATGATTTTAGACTAGTTTTCATCAAGATAATACAAAATATGTTTTCTACGAACACTTATACACAACTAGCCAGCCTTACAATTCAAAAACGCTGGAAATTATTTCACAACGGTTTATTATTTTTTCAATTGAGTATGATCGTAGTTTTAGTTGGCTTGCGTACGTCATAAGGCCCGTCCAGACTCCTCGGCGTGTCCCATTTCGAGTTGCCACAACTTATACTTCTATAATTATATACGCATGTTTATATTTCTCGATTTGAGCTCCTATCTATTCAAATAGTTATTGCCTTAATAATATCATTATCTAACCACGTACGAAAAGCCGAGAGGATATGTTATTAAATATGCGTAGGAAAAGCATTGGTATTAACACACAAATATGACTTAGAAAAAAACATATATTCATGCCTCGAAGGAACGCCGTACCCACCACAAGGTGCCGCGGCGCCTCCTCTCACTCCACCCCCCGCTCACCACCCCTCACCACCCACCGTGACCCCCTGCCAAGCGTGCCATGCGTGCGTGCGTGCGTAAGTCTAACAAAGCCTTGAAATGACACTTTTTCGCCCGTTTGTGGCCCATAGCATCTATGCGAGTAAAGCGATCAGGATGGTTAAACGTTAGGACCAACTAGACCCCGAATGGAGTCTATGTGCGAAAGGACGGGTTTTTTAAGTCAATTCTTAGGCCTTTTATGGCCCGGACGGCGAACGGCGGACGGACATTTCAAATTTGGATTCTACGCACCTTGAAACGTAAAGTGACAAAGTTTGAGGGGGGGGTTATAAAAATGTTTTGCTATACAATCACATAGGCTTATTATTGGAAATAATAAACCAAAAGGGCGCGTGAAGTTGACCCCAATATGTCCGCCAATGCTCTCTTCAATTTGCATTAGGCGGCGTCTGAGATCCAAGTACAGTTGTAGGGCCTTGGTGGCAACCCAATTAACCACTATTCCGTCCCTCCTTGGAAGTTGGGTCACGAAAGGACCAAACAGGGACATGTCCTGAAGGGCTCCACGTAGACCAGTGACCTCGCCATAGCCTATCAGCATCGAGTCCATCTTCGACCGGACCTGATATAGGGAGTATTTGCAGTTTTCCGTATGAGTCGTTCAGCTGAGTAGTCGTACGAGCGCAAGTAAACCAGAAGCTAACCAGTGAGTGGTAAGGTGCGAATAGGGAATCGTTGTTCGATTGATTGAAAAGATCCAAAAGCCACACTAACGTGACTACACTACACTAAATCTTCGTTTAAGCCCGCGTCATAGATTACCTACATAACTTGTAATGTATTCATTCATAATGGAAGAAGAATTAAATTATCAACAACTTTATCTATGTGGTTTAATTTTTTCGCTAGAGGTAGATGTGGTGGAAGAAGGAAGGGTACTTATTAAGGCAACATTGTAATTCGCCATGGGTTAGGAGAATCTCATTCGGGAACTTCAACATGATCAACGATCAAGATGTATATTATAAATATGTACCTACCTGTAGCTAATACCTACGTACGTATGATATTTTACACTTTTTTTCCTTGGCCAATTACGTTTCATTATTGAAAATAATAAACCAATATTAAGATGTGGATACCTGCTAATACGCGATAAAAGGGCAAAAACAGCAGTTTCTGACTATGTCTATCTTCTCTGTAGAGTGGCACGATCCTTACCAATTTCATCAAAATCGATCTATTACTATTGGAGCTTCGCCTATAACAACATTCCAGATTTGGCATGTGCAATGGAAACCTATTTCAACGAAATTACTAGGATGTCATACTGAGATTTGTAACCAAACGTACCCAAATACCCTCCAAATTTGAACGAAATCGGACTGATGGTAGATCGTGAAAAATTTAGAATCCATTATAAAGTAACTATCAGCTTAGTTTAAGAGAGTGAGGATGAATCCTGCAAACCAAACACCTTTTGCATCCTCACGACCGAAGGTAGGGAAGCTTTGTGTATCGAGATTAAAGTTTAAAAAATGTGCGTCCACCACAATCAAAAATTCTAATTGCTTTGTGCGTTTCAGAGCTTGCTGATCAATTTTGGTTCCGTATCTGTCTGTCTGTGTTAAATCCTTGTCTAGTCCAAAACTATACCAAAATGCAGTCCGATTCCAATGACATTTTCATGGATTGTGCAGATTAGCTCCTAGACGGCCCCTATAATTTTCAATGCAATCAACTCACCTGTACCCTGTGCGCATGCGCGAATGTGAAATTCTTATAACGTCAATTCCTCATCATCTGTTGGTCTGATTTCGTTCAAACTCAGTAGGTGATTTGGTATAAGTACTAGAAAAATGCCATATAAATTATATTGCAATTGGTAGAATAATGACCTTTGCGCATGCTCGAAACTAATATCGATTGACACAGGCAAAACTCACAGGGAGAGTAAAATGGAGCGATTTTGATGAAATTTTCAGGGATTGTGCGGGATAGCTTCTGGTCGATTCCCCATAACTTTCATTGCCGTCATATAAATAATAGTCTGTGCGCATACGCAAACGTTAATTTTTTATTGCATCGATTTCTCATCATCTATTGGTTCGATTTCGTTCAAACTTGGGGAGTCGATTGGTATATGTTCCAGAAAAATTCCCTATGAATTACAACGCGATTGGTGAAGGAATAACTATAGCGCATGCGCAAAACTAAAATTCATCGACACAGTGCCAAACTCCGTGATTAATCGACCGATTTTCATGCAATTTTCGAGGATTGTGCGGTTTAGCTCTTAGACGAACCCCTAAAAGTCCATTGCTGTTGGAGTGATAGTAGTTTGTGCTTGAAAATCGATTTCTTATAACGGTCGACTTATCAATCATTTCGGCACGTACTTTGTTATTCAAATAATTCTATACGTCCATGTTGCAATATCTGAGGAAGCTATACTGCCCACCCAACTTGGCAGATGTTTTTTGAAAATCACGGATATTACAGTGTGCATGTCTTGCCACCTCGAAAAAGGAACAAAAAAAACTGATAATAGGTTATCCTCATGGAAGGTTACATGCGTATTCGGAGCTGTATTCGGCTTCCTTAGAGCTACGAATAGGATTTTTCTATCGTACAACGAATGGACCAATAACTGTAAGATTTTTGCGTGCACGTGCAATGCTCCATTTCGATTCGTAGCTCCTCCCAGTCGACTACGACTCAGCGTTGCAAAAACTCTCTAACGTTCCTGTTCGGATGCCATTCAGAGCCGGGGTCCACTTGATATTTGACAGCCAAGTACCTACTCAACCAAGAAAGAAATATAATGGATTTAAGTTGATTTTAGAAGGATCATTTGGCAAGTGTCCATTAATGTTTTGACGAATTCCTACATGGAGGACTCGACAGTAATTTTGAAGTCGACTGATGAAACGTAGGACAAGAGTTTACATTTCTAAGACAAATGGACACTTTTAATTTATATTGAAAGTGGGATAGTAGTTATGATTTCTAATAATTTGTGACGTGAAAAAAATTAAAAAATCTGCCAAGTTGGGTGGGCAGTACAGGTTCCTCACACATTGTAACATGGACGTATAGAATTACTTAAAGAACAAAGTACAAGTCGAAATGATTGATACGTAGACGTTAGAAGGAATTACCGTTTGCGCTTGCGCACAGACTACTATTACTCCAACGTCAGTGAAATTTATAGGGGAACGTGTAGGGGCTAAACGGGTCATCTTTGAACATTTCATAAAAATCGGTCCATTAGTCTCGGGGTTTTGACTGAGTCGATCAATTTTAGTTTTGCGCATGCGCTATAGTTATTACTCCACCAATCGCGATATAAACCATTTGGAATTTTTCTAGAACATATATTCTACAGAAGTTCTACTCTCCGAGTTTGAACGAAATCGGACCAATAGATGATAAGAAATCGACGTTATAATAAATTAACTATTATGCGCTCACACTAAACTATTTACGTAACGGCAATGATAGGGGACCGTCTAGAAGAGATTACGCACAATCCCTGAAAATTTCATCAAAATCATTCAATTAGAATCGGAGTTTAGTCTGTTTCAATCGTAATTTGTTTCGCGCATGCGCAACGGTCATTACTCTACCAATCGCGCTATAATTTATAGGGCATTTTTCTAGAACATATACCCAATTAACTACCGAGTTTGAACGAAATCGGACCTACAGATGATGAGAAATTGACTTAATGTGAAATTCAAGTTCGCGATGCGCACAGGCTACTGTTGATTAGACGGCATTGAAAATTATAGGGGATCGTCCACAGCAAGCTGACCCACACAATCACTGAAAATGTCATCGAAATCGGACTGAAACTTGGTATAGTTTTGGGTGTGACAAGGATTTACCACAGAAAGACAGATGGACAGACATAAGACAGACAGACGTCCGAACCAAAATAGATCAGAAGCTCTGAAACGCAAAAAGCAAGTGGAAATTTTGATTTTGGATTAAGTACAAAATTTTTTTCGGTTTCAATCACGAACACAATATTTCCCTACCTTCGGTAGTGAGGAAGCAAAAAAGAAACATGACGAGTGACTTTTCACTGATATAATGCAGAATGAGGCTGCGACTGCACGGGGATTGCAAGAAATAACTGTAACCTGAGTCAGGTTCAGGGAAGGTTTGGTTAGCTTGCAAATTTCCAACCAACTCACGTCGGTTTGAGCTTTACGCTGCAACCATTCGACCTTGGTTTTTACTCAGTTTTAGCGAAAAACGATTTATTTACGAATATTAATAAATTAATTTATATTGTAAAAACTTCTGTATGTGCATTAGTAAGTACATATCCAGTAATTTTTTAGGGCCAGGTGGAATTAACTCCTCTACCTCAGGGTTACTAGTAGAGTGGGGGGGGGGGGGGGGGGGGTTTACACGCGCACACACAAACTGAAATTCAAATGATGTTTTTAGAATATTCCAAAATGGACTAATGTTAACAGTTTTCGAAAATTTCATTTTTTTTTTAAATTTTGAAGTCGTATACCTACATGTTTAAAGTCGTACTTACATGTGTACAATTTTATCAAAGTTCTATTTTCTACAGAAATTTGCTAGAATATTAAATTGTGATTTGTTGCAGCAATCTGGATAGTTCATGTATCGACCTGGGGTGTATTTTTCTTCCCCACATAGTCATAATCATGTGTACGGTGTTTTATCTGAATAAGGCCCGCGACTTAAGTCTCACTTCTTCACGACTAGGATTCCCAAAGTTATTTTTATTTGTTTCGATCAAGTGCCACTTCGAGATGGAACCAGAGGTGGAGTGTGCGATTCAAATACGATTTCATCTCTTATTTTTAATTCTCTTCTCCATTCTTGGGCGCTTTTTTTACGAGAGTTGGCTGGAAAATTATTCCATGGAAATAGCCGCCCGCCGGGGCTCTTTCTTCCTCCCAACTACTTCTCTAACTCGGTAAGTTTTGGCTTTTCAAATAAGAAAAGAGAAGGTGAAAGTCGGAAGGGGAGAGAGAAAAATAAGAAAACAAGAATATAAAAACGGGGCAGACGGAGAGGCGCATATGAGGTGCCTTGGAAAATTCCCCTTCCTCTGATCGGCGCTCTTGACAACTCCGACTGAACGGGTATTATAATGATTCTACCCCCTCTCTCTCCCACTACCTCCCCTCTTTCATTCGATCACACTCGCTATTCATTTTAACTTTCCAAATAGAGAACTTGACGTCTTCGGGCTGCTGAATTTGAACTTCGGGGCGGATTTATCACGGGTTCGTCGACCCCTGGAGGGTTTTCTAGCCTCCTTCTCCATCTACAGCCCCAGGCGGTGCCTTTATTTATTGGTACAATGTATTACCCCTCCCCTCCCCTCTCGCCATTTCTATAACGTTCCCCCCCACCATCACTACACCACCCCTACCCCATTTCTTATAAATACCACTACCTCACCCACCCTGCTACACTACATCATATTTCTTCAGGAGATTTCATTGTCGTTTACCCCTCACCACCGCGCCACTTTTCTGAAATAGTTTGGGACACGCCACCAATTAAATTAAGACCGTGCGAACAGGGTCAGTGGGTTGAGAATTATGTCGGTTGTCAATAGGTTAGTTCCAACAGACAGTCCAGGACTAGTCAAGGATAAAACTTCGTTCTGAAAAGGGAGGGGATAGAACCGTCCAGGATCGAGTCTTGAACTGTTGATTCTGATCGGATAACCTGAACCAAAGCCTGAACTAAACCTCCAATTTCTGATTTTGACAGAATAGGTAAGGAATAATCAAATTCATTCAAAAGGAATCAAAAGACACTTACTGGAAAAATTCGCGTTTTTGTTGTATTTTCTGTACCATTTACATGGCCTTTAACATATAAAAGGTAACATATAAAGCCCTCATAATTCTTTCAGATCATTTTTAAACTCACGGTTTACCTCTTGTCAGTTTCCATAAAAAATATTAAAAAATAAAAATGAATACAATAAATAAATAAAATAAGTAAATGAATCAAGCAAGCATATGCTATGCTAGTGAACCGTCGAAAACATTTACCAACTAACGGTAGGTATCTAAAAAAAATTAGCTAGTCATACGATACACATTAATGGAAGAAAAATAAATGGGAACAAATCAATTAACGAACAGACCAAATACCCCCCCCCCCCCCCCAACAAGCAGCAGCAGCCAACTTCCTGCTGCTGAGGGAAGCATGAAGAGGGGGCCGAAAAAGAAAGAAAAAACCGTTTCGTCGCTGTTGAACGTACAAAATGGGGAGTGGCTTGAGTAGAAAGGTCCTCGACAAACCTGTTGGTTACTCCTATTATGTACTTATTAGATTACCTATTATGTTATCAAAACCAATTTCCGAGTTAACTCCAGTTGTTCTGTTTGCTGTAAACAATACAAATTTTTTCTTCTTGTGCGTTCAACCAAACTGATGTTTTTGTTCCTACATATTTCATCTGCATTGTATTTATCACTACTAAGTAAGTGGTCTGGAAACCCATTGTCAGTTACGCTAACGCGAGAGTACGAAACAGATGTTTCAAGGATGGAAACAGAAATCAGAAAAACGGCCCGTGCTCCCAACTGTAGAGCGTACACAAAATCCAGATAACGGAAATTATTTGTGTAGAGAATACCAACGATTTCCGACGAAACATTGCACTTCGGTCTTAATCAAGCATATCTGTATCAGATAAACCACTGAAAGACGGACCGGGGATAATCAACTTTTGCCCACCTGAATTGGCCAGAGTTGGGCGTAATCGTAATCATAAGGTTTTAGAGTTGTGATTACAATTACGATTATAATCGTAGAACCTGGTGATATGATTACGATTACACATATAATTACGATTATGAGTATATTCATAATCACAGTTTTTCTGTAATAAATTATATTCGTAATCACAACTTTTTTTGCAATCACGACTGTAATCACAAGTTTTTAATGTGATTTTGGCCATAACAATCGATGTTCTCTATAAATAAGCCCGTTACCGCAGATTTTTTCCAATAACTACAGTCATAATCATGATTTTTCCTGTGAATACAGCCGTAATCTTAGTTTTCCGGTGATTATAATAATTGTTATATGATTACGATTGTATTCACAGGAAAAACTAGGATTACGGCAGTAATCACAGAAAAAACTCCATAAAATCCAATTTCCGAAAAATCCCGTTTTGGATGTATTCATACGCTTGAGGCCAACTTTCGTAAATTAAGCCACAATACTATTTCGGCGTGGAAGTGTTCTAACTTTAGAACCATTAGATTTGCCGATTCTAATGGCGATATTAAATCATTAATCAGTCAATTAGCACTGCAGATGAAAAATGATAATGCAGCTATAACTAGTTTACAGAGCGTTATCAAGAACATGATCACTGGTGAGACAAAAATTGACGCATGCATCGCAAATTATGAGGCGTTGTCTGCCAAAGTTGAGAACCTACAGGCCAATGTGAACACACTGATGAAGGCCAACCTTAAGGCTCGTGTTGTGGCCTTAGAATCATGTGGCCATGTGAATTCAGAAGTAAATTTGCCTGTAGGGCGTGCTGTTGAGTTGGCGGTCGCTGAGATGGAGGAGACGAAGAAGAGCCTCAAATGTAATTGTTTTCAATATCCCGGAGCCTTCTGTATCTAATATCGCTCTTGCCATGGAGTATGGCCTAGAGTTGATGAGGCAGTCTTTGAATAAGTTCGGACCCGACTTACCTACATTGCTGAAACAAGTCTCTCGATTTGGTACCCGAACTATGAATGGTCGCCCTCTGAAGCTAACTTTTTATGGTACCCCAACAGCTACCAGGGTCTTGATGTCAAATTACTCGTCCGATCCTCCTGCTTGTTCAGCGATGTCGGATTTTCACCAGCACAGCGGCTATACTTGATGGGATTGCGTTTGCGCTTGAAGGATTGAGTTGGCAAGGGGGAGACTAATCACACTATCAATTATATATCTGGCATACCTACTATCACCGAGCAACATGGTAACTCTCCATTCGTGAACAATTTGCTTCAGGGCCTCCAGCATCCTTGACAGCTTTTTACCCGAATATCCAATGATGTATTTTCTATCTATGTCTATAATACATCTACTCTATATCTCTATACGTCTATTCTATATATTGCTTAATTATTTTTGCGCCTCCTGTTCCTTTGTCTCGCTTTCTTACACACTACGGTTAAATTAACTTTCACTCGTTTCTCTCGTTATTGATGATTATTATTTGTGCCTTAACCACGCTTATCCTGTGTTCTTGTGTCTCGATCATACTTATCACCGACAAAAAAGGTGGTCGTATTTTTCTTTTTGTAATTGTTTTCTGTACCTATAATAGATCAAATAAGTTCCCATGACAACTGACAGATTTTGTAATTTCTCGATGAAATTGAGTACACCCGTTCCATGTAAATAAATAAATAAATAAATAACTAAGATTACGGCTGTAATCACAGGAAAAATTATGATTGACTGTAATTACAGGGAAAACTCTACGGTAACGGGCTTATTTATAGGAAACATCGGTTGTTATGGCCAAAATCACATAAAAAATTTGTGATTACAATCGTAATAAAAAAAAATTAAAAAAAGTTGTGATTACGAATATAATCACAGAAAAACTGTGATTACAAATTTAATCATACTCGTAATCATAAGTGTAATCATAATTGTAATCTTATCTCCAGGTTTTGCGATTTTAATCATAATTTTAATCACAATTCTAAAACCCTATGACTGTAATCGTAATAATGATTACGCCCAACTCTGAAATTGGCTATTCAGCCCATTATGCGACGGCGAGGAAACATATAGGGGGCCGTCTAGGAGATAACCCGTACTATCATCGAGCATTCGTTTCATTCTGAAGAGAAATTCTAATTTTTACAAGGGAAAAATATTCTGGGTTTTCAGGGTTGAAAGGAGGAAAGTTCTAGGTAGTGTAGGTGGAAACACCGGTAAAGTTGTGAAACTATTATTTTGTCTTTCCCGCAGGTACAAAGTGGTTGTGTGCTGCGAGGACATAACGCTGAAAGCAGAGCAGTAAATAAAGTGGAAAAGAGGACCCAGAAAACAGACTCGAGGTTGCCTCAAGGGCCATCTCGGGAATCATCACCTTCTATTCCGCCCACCTTCTTGTTTTAATCATGAAAGCAAACACCCCTCGGCGAGTGGAAGCAATGAAAATGAATGAGGCGGGATTGGTTGAATGGAGAGGGGGGGGGGGGGCTCGAATATTCATTGGGGATTTGTCAGTATTAAAGGCTGGCGGGGTGATTTGTAGGGATCAGGAAACAAACGCCCTCATTTGTCAGCAGTTTAGATCATGAGCAAATAATTAGGGAGGAACTAGATACAGTCAGGGCCAGTGCGTCCAGCCTGATCCATCTGGACGAGGAGACTTTGTTGTACCGTGATCCTAAATAGCCATGATTCATCGTCATGTTACCGCATTTCAAAATTACTGGAGACATATGTTCAGGACAGGCAGTTCAAACATAAGATTGTTATCCTTCAAGGGATCGATTCTACGACTAATTTCCAACGAAAAGTTCCTCTTTGTAATTTTTTAAACCTTCGATTTTTGGAATTTGTTTACTTTCAAGTTTTTTTCGTATAATTCCTTAATGCTGAGCTTAATCCCCGGTCTCGTTACCATTTGGTCAAGTAGAGGGATATTAACTAATTCAGGTTAAGAAGAACCACTAACTACTAACTAACCATTTTTGAAGATTTTTTTTTCCCAGCATGAAATCAGCTTTTCAATGACGTATAAAATATTTTTAAACTTTTGAAAGAGCCCAGTTGGGCGACAATTTGTTTGAAGACGCAAAAATCAATTTTTTCACAATATGTGTTCTTGGTTTACCTCAGACTGGACCATTCTATTGAGCTGGGATTTGCTGTAAACTCTTTTTCTTCATGTCTACCGAAAAGTGAGAATTCGTTTCAGTGGACAGGTATTATAGGATCTGGCCTCTCCGTAGTGAAACAAGCCATTATTGGAAAGCACCCACTTTTCGGGGTGCGGGAGGGAGGTATTTTGCTAACTGAGATAATGGTTCCAATAATTTGTAGCTGGTAGGTTTAAAAATTGGGGAAAAATATAATTACGAGTTTAATATTACAGACTGTAACTAAACGGTTGTCTACAACGGGCATTCGAGTGAATTGCAGTTTAATTACAGATTGTACCTAAACGTTTGACTACATCGGGAATTTGATTTAAGTTAATAGCAATTAAATATTGCAGACAGTACATAAACGGCTGTCTACATTAGGCATTTGCTCTGAGTTAATTGCAGTTTGATATTACAGATTGTATCTAAACGATTGTCTACATCGGGCATTTGATCCAGGTTAATTGCAGTTTGATATTATAGATAGTACCTAAACGGTTGTCTACATCAGGCATTTGATCTGAGTTAACTGCAGTTTGACATTACAGATTGTACCTAAACGGTTGTCTACATCGGGCATTTTATCTGAGTTAAGTGAAGTTTGACTTTACAGATTGTACTTAAACGATTGTCTTCATCAGGCATTTGATCTGAGTTAAATGCAATTTTGATATTGTACCTAAACGGTTGTCTACATCGGGCATTTGGTCCGAGTTAATTGCAAATCATTTTGATCAATGTTGTGCCAAGTAGAACAAACTATGTTGGGTAAACGACAATTTTTAGGGAACTTCTCTATTTACCAAGTTGTAAATGGATTAGAGCATTGAGGTCATTGCGGATTTTTCCTCCTGCTCAGTACCATTTCGTAGAGTAGAACCAATAGTAATGATATCCGAACTCTACCTTTAAAACTACCGTTAACCTCACAGTAAAATAATAAAGATGAAGACAAAAATAATTTGAATGTTTCTAGCGAATCTATGTACGTCCAAATGAAGCAATGAGAAAGTAATAAGGGTCCATGTTCCTCGTAAATTCGTTCGAATTTTGAAACCAGGATTTGTAACAGTACAGTGTAGTTTGGTGCAGTGAGCACTCACTTCAAGCGTCTCAACATGTATATATACTTGTATGATTTCATTCCGCTGCATTTTGCCATTATTAACTTTTTTTTTAAATTTTTGTAGAAAATATAGCTATTTTAATGCCACCAAGAATTTTAAAATAAGTATTTTCAAAATTTTTTTTTCATTGAAACCAGTTTGATGCATTCTGAAAAGATTCCCGGATTTTTAATACTTTTTCATATGTGCTTATACACACCCGCTCTTTCACCAAAAAATCAAGCATTCTAAAAGAAAGGATGAGTTCGTTGGTCATCACTCAAATATCAAAAAATGTACTTGAAAAAATTACTAAAAAGATTTTTTCAAAGCAGAATATATTATTTACTCAGCATTAGTTCGAAAAATACGAACAAGAACATTTAAAAACTTGAGCACAAAATTATGATGAAAAAGTATCTCCTTAAATTTCAATACCTATTATGTACTCAAAAAGCGATAAAAACTGCAAAAATTGTGCGAATACAGAAATCTGTTTTAATAGCAAACTAAACTAACCAACTAGCTAACTTTTAGCTTTTGGTAAAAGTTTTTCGCCATAAAATTGATGGTGAAAAATTTCTTAGCACGCAGTGCTCAAATTTAAAACCAATTTAACAGAAACATGATTCGATAATTTACTAAAATTCGCTCACAAGATCATGCTGCATGACTGGTACTTTTTGATTTGGAACCGTTTAAATTATGTTTGTATGTTGGTCTTATGAGTCGGATATATTCGGAGCTAAAAGGAATGGAAACGGATAATAAATATTCAGAGTCCTGACAGCGATCGTGACACGGCTCGTAGTGTGGTGAGAGAAAAGTACCCCGGAGCATGGAATCTCGCCAGGCGTACTCTGTTGTATCACATCCCAAATACTTCGGAGCTCTGGTCTCAACTAGTGGTCATACTATAAGGGCATTTCCTTTCATTCCTCTCATCTCCCACTACCTTCCTCAACTAAACTAACTTCATCCAATGATGTCACAAAATGTCTTTCACGAAAAATATCTGCTTCGAACAAGCTGAAATCTCTAAGAATGGCTGTTGGTAATCATAAATACGACTACAATATAAATGTAATTATATCATAAATCTATATATATAAAAATCAATTGCTGTTCGTTAGTCTCGCTAAAACTCGAGAACGGCTAAACCGATTAGGCTAATTTTGGTCTTAAATTATTTGTGGAAGTCCAGAGAAGGTTTAAAAGGTTTAAAATTTCAAATCTGCCTCATAGGGGGTGTTTTAGGGAAAGAGGGGGGAATGGGGTATCTCTGTCATCACTGAACAAACTGGGGATTTGACTGTCGAATTTGTTTGGATTACTCCAATTCAAGTCAAAGACTACTTTTTTCAAAATTTTCAAATCTGACCCACAATGGAGGAGGAGGGGGTGGGGGAGTTAAAGCGTTTCGAACGTCACTGAACGAACTGGGGATCTGAGTTGTCAAATATGTTTGGATCATTCTAACTTAAATCACAGGCTACTTGAAAATTTTCAAGTCTAACCTATAGAAGGGGGTGTTTTAGGGGAAAGAGGGGGGGGGGGATGGGGTATCTTTGTCATCACTGAACGAACTGGGAATTTGATTGTCGAATATGTTTGGATTACTCTAATTCAAGTCAAAGACTACTTTTTTCAAATTTTTGAAATCTGCCCCAGTGGGGAGGGGAGAGGGGAGGATGTTAAGGCGTTTTGAACGTCATTGAACCAACTGGGGATCGGAGTGGGCTTAATTACTTTAACTTGGGTCACAGGCTATTTGATAATGTTCAAGTCACCCTGTGCAACGCACGGGTGAACCAGCTAATATATAAATAAATTATAAATGTACACACTTCAAAGGAATTAAGGGATCACTTTTCCCCGTAGACATCAAAGACCCCAGATCATTCGGACAAAGTTCAAATTATATCTCATGATTAGATGCCCAATAGGCTATTTCTGTTCTTTTTGTTTTTTCTCAAACACAAAGCAAGACCAGCGATATCAAGCTTCGATTTGAGCCAAAATAGAATGAAATCTGAGCATTTTTCTCATTTCATCAAAATCTGATTAAAACTTGGTATAGTTTTGGGCGTTTCAAGGATTTACTACAGGCAGACACGGAACCAAAATTGATCAGCAAGCTACGAAACGGAAAAATTAAGAGGACATTTTAAGGTTGGCAGACAAAAGTTTTCGACTTCTCCCACGAACACAAACAAGCAACACACCAACCAATACACCCCGCCATGTTTCAAAGTTAAATAAACAGAACTTCTGTTTAATAGTCTCGGTACTTCTGTATTGTGTCCATAGGGTAATTATCACAATCCACTAATCAATTCAACTTTGCTTATTATTCAGAGACCAGATGAGCAGCTCATCTGATTTAGTCTCAAAACGGGCTCGTGCTTGGAAAATGAAGCGTTTCCTTGTTTTTTCCCCCAACATTCAGGCCCCCACCCGGGCTCGGGCTCCCTCAATTGTCACCCCACTCACCCAGCTGATCTAAAATTCAAAAAACACGTAGTAAAATTACATAAAAATCGAAATAACATCAACTTGGTTTCCACCCTACAATGGTTTCATAAACCAGTGAACAAACAAGCAGGTTTGCGAATTGTAATATTTGAGAGTAACGTGATTTTGATCAGAATTCTTTATCGATGAACAACTAAAATACTCTTATGATAGTTACTCACAGTTCTTCAAGGTCAGGAAGACCAGCTAATTCGAATTCTCCTATCTCCGTGATGTTGTTGCTCATAAGATCCCTGTAACAAAATAATGCAAACAAAAATTAGAAGTCATTGAACGATTTGGCGAAGGATTTTTGCATTCGAAATGCAAAATGGTGGCAATAAAAGAAAGAGAAGTGTTGCAATATTATGGGAATTCACAATATCCCTGCGCCAATCAAATGGGCACTCATTACCGTTGCTGGTCATAGTTCTATTCATTGCTTATCATTTACAGATTCCACCTTCTTCGACCATCGTCTATGCTACAGTTGAAGTCTAGGAGTGGACTTGAATTTTTTCTGATACCTGTACAATGATAGGGATGCGATAATGAACCTGAATTTAAATAATATTTGCAAATTATTACTCAACGGTTAATCATTTATTCAGTAGATAACTCCTGTGCAGATTACAGATTTATATGTAGATCACATATGGCTCATATGTTTGTACAGACAGTTTTCAACGTACCAGAAAACTAAGTGGAAGCCAACTCTGTTTTAAACCAATGTCACTTTGTGATTCAAAATTGTGATAACGATTTTTTTTTTCATTCCAAACTTTCCAACCCTCTGGAGCGCGAACGGTTAATCGCAAAAAGCTCTGGGTAGTCTCCCGATTCATTGAAATGAGCTCTATCTGAATCAAACAAAAAATTATACCTAAATTTGAACGTTTTCAAAGTCTCGATTTTCTATTATTTCAACCCTTCAACTACACACCATAGGATTGATATAAAGTAGTGCCCAGATTATAGGCACCGGGTAATATATGATTTTTAAGCTGAATTTCATAAACTTTGGTCTCTGAGTTTCAAAGAAAAGCTCCGGACTGCGCGGCGCAATTTGGTCCAGAGGCGGGAAAAAACCACCAACAATGAAATTCCCATTTTCATTTTTGGTTTATTATTTCCAATAATAAGCCTATGTGATCGTATAGCAAAAAATTTTTATAACCCCCCCTCAAACTTTGTCACTTTACGTTTCAAGGTGCGTAGAATCCAAATTTGAAATGTCCGTCCGCCGTTCGCCGTCCGCCGTTCGCCGTTCGCCGTCCGCCGTCCGGGCCATAAAAGGCCTAAGAATTGACTTAAAAAACCCGTCCTTTCGCACATAGACTCCATTTGGGGTCTAGTTGGTCCTAACGTTTAACCATCCCGATCGCTTTACTCGCATAGATGCTATGGGCCAAAAACGGGCGAAAAAGTGTCATTTCAAGGCTTTGTTAGACTTACGCACGCACGCACGCCTGGCACGCTTGGCAGGGGGTCACGGTGGGTGGTGAGGGGGGGTGAGCGGGGGGTGGAGTGAGAGGAGGCGCCGCGGCACCTTGTGGTGGGTACGGCGTTCCTTCGAGGCATGAATATATGTTTTTTCTAGGTCATATTTGTGTGTTAATACCAGTGCTTTTCCTACGCATATTTAATAACATATCCTCTCGACTTTTCGTACGTGGTTAGATAATCGTATTATTAAGGCAATAACTATTTGAATAGATAGGAGCTCAAATCGAGAAATATAAACATGCGTATATAATTATAGAAGTATAGGTTGTGGCAACTCGAAATAGGACACGCCGAGGAGTCTGGACGGGCCTTATGACGTACGCAAGCCAACTAAAACTACGATCATACTCAATTGAAAAAATAATAAACCTTTGTGGAATAATTTGCAGCGTTTTTGATAAAGTTTCAGTTCGGGAAATTGATGTAGAACGCAGGGATGAGGCCCAAAACTAGAATACACTCAATCTTTTTTAATTTTTCCCCAGGAGCATAAAAGGAACAATACAACATAGCCAAAACAACATAAACAACCATACAACAGGAGCATATAAGAAATTTGAAAATTTTTCAGCAACTTACTTTGATTCTTGAACGAACTGCGTGGTGTTAACGAACTTGAGATAAGTGTAAAATATTTGGTGGAAATACGTTTTTTCCGATCAAAAGGGAATTTTCATGGTTTTTTTTTTTTTTTTTTTCCCAACAGAAAGATCTGAGTGAGAGCTTTCCAAAAAGAGCAATATGATGGGTATCTGACCAGTAATACGGTTCTTGAAATTCATTTGCCTGATGACGTCATGACCCCCGCCCCCCCTGGGGGGAACCCTCAGCTCCTTTGCCCTATAATAAAAAATCAGAAAAAATGCAAAATAAGGTTAATCTTTTTAAACGTCAAGTGCTGTTTTTTATTTATTTTTTTTTTTTAATTTTATATAGTTTATTTTATTTATTGTTTTAACCATGAAATGTATAGTTAACAGTTTCCTTGTTCGCAAAGTGCTCATTCAATTCATTTCAAAACAATTTAACTCGAATGCAATATTAAATTGTATTGTATTACTTTCTTGATATCATGCTGTTTGACTTAAACTTTGATTATTTCTAAGCCATTTTATGCCTTTTTCAGAGGATTTGTAGCTCGTTTCTTCGAAATGTGGGTACATTAAGCGAATTTTCGTAAAAACTGAAACTATTGCAATGGCTCGGAAAATTTTAAAATCAAAAATTTTGAAAAAGTTCTTCATTAAATTCTGAAAAGATTCCTGAAGTCTGAAGTTTGCTCTTTTTTATATATGTACACATTATATATATATATATATATATATATATATATATATATATATATATATATATATATATATATATATATATATATGTCATTCCAGAAGATAACTCTCCTTAGAATTGAGATAAAAATTCCGTTTTGCGCCAAAAAATCAGGCTTTTCACACAAAAGGATGAGTGAATGAATGAATGAGTTTTTATTCCTTCATGATATACAGCATAATATAAAAGATATTGTTTGTTGGCCAACAATTTTTGAGCACAATAAATTAGTCAAATTTCAATGAACGTGCTAAAAAAAAAAAGTCACTAAAAATGGCTAAAACCGCCAAAACTTCTTAATATTATCATTTTTAGCAGAGTTTCAGTAAAAACAAAATTATCAACCATTAACTAGGACATTAAAAGTTTTTCACAAAATTATGCTGAAGAACGTACTTAATTTCATTAATATTTGCTGGAAAATCCATGAAAACTGCAAAAAAACCCTAAAAATCCAAAATCTTGTTTGAATTTCCATATTTTATTTAGAACTTTTTTTTTTTGTCATAAAATTGTTTTTAACAATTTCTTTCCACTGAAAATGCTCAAATTTAGATAAAATTTAACATACTATAATACGATAGATAATATTAGAAAATTCGCTAATACGATCAAGCTGGATGATTGGAACATTTTAGTAAACTACATTGTTTGAGAAGTTCTTAAAACATTCTACTTGATGGTATGCAAACTTTTGCGAAGAATTGATAAATTAGACAATTTTGAGCGATTTGAAACACTTTTTATTGACATTTGATCATATTTTTGTGCAAAATTCCGTACACGAAATCACTGCAGTTTCAATTCTTGGCTGAAAAACTTTATTTGCACAATATCGCGTTATAAAAGAAAATTACTCTTTGCAATTTTTTAAAATTTGCATTCAATATTTTAAACCTCATCTCAACCAGAATGGTTATGTTGAATAAGGTCTCAGAGGGCACGATTCTATTATTGCTTCCTCACTACCGAAGGTGGGGAAGCTTTGTATTCGTGATTGAAGTCGAAAACATTTTTGTCCTCCAAAATCAAAATTTCCACTTGCTTTTTGCGTTTCAGAGCTTGCTGATCAATTTTGGTTCCGTATCCGTCTGTCTGTCTGACTGTGGTAAATCCTTGTCACGCCCAAAACTTGGTATATCAAATTTCAGTCCGATTCCCATGAAATTTTCAGGGATTATGAGGCTTAGCTCCTAGTTTTCAATACGTAATGAACCTTTATTTAATATCGATTCTAAGGTGAGAATGGTATAGGTACATCACGAAAGGTATTAATATTCAGAAATCGGTTTCGAATATTCCAAAACGGATAATACCAATGATGAAAATTTTGGAATATTTCCTGTTCTAAAATTTGAAGCCATTGCAATGTGTAGTATCCGCGCTTGTAATTACGCAGCAGTGATAAGTGATGCACCACCCACGAACGAACAATTCAAAGATAGCACATACTGTATTTTGTCTCACTCTAAATATCTCGTAGGAAGGTAGGTCACTCAATTCTGAACATGCGAGGCGAATCCAGAAAACAGTTGTTTCCCGCATGCAAGGAAAGGATGTGATTGTTAAATTTACACCAAGTATACAGTTTTTCCATTCGATTTCTATGGTTATATGAAATTGGTTAAAATTTGGAGCATTACTCGAATGGTCAATGCTGACGAAACGCTAATTACGCTTATCTTGAAATGCTTACCATTCGTACTCTTAGACCCAGCATGTCAACAAACGTGCCATCTTCTATTATTTTATAATCGTTGCATTAGGTACAGCACCCACGAACGAGCTAAATCATAGTTAGCACATACTGTCTGATGTCTCAAATATTTCGTAGGAAGGTCAAATGTGAACATGCGAGGCGAATCCAGAATACTTTGGTTTTCCGCATGCAAATCGTGATGTACTCATACCATTCTCACCTTGGAATCGATATTAAATAAAGGTTCATTATTGAAAATAATAGAATCTTGCCTTTAACACCTTGTTCAATACAACCAGTCTGGTTGAGATGAGGCTTAAATTATTGAATACAAATTTTAAAAATCGCGAAAAGTAATTTTCTTTTAACACGATATTGTGTAAATTAAGTTTATCAGCCAAGAATTGAAACTGTAGTAATTTCGTGCACGGAATTTCGCCCAAAAATGTGATCAGTTACAATAAAAAGTACTTCAAATCGCTAAAAATTGTCTAATTTATCAATTGTTTCAGAATATTACTTCGCAGAAGTTTGCAAACCATCGAGTAGAATGTTTTAAGAACTTGGCAAACAACGTTGTGTACAAAAATGAGCCAAAAGAAACGTGCTACAAAACGACTGAAAAAGGCATGAAATCTCTTAAATAAAATCGAAGTTTCAGTCATACAGCATGATATCAACAATACAATCTGACGTTGAATTCGTGTTAAATTGTTTAAAAATGAATTGAATGAGCACTTTGCGAAGAAGGAAATTGTTAACTGAATATTTCATGGTTAAAAAAATAAAAAATAAATGAATAAATAAATTAAAAAAACAAAATAAATAAATAAATAAAAACAGCATTTTATGTTTAACAGATAATCTCTTAAAGACTTTTGCCGTTCAAAAACCTCTAGCAACCTCAATATTCGTCTGATTCAGGTCTGCCAAACCTCATTCGATTCAGGGTTAAATACTTTCAAAGTTCGTATCGAGCAAGTTTTTGCTCAGACCGTTTCCCATTAAAGTACAATGTGAAGTGCAATGCCGTTATTGCGAACTTTATGTATAAAATGACATAAAATTCGTAAGTTCAGCTGTAAGTCAATGAGGAAAGGTCACAGCTAAAATATGCTGAATACGAACTTTGGAAAATATTTAATCTTGAGAAGAATGAGCTTTGGCAGGCTGAAATCATACCAATATTAACGCCAATACCTAGTTGGTTTTGAAGGACAAAAGTATTGACGGGGGGAGGAGAGGACTGACCCAAAATTAGCGCTATTTTAAATTGCTTGTAATTAGCTTATTTTAAGAGATAATTCAGAGTTTTGGAATCGAATCATTTTGTTTTTTATGCTCTACAACTTTGCTACGTTTAAAAATTTCTGTAAGATGTAACGTTTAGGAATTATTAGAGAAACACTTTAAAATGGGCAAATCAAGCCATCTTTATGAGGCCACCATTTCGTATTCCACCAATTTTGAGATGGCAGACAAAGATTTTCTCACTCAGAACTGACTAAATTTTCAAAATCTAATCTCAAACTTTCTCCTCACATTACTACCCCTGTTTTCCGCCTTGGCTCCTGGAATAGTAAGGATGTGATGACTACATTTCTATCAAGTACTGGCTGGTTCACCCGTGCGTTGCACAGTTTGACTTGAACACTATCAAATAGCCTGTGACCCAAATTAAAGTAATTCTGATAGATTCGCCCACTTAGATCCCCAGTTGGTTCAGTGACTTTCAAAATGCTTCAACATCTTCCCCCCTCCCCTCACCACTGGGGCAGATTTCAAAAATTAGAAAAAAGTAGTCTTTGACTTGAATTAGAGTAATCCAAACATATTCAACAATCAAATCCCCAGTTCGTTCGGTGAAGACAAAGATCCCCCCCCCCCCCCCCCGACCCTGATACACCCCCTTCTATGGGTTAGATTAGAAAATTTTCAAGTAGCCTGTGATTTAAGTTAGAATACTTCAAACATATTCGACAACTCAGATCCCCAGTTCGTTTAGTGACGTTCGAAACGATTTAACCCCCCCCCCCCCCCCCTACATTGTGGGGTCAAATTTGAAAAATTAGAAAAAAGTAGTCTTTGACTTGAATTGGATTAAGTAATCCAAACATACTCGGCAGTCAAATCCCCAGTTCGTTCAGTGATGACAAATATGTACCCCATTCCCCCCTCCACCCCTAAAACACCCCCTATGGGGCAAATTTGAAATTTCAAACCTTTTAAACCTTCTCTGGACTTCCACAAATAATTTAAGTCCAAATTTAGCCAAATCGGTTCAGCCGTTCTCGAGTTTTAGCGAGACTAACGAACAGCAATTGATTTTTATATACCTATATAGATACAATTTGTCAAATTAATTCTCGTGATTACAAGAATTTGGTTAAAATTCGGAGCATTACTAAACTGGTTGATGTTGATGAAACGCGTAGTACATAGATAGGTAGAAGTAAGGATAGATAGGAATTTCTACCGAGCTTCTTCCCTAGGGTTTCGACAGCAAGAACGTTGAAACATAATTATGACCTTGGGAGGTAATGGGTTTACTCGAATGCTCAAGCCGTGCTTAATTTTAGTTTTCCAGCATTTCGCGACATGGTCGAGTGGTCCACATCACAAACACTGTGGTTTCGGGTCTGCAACTTATAAACAAACCATTTCTTTTTGCGCGAACTAAGTAGGTTTGCGCTACATTAACTGTTGTACATACGTAAAGTAGGTATAAGACAGGTAGGTAGGTACTTACTGAATTGCCAGGTAGGAAATTCACGATCCTCGAATAAGTGCAGTAGAAGTGACTTGAGCACACAGTGCCAGGAGATACAACCTATCGACGAAAATTTCTCATCCTGTCTCTTGCAGCGATTTACTTATAATCCAGACTCTTCCGATTGTTCGAAAAGAAGGAAAACGGCATTAAAGGTGAACCGAAGACAACGTTAGCTATGTGGGGCACCGCGAAATAGGTACTGTCAGTAAGTCGTGATCAAAGAACAAAATGTTTACTTTCACCTAGCATAGGAAATTAGAGTGAGTTATGAAACGGAACAGGAAAACAGGAGAATAAAATAGGAAAACCAACGAAAAAATTCCGAATTCCGAGACTAGAGACCTTTGACGTCGATCACACTACAGCGAAGAAAACTATACTAACCTCACAGACGCAGAGTAGGGGGTCTGCCGAACATGGCGCTGATAAGAAAAATGCTCACGGCGCCTGCGTTGATGAAACGGTCAAAGTACCATCATATTATTAGGAAAGAACTGCATTCGGTTTCGGAAAAGATTAACTAGTTTTGGAAGACCTGGTAATGTTACTATGATAGTTAATCCCCTTCACTATGGTACGCCGGCTTCGCACAACACCGTGAGATCCTCAAGGAAATGAGAATCCGGCACGGGGAGACATCTATGTTCCAGTATCTGAACTAAGATCACCTAACTTGTATCGGCGATCGCAGCGCGGCGAAAGTCGTCTTTCCTGAGCCGTCCATATCATTAATTCCTTACTATACCAATATGATCACATATCTTAATCACATTTCTATCCTTCCAACAAGTTAAGGTATTACAGCTACCTTATTTTGTGGAACTTGGAGTGTACCTATAACTCGTCTGTATGTGTTGTACAAGGTACCTCCAAGTCAATAAATCTAAGAACCTTCGAATAGTACATATATATGCATATATGGATGGGGAGTTTGCCGTTTCGTCCCCGGGCTGTAAGTATGATCAATTGTGATAATGAAAATTAAGGCTATAATTCATGTTTGAATGTGAGGAAATTGTCTAAAGGTTAACACGCAATAATTAAAAAATTCATCAAAATTGATTCATCATTCTCGGAGTGTCATCCAATTTTGGTTTTGTGTATAAGCAATAGTTAGATACCTACCTATTATTCAAGCAAATGTGATAAAATACAAAAGATATCACCTGGAACTCTCGAGTTTAAACGAAATAGGACCAACAGATTATAAGAAATCAATGTTATAAGAAATTAACGTTTGCGCATGTGCACAGACTACAATTTTAATGCAAAAAAATCCAAAATGCTATGCTCAATGAAATTTATAGGGGACCGTTTTGGAGCTAAACAGCACAATCCCTGAAAATGTCGTCGAAAATGATGTCGAAAAAGTCAATCCATTGGTCTCGGAGTTTTGTATGTGTCGATCAATTTTAGTTTTGCGTATGCGCTCTAGTATTACTCACTCCACCAATCGCGATATAATTCATGGAAAGTTTTTCTGGAATACATAGGTATACCTTCCCTCTACTCCCTGAGTTTGAACGAAATCGGACCTGTAGATGATAAAAAATCGGCGTTATAAGAAATGAACGTTTGTGCACAGACTACTATTTATGCGACGGCAATGAAAGTTACAGGGGACCGTCTAGGAGCTAAACCGCACAATCCCTGAAAATTTCATCAAAATCGTTCCATTAGACTAGGAGTTTGCCTGTGTTAATCGATATAAGTTTTGCGCATGCACAGTGATTTGTTACTCCACCAATCGCAATATGATTCATATGGTTTTTTTCTTTTTGTGTGTGTGTGTGTGTAAAACATATTATAGGTTCCCAGCTACCTACCGAGTTTGAACGAAATCGGTCCAACAGATGATGAGATATCGACGTTATGAGAAATTCACATTTGAGCATGCGTACAGACTACTGCTGATTCGACGGCATTGAAAGTGATAGGGGACCGTCTAGGAGCTCACCCACACACTCCTGAAAATTTCATCGAATTCGGATTGAAACTACAAGTATAGTTTTGGGTTTGACAAGGATTCACTACAGACAGACGGGCACGGAACCAAAATTGATCAGCAAGCTCTTAAACGCAAAAAGTCCAGTCATGCAGCATGACCCCATGAGCGAATTTTTGAAGAAATCTTCGACATTTCAGATCTTCGACATGAGATTGGGTCTGCGTGCTAGTACGTACATAAATAGAACTTCTTCATAATTTCATGGCTGATATTTTCTAGCCTAAGTCAGTATTAAAGCTACATCAAGTCCTAAAACAGTTGAGCGTAAAACATTAAAGAGAGCGACCGAGAGAATTGGAGGACGGAATATTTCATTTATTTTTTTTAAAGCAGACTACTACCTACGTTTTAAACAGCATGGTTCTAGGATTGGTTATACAGGGATACTTCCATAAGAGTAGTTCAATCTGAATTTGGACAATGTTTCATGCAAATATTACCGATTTTTACAACTAGCGAACGGCATTATTTCGATTTTTGACTGATTTTTCAACTTTGAAATTTTTGAAAACTTGATACATATTCGTATAGGAAATTGTACGCTGATTCTGAATATACCACATGTTAGTATGCTGAAAACATTATTTCGCACAACAAATCGCAAAAAACAGGCTATTTTGAAATTTTAGACTACATTTTTGAAAATTTCAACCCGAAAATGTAATCCGATCATGCTGGCCAACGAACTTGAACTTTCGTTTTGTGTCCTTAACATTTTAAAATTTGTTTGAAGTTTCTAGCACAATTCTACGAACAGTTATCGTCTGGAATGACACATACAGACATACATATATACATACATACATACATTAAAAAAAGTCCAGTCATGCAGCATGACCCCATGAGCGAATTTTGAAGAATAAACTCATCAGTTGTGATTACTTTCTTTTTTTTTTTTTAACGAGCACCTACTAAGTACGTACGTTTTAAACAGCATGGTTCTAGTATTGGTTATACAGGGATACTTCCATAAGAGTAGTTCAATCTGAATTTGGACAATGTTTCATGCAAATATTACCGATTTTTACAACTAGCGAACGGCATTATTTCGATTTTTGACTGATTTTTCAACTTTGAAATTTTTAAAAACTTGATACGTATTCTTATAGGAAATTTCACGCTGATTCCGAATATACCACATGTCAGTATGCTGAAAAAATTATTTCGCACAACAAATCGCAAAAAACAGGCTATTTTGAAATTTTTGACTACATTTTTGAAAATTTCAACCCGAAGATGTAATCCGATCATGCTGGCCAACGAACTTGAACTTTCGTTTGGTGTCCTTAACATTGTAAAATTTGTTTGAAGTTTCTAGTACAATTCTACGGACAGTTATCGTCTGGAATGACACATACATACATATATACATACATACATACATATATACATACATATATACATACATACATACATAAAAAAATGCGTTAAACTTCAGAATATGATTTAGAATAGCCTGAAACGGATTTCTGCATAATTTTTTTTCAAAAATTCACATTCTACAAATTTTGAGGCGAGAGCAATAGCTCAATTTTCTTCAAAAATTCGCTAAAATGCGTTAAACTTCAGAATATGATTCAGAATAGCCTGAAACGGATTTCTGTATACAATTTTTTCAAAAATTCATATTCTACAAATTTTGAGGCGAGAGCAATAGCTTAATTTTCTTCAAAAATTCGCTACAAAGCAAATGGAATTTTTGGTTTTGGAGGAGCGAATTTTTTCGAGTTCTTTCACGAACACAAAGCTTCTCTACCTTCGCTAGTGAGGAAGCAAAATCTTGTTAATGTTGAAAACTTAAGTGAACGAAAATAAAGTAGTACCTACCTACTTTTGATGATTGATTGAAAATCAATAAGGCTTACTGTGATACTGGTACCCCATTTCAGGCTTTATATGACGTAAATACATCCTCATTTGTAGCGAACTTACTTGTTCGTTAAGTTCTTAGATGCGTGTGTGTGTATGGTGTAGATGTGTTTGTTTTTGTTTGTTTCAGTAGTAATATAACTGCCACTGTAAATTATTCCTATAATTGTAATGGTTAATATGGAACATTAAGAATGCAGTATCTAGGTACGGTGAAATTTATTGAGAATCTCGTGTTGTCTGGTGTTTTATAAGTTCTATCGCAAAGAAATTAATGAACCCAAAGCCCGGAGGGAAGGGGGGGGGGGGATTCCTATAACATCAACTCAGTAGTAGTGACTTGGCCCATTCGTAGAATCATTATAATATTGACCTTTGCCTTCCCCTATGAATTTCATAGAAACATGTCCAGCTGTTGATCCTAGAAAACTAATATTATGAATGAAGAAGATGAGCCTGTAAAGATATACCTAATTCAATGGAATAAAAAAAATATATATATATATAAAAAATACACAATTGATGGTTTATGAAAACTCTATTGCATTTCGGTTGTAGGTAACAATAGATTGTTACAATCAACCATCCCTTCCGGGCTGACAAAATCATTAAGTTTACCTTTCGTTCCCGCTTCCCCCCCATAGAAAAAGACATTTAAAATTCATATTAAAATATATTTTATATTCATAGTAAAATAAGATTTACATAACGTTAGTGAAGTCCACGCAGTCCGTTAGTGTGGTTGGTCGATATAATCCAAGTCACATTGTCACATTTTCATTACTTCAGGTCAATTACCTAGTACGGTAGTACCTGGGTGGGAGGGGTACAATGACGCAGTTTGTTGCCTGAACTTTCAAGAATCATAGAAAGAAAACTATTTGTCTAACAACAGTAGGGGTAGTGTCTGTATTCTAAGGATTTTATCTGATGATATCAAAAAATTTAATAGAAACATGCTAGTCCAGGAGCCAAGGCCGAAAATAGGTATCTAGTAATTTCAGAAGTAGGCTTGAGATTAGATTTTGAAAATTTAGTGCGCTCTGGGTGAGAAAATCTTTGTCTACCATCTCAAAATTGATGGAATACAAAATGGCGGCCTCGTAAAGATGGCTTAATTTGCCCATTTTAAGTCTTTCTCTAATAATTCCTAAACCGTACATCCTTCAGAAATTGTTATACGTGGCAATGTTGTAGAGCTTCGATAATTCGATAATCCCTTAAAGGCGTCAACACTTCCCCCCTTAAAGAAACCCTAGTGACCTCAATAGTGGTCTGATTCTGAACTGAAATCTGACCAATATTAACGGCGCTTGGTGATTTTGAAGGGCAAAAGTCTAGACGGGAGGAGGAGAGGACTGGCCCGATTTTCAATTGTTTGTAATTCGCTTATTTAAAGAGATAATTCAGAGTTTTGGGATCGAATCGTTTTGTTTTTTTATGTTGTACAACTTTGCTACGCATAAATATTTTTTTAGGATGTACGGATCAGGAATTATTAGAGAAAAACTTTAAAATGGGCAAATGATGATGAGGCCGACATTTTGTATTCCACCAATTTTAAGATGGCAGACAAAGATTTGTTCACTCAGAACGGAATAATTTTCAAAATCTAATGTCAAACCTTCCCCTCAAATTACTACATCTGTCCGATTTCAACCTGCCAAAGCTCATTCCACTCAAGATTAGATACTTTCCAAAGTTCATATCGAGCATATTTTAGCTGAGACCTTTCCCAATTGAGCTGCAGCCGATCTCACGAATTTAATCTCATTTTACACATTTTGTTCGCAAAAACGGCCTTTTACTTTGAACTCTAATGGGAAAGGGTCTGAGCTAAGACTTGCTCGATATGAACTTTGGAAAGTTTCTAACCCTGAATCAAAGAAGTTCGGCAGACCTAAATCAGACCAATATTAAGGCCGCTAGGTAATTTTGAAGGGCAAAAGTCTACACAGGGAGAGGAGACGACTGACCCAAAATTAGCCCGATTTTTATTTGTTTGTAATTAGCTTATTTTAGGTCACAATTAATATTTTTTGTGACGAATCGCTTCGGTTTCTTATGCTCAACAACTTTATTGCTTATAAAAATGTCTGTAGGATGTACAGTTTAGGAATTATTAGAGAAAAACTTAATGATGGGCAAACTAAGCCATCTTTATGAGGTCGCCATTTTGTCCACAGCATCCCTTCTATTTATCTACCAGGCTCTGTACATAGTCAAGCTTGGCTTTTATTGGCCCTACTTACCCACCCAGGAACCATCTTGTATGTGTTATCTGAATGTTCATGCCACGAAACAGCCTGCCCCCGGACGGACGACCATCGTTATCTCACCAAGAATGTGGAAGGTCTCTGACCGCATTGAAAAAAAAGTTCCAGTCATGCAGCATGATCGTATGAGCGAATTTTCATAAACTATCTATCGTACTATAGTAGGTTAAATTGCATTGAAATTGGAGCAATTTTAGTTTACAGAAATGGTTATAAACCAATTTTGTGGCAAAAAACTTATTCTAAATAAAATTCCACTAATTCAAAAAGGATTTTTGATTTTCAAATTTTTTTGCAGTTTTTATAGATATTTTAGCAAATTTCAATGACATTTAAGTACGTTTTTCATCATAATTTTGAGCAAAAATTTGTAATGTCCTAGTTAATCGTTGAAAATTTAGTTTTGACTAAAATTCTGCAAAAAAATAGAAATTTAACGATTTTTGGCCGTTTTTAGCCATTTTTAGTGATTTTTTGGGTACATTTTTCGAAATTTGACCAATTTAATGTGCTCAAAAATTGTTGTCCAACGAACTCATCCTTTCTTTTGAAATGCTTGATTTTTTGGCGAAAGAACGAAGTTTTTATCTCAATTCTATCGAGAGTTATCGTCTGGAATGACACATACATATATATATACATATATATATATATACATATAAAAAAGCGTTAAAATCCAGGAATCATTTCAGAATGCCTCAAAACAGATTTCGATGAAGAAAATTTTTGAAAATTTTTATTTTAAAATTTTTGGAGCCATTGCAATAGCTTTATTTTCTAAGAAAATTCGCTAAAAGTATTCAGTCATGCAGCCTGACTAATAGAGCGAATTTTCACAGAAAAGTTGTGGATAACATTGAATTAGCCAGAAATTCGGATCATTGAGGCCAACCAAGTCCTGAATAAAACTGAGGGGACAGCCGTGTGACGAGATGGCAAGGAAATTTTAAAACACGCAGCCGAACTCGAAAATTTGGTTAATTGTGGGCATTTTTTAACCTAAATATCAAATTTTCTAACTTATTATGAATCTTAGAGATCTGGGAGTGGTCGCAATCGACTCAGCGTTGAAAAATACTTGAAAAAATGTGACACCCCATACGCCCTTTTGTCAAAAAACCGATTTTTTTTAGCATTTTTTGGGCCATCAAATTGTAAATTCTACCCTGAAATTCTGGAGCGATCAGGCTGGCGAACGAACTTGACCTGTCTTTTGCCAAGACGGATTTTTGTGCGTTGGAACGAATTTTTCACGCCGTTTTTAAAGGGATTTATCGTCTGGAAATACACCCTATCTATATTAATAACATCGTAAGTATATGTCTGTCTGTACATTGATTAAAATCATGAAATTTTGCGTTTCTTTTCCGTTTCATGCTATTTGTAGACGATTGGTAACCATTTTCTCAATTTTTCTCTGTCAGTCTGTCTATCTGTTTTCTATCCGTATGTTTGTCCGCTTTTCACAGTTACATTGGACAACTGATATGAGTGGGGGGAAATGTTAGTATCAGTCCAACTTAAATTATAGGCTATTTGAAGCTTTTAAAATTTGAGCGAGAGGGGGTGTTTTAGGGAAGGGGGAGGGGAAGAAATGCGGTATCTTGGACACCCTTGAACAAACCTGGGATCTGATTGGAGGAATATGTTTGAATTACTCTAATTTGAACCACAAGCTACTTAAAATTTTCCAAATCTGACCCATAGGGAGTGTTTTGGGAGAGGTGGGGGGTAAAATAGGGTATCATAGACATCAGTAAATAAACTGGAGACTTGGTTGTTGAAATATGTTCGGGTTACTCCAACTTGAATCGCAGACAAGTTACTTGAAATTTCAAACCCGACCATTAGTGTTTTTTGGAGGGGGGTGAAATGGGGTTATCTTGGACATCACTAAATAAACTGGAGCTGATTGGTTAGAAATGTTTGTAATACTCTTACTTGAGTATCTGACTACTTCAAATTTTCCAATCTAACCCGAAGGGGGTGGTTTGATGAGGGGGGTGGGGGGTGTCATGGACATCACTGAATAAACTGGGGACCGGATTGCTAAAATATGTTTGAATTACATATATTGGGGGGGGGGGGGGGGGGTATCTTGGACGTCACTGAGTAAACTGAGGACCTGATTGATAATATATGTTTGGATAACACTAAAAAACCACAGCCCACTTAGGAATTTTCAACTCCGACCCATAGGGGTTAAATGGAATAATTTTGTCAGTCATGAACAAACTGGTGATCTGATGTTCGGACGAATGAAATAGGATTAGTCAGAACGTTCTTCAGGGGTTACCTATCAAGAATATTTTCAATCTGAAATATGGGGGGTGTTTGTGGGGAGGGAGTGGGGACTGATCTCATTAGTTTGGTCCTAATAGGAAATTTATAAGTAAGTACTTTTAAGTCAGGACTTTTTTGAATCAGATTCATAGGGGTGTCCCAAAATGTGACGGGTGAGGGGGGCTTGTGTATTTTCAAGTCAACCTGTGCAACGCACGGGTGAACCAGCTAGTAAATATATATATATATATCAACGTTAAAATGTAGGGTTGTGTTCCTTGATGTATGAAAAAGAATTGTAGGGTAGGGTTCCCGACCCTTCTTACCCTCTTTTTAAATTTCGAAGCCATCTAAATAGCTCATTTAAAAAATCTAAATTAATCTAATCTTAATCTAAATTTTCGTTGAAAATTCGTTAAAACATATTAGTAAGTAATGCATCTTTTATAGGGTCGTCTTCTACGCATTAGCAGTATATGCTTTTAGTGAGAATAGCGAGTAGGCCGTGATTTTACTGGATGTAAATTTTACTGGATGCAAGCAAAACTCAGTACCAATTGGTTGAAAATATCACGATATATCAGCAATCCCCCCCCCCCCCCTCCCTCGCCCAGCTTCCCTAACGCTATGATATTTTAAATTACTGAGAATGGTTTCTCAGAAAATTTTAATTTTTCGAGCAGAATAGTAAAACAATCGAACGTAAAAAGAATCTCAAAAATCGAATAGGATTCGCGTAAATAGTACGGTTCATTTCGGCCTCCATCACTCCTCCTCATGAAAATCCGTCGTCAAAATTAGCTAAAGATAAAGATTACATGATTTTTAGCGGTTTTCAGCCATTTTTAGTCTTTTTTTTTTAAAGCACATTTTTTGAAAATTAACCAATTTAATGTGCTCAAAAAGTGCTGGCCAACAAACCCCTTTGTGCTGAAGAGGGAAATCAAAATCATTAAAAATTACCCAATATAGAAATATAGAATATTAGATTATTATAATTATAATTATAATTTTCTTTATTCTATACTTAATATTTTAATTATAATTAAAATATTACGTATATAATAAAGGAAATTACCTAACATATATTAATAATCACGCTTACTATTACTATCAATTATTATGCTTTGCTCCACGTTTGATTTTTTTAAATCAGTTTTTCAGTGTACACGGCTACACTAAAGGGTCACTACACCCCACTACTCTGTTGCCTAACCATAGTCACGCTTCTCGCTTTATCGCGGCAGACTCGCAGGGAGAAAATGTTGTGAAAATGTATGCGCGTGGCCATAGTGCGCCCGCTTGCCCACTTTAACCTGCTCAACCCGCTTTTACTCGCGTCCACCGGAATGAAATATTAATTCTTTTTCTCGCTTCCTGCTTCACCCGCTTCTGACTGCCTCCAAAAAAAGCTTATTTGAGGTAAAATGTGGACAACTGACGTCACTCGTACCCTTCAGTTAGGAGGTTTTATTGTATATAACAACGATTTCTCTCGCCCATTTCCAAAAATTGTCAATTCATGACCATTTTATGGTTTGTTATGGGTTATATCTAGAGAAATACTAGGGAATTTAACTGTATGCCAGCGATTGCTACCCTATATAGGTCACTTGAGCTTCCAATCTTGGAGTATGCTTCGATTGTTTGGAGTCCATATTATAATTGCCTCATCAACTCTATTGAGAGAGGTACATCGTAGATTCCTGACCTTTATCTTATATAAACTGGGTATCCCGCGGCATTTGGTGGACTTCTACACCTTGAATAATGAATTTAGTACACAGAGCTCCATAACTCGTCGCCAATTGGCGGATGTAGCATTCTTACAGAAGCTGTTCTTGGAGTGGTTGACTCACCGCCGCTGCTTGTATTGGTCAACTTTGCAGTCCCTCATCTTGGAATGCTCTCTAGGCACCTCTTCTGGGTACCGTTTAACCCGACTAATCATCTATATCATAGAACTTTGTGCAGAATGCCTAGAATTGTGAACCACACTTATGACTTGTGCCCGGACCTTGACATTTTTCACCACTCAACTGCATTAACTCGGGAAATGATTTTAAACATAGTAGATCAGCGGCCTCTTTAGAATTAAATTTATATCTCAGCCTTCACATTAATTTGTCTTTTTATCCTTTCATTTATTTTTTTTTATCTTCGTGCGGTTGCTTACATAACTATAAATTTCTTATCATTATACACGCTTTGTATTGGGCTTGCCCGTATTGTAAATAAATAAATGAATTTTATAACTCTAACAACGTTTACATTATACCTACTCGAAAACATCAGAGGAGAGATTGCTGAGCATTTACTACATCTTGTGAATTTTATATGAAACCTTAATATCTGTTTTACAAGTGAGGTAAACAACGTACCTATATGCCATTCAGGCATAATATATTATCCATTGTGTACAAACCTACGTGTTCAATGTTAAAGGTTTCACTAAATATTTCAGTTTTCAGTATTTCAGGTAAAACTGAGGCCTCTGGCGTCACTCAAACTTCAGTGTATAATAACGATTTCTCTCATTACCATTTATGACCTTGGGACCAATTACATTATACCAAAAATATCGAAGGAGGATTTGCAGTCCATTTACACGATCCTGTCCGATGAAAACGACGGCACGAGAATTTTCCGCTCGCTGATACACTATGACTAGAGACTGAATTTTTATGGAATTGCATATCCTTATCCCATCACCTGAGGCACTCGAAGATTCTATCATTGTTTGAGTTGACTTGAGTTGGTTCTCTGCCTCAAATATTATAATGCATAATTTTGCATATTCGAGCTACAGATGCATATTTAGGCACATTCGGGGAGAATTTCTTGATACTGCATAATTTAGAGACAAAAAAGTTAAAAAATTATGAACGCACCTTGACCATTTTCAGAGAATGGGAGAGAGTAAAAAATAATGTAAGTACGAATGAGTGTTACCGTGGGAGAAAGAAAGAAGTCGAGAAAGAAATCTGCGGTCAAAGTGTTTCACGAATAAAGGACCGGCCTTCCCATCAAAAGGAAGAGAAAACGTCTGGCAAGTCGGTGGGCAGTATAGCTTCCTCACATATTGTAACATGGACGTATAGAATCAGTTGAAGAACAGAGTACGAGTCGAATTGATTAATAGGTCGACGTTATAAGAAATTATTGTTTGCACATGCGCACAGACTACTATAAATCCCACGGCAATGAATATTATAGGGGAACGTCTAGTAGGTCTATTTGCTAAACGGCACAATATTTGAAAATTTCGTAGGTACAAATCGGTCCATTAGTCTCGAAGTTTTTTCTGTGTCGATCAATTTTAGTTTTGCGCATGCGCTATAGTTATTATTCCGCCAATCGCAATACTCATAGGAAAATTTTCTGGAACCCATCTACTCCCCGAGTTTTGAAGAGATTGGACCAATAGATGATGAGAAATCGACGTTATAATAAATTAAAGAAAACGTCAACACTTTTATTTAACTCGGAAAGCTATGCTCGAACTTTGGAACTATCCGTACCACTTTTTGGCTTTTTCAACAAAATTTTATTGGTCCTCCAAGGACTGTGTATTGGAGACGGAGAGGACGTGAGTGAATTTACTGAGTTTACAGACTCATCCTCTCTGATCGCAGACAACTTGGGTCAAGACAACTTGGAAATGTATATTTGTGTAAACGTACCTAAACTACGGAAACCTGGCACATATTCAGTAAGGGAAACAGCCGTTTGCATTGAGCTGTTAATTATTGAGCATTTTGTAAAAACCATATACCTAGGTATCTAATATTAAGCAACTTTCATTCAGAATTATATTCGTTCAGAATTTTTTCTTTTCAAGTGTTGTTGAATTTTACCTAACGTATTTTACTTGTTTTTTTTGCATATTCCATTGGTTTTACAGCATATTCTACGGCATATTTGGGGCATTTATGCTGCATAAAAATACGGTTTCTAACTATGACCACCACCTGCTAACTAACATCAAGCAGGTTTGCGAAGCGGGCCGATCCGACGCGGGCATGCGGGACGCGAGAAGCGGTGCACTATGGACGTACCCTAATGCCTACTACCGGGTAAAGAGCTTGACGAAAATTTATTGTAGTATAGGAATTGTTTTAAATTTTATCATTCGCTATCGTATATATTTAAAAAAAAATTACGAAATCCTATGGCGTTCAGTCCGGCCGATTTCCTTCTATTTTTGTAATGAAAGGTACCTTATTTATGCATAGCTTTGTCCTTTGATGTCTCAGGTTCTAATTGAGATATGAATGTCAACAACCGGGAATGGGGTCGGAACTAATAAAACGCCTCTATCGCCGAGCTTTCGAAAAATATATTTTCTTCATCAGGGCTCAAGGGCTCCTAGTGCTGATGAGAAGCGCCACCCCTCATCCTCACAGTCATAACAAAAGAAGGAAAAACAAAAGAAGAAGAATCCAGGCTATTGCAGGTAATGTGAGAATGAAAATGAGCACCAGCTCAATAAATAAAACAACTATTATTATAATTCAACAAAACATATCATCACTAGGCACAGGCTTAAACAACAAAAAAAAAAAAAAAAAAAAAAAAAAAAAAAAAAAAAAAAAACATATATATATAGGCAGGAACAAACTATAAATATAGGAGCCCTTGAGCCCTGATGAAGAAAATATATTTTTCGAAAGCTCGGCGATAGAGGCGCTTTATTAGTTCCGACCCCATTCCCGATTGTTGACATCATCTAATTGAGATACATTGTTCGTTTTGGTCTAAGAACACTCAGTGAATCATGCCCTTTCATTTCGTTGGGTTTCAACTTAATTGTTGGAGTCTGAAATGATTTATGCGCGGAAAACCTATTCGTTTAAACTACAAAAGTGAGTCATAAAACGTGGTCAGATCAAAAAGCAACAGTACAGTGAACGCTCAACGGTGCTCGAAAAGACCGGATTGGTGTAATAGGAGTTTTCTAGGATGTCTCCTGAAGCTAGGTCAAATAGGCAAAGCTTTGTATACACGAGGTACCGCCTATTAGAGTTGATCGCTGGGGGGCGGGGGGACTACCCAGGCATGAGAGAAAAACGTCACAGACTTGGGCTAACCAGGCACGAGTCCTGAAAGACATCAAACGAGGCTTCATGCTGCATGTAGGAGATTTGATCCTTAATGTGTCACGGCAGTATCTCAATGGAGTTGTCATCAATGGCTCTCCTTACAAGAGCATCAGCACATTCATTGCCATGAATACCCACATAGAAGTTATGGTTGTACCCAACGCTGTGGCTTGGTGTACCGATACAAGAAGGCTTAGTATCAGGGGAACTTCCGAATCTTCTAAGTATATTAAGGCGTAGATCAACATATTTTTCGGGTGAAAAATGTGTTTTTCTTGGTCGATTACAAAAAGAAAACAATGTTTTATTATTATTGTTGTGTATTTATTGTTATTATTTCATTAGTGCAAATATTATACCAAAATTTTGTTATTTTTATTCAATTGATTGATGATACTCTTCCACTCAACTTGGCAGAATTCGCCTTTGTATAAAAAGCTGATTAAATGGATTTGGACGATATTCTTCAGTTGTATATAGAGTTTATCGGATTCTTCTCCGCGCAAGAGGCAGGAAAAGGTGGGAGGAAGGAGAAGTACGGCGCTGGTCCGTGGAGAAAATACGAAACGAATAGAAGGGTGGTGGGGAGCAGGGGTGGATGCTAATGCGGGTTGTATAGGGAATTCGGAAACGGAAGAGAAAGACAGAGAAAGATCCACATAAGGAAAGAAAGAGCTAGAAAAGAGAAAGAGGCAGTGAGAGTGACAGGGGGATTAAAAGTGAGACGGACCGAGGACAACTGACTATAAATTCATGTGATCAACTCTAGAGGGATCTGCAAGGCAGCTGGTAGAGCACTATTAGTATTACAGCTGTGGCAGTCAGCTAATACTGCCGTGGCAGGCTACTCCATCAACCCCCCCCCCCCCCCCCCCCCCCACCACCACCCTTCCGTTACTTCTCACTGTTTCTACATCTCTCTCACCCTATTCTATGAGTGTTCGTCCAATACCTCACTTCACACTAGGATTGCCAGGTGGTACGGGAAAACCTATTGCTAAGTAATGCATGCATTACAGCGACGTCCCAACGTACGGATTATCTATGATTTTGTTGAGAATAGATCGTGCTTTTACTGGATGCACCCCCTCCACTACTACCTAACATGAATGTGACGTGAGGAGTTCCTCCCACCCCTCCCCTCCGACACTCAAAAACCATAATAAAGTATGAATTGCTACTACAAATTGGTTGAAAAAATCACGATGTATTAGTATCTCTCTCTCCCCCACCATTTTGAAATTTTATTTTACTGAAAATGGTTCTACCAAGAGACATAATAAGATAGGTTGCGAGTTGTAGCCACGGAATCGTCGACACTTGAGAGAGAGAGAGAGAGAGAGAGAGAGAGAGAGAGAGAGAGAGAGAGAGATTATTATGAGAGATTATTATATTATTTTTCTTATTTTTTTAGCGATTATTTTTTGCTAATGCTTGGGTTGTCCCCACCTCCTCTGGATTAATTCCAAATGGTCAAAGGGCCCAAAGGTCTCTTATACATGAAACCTTGCCTGTGTGACTTAGCTTCTGAGGGACGTCCTAAAAACCCCACTATTTGGGAAAATAACAGATTCAAAACACATTGGTAAGTAATGCATGCATTTGCAATGGCCTCAAAAACTCTAAAATCAATGAGAACTTGGATAAAAACATGGAAATGCGTTTTGAGGCATTCTGAATCAATTCCTGCATTTTAATACTTTTTTCATCAAAATCGAACTTTGGTATAAAATCGAATTTTTCAGCCTGATATTAATCGAATAAAGTTGATCAACTATAAACTAGAACATTCTAAAATACACAATATAATGATGAAAAATGTACTTGAATTTAATTAATATGTGCTAAAACAAAATAGATAAAAACTATAAAAAACAGCTGAAAATCCAGAAGTTTTGTCGAATAGTGGATTATTATTTAGAATAAGTTTCTTGCCATAAAAAATAGTTAAATTTCCTTGCACTCTTAATTCTCACCTTTAAATACAATTTAACATAAATTTAATACGATAATTCACGTAAATTTGCTCATATCTTGCTACATGACTGACGAATTTCTATATATACAATACATTTAAACATGTAGGTATGCATGTATCATTCAGTACGAATCTCTCCTTAGAATATTGAGACTGAAAAATCTATTTTTCCGCCAAAAAATCAAGCATTCCAATAAAAGGGATTTGTTCATTGGACAACACTTTTAAAGTACAATAAATTGCCCTAATAGCAAAAAATGCGTTTAAAAACACTAAAAACAGCAAAACAGATTTGAAATTGTTAAACTTCATAATGTTTTGAGGATATTAACGTATAAAAACATCCTATATAATAGAACTTTCAAAAATATGCACACGTTTATTTCAAATTATGTAGGTATTTATATTTCATTAAAACGAAATAAACTAGAAATAAATCTATATTGGAATTTTTAGCAGAATATTATTTAGAAACAGCTTTTTTGTCATAACTCAATAGTTCGCAATTTCTGGGCGCATAAAGTACCTACCCACCCAAATCTCAATACAATTTGACATAAATACAATGAGGAAAATTATGATAATTTGATCATTTAGTCATTAAGCGTGGCTGGAGCTTTTGCATAGGTACCCCTTTACTTTCATAAATGTGACCGTGCAAGGGTAAAGAGAGCTCAACTTGTCAGAGGTCAAATCTGAGTTTATATGGTCTTATTTTTCTCCACATTATGCTGACAAAACTCGTTTTTTTTTTTTTTTTTAAATTTTTTTCTATCATTTTCCAACAAAACATGATTTTTCAAAGTTTGAAAAAAGCGGGCCCGAAATTTGCAAATTTTCAGCAGACTTGCAAAACTGCAGTTTTTCGCGATTATAAATACAATGCAAAATGTAGCAAATTCAAGTTTTGATGATTATTGGGGAAAGAGGTTTTCCCCAAGGTTTGGGACCCCAAAAAATATTACAAAAAGAAGTCATTTTTTGACCCAATCTTCGTTTTTTCGTTCTCCTGAAACAAAAAGCCTTGGCATGTTAAGCTCCCTTTTCCCTTGCACAAATATAAGCATTTATTATAGGGAAATTGGAAATTTAGTCATGAGAATCACTTAGATTGCCACAAATCTAAAAATCAGAAATCGAAAGATGCTTCTTCCAGACGCGTATACGTGAGCCACTTCTTCAGCGTCTGGAAGCTGTGTTCGAACGCAAACGCTGCAGCCCCTTGCGAAACCCACCTATGGCTGATATGATACTGCCACGGCAGCATACTGCTTTTTACTAGTACAGTACTACAGTTATTGTACCTACTTACACAGTACTCTGTACTAATATCGAAGGTACTGTGTACTAATATATGTAGTACAATGTGTATACTAAAACTCATGGCAGGCTACTCCAACGCACTCTCCCGTTTCTTCTCACTCTTTCTACACCTCTCTTCCAATGAGTGTTCGTCAGGGTTGGCTGGTGGTACAGGAAAAACCTGACACTATTTAGGAGACTGCCAGAATCAAATAATGCTTGCATTACAGGAGTAGTGAATTTAAATTACACTCGCTATGCAGATTCGCTGGCTTTAACTTGAATCGTCGTGTTTTTACTTACTTACCCTAATCTAAAAAGTTCCAGTCATGCAGCATGATCGTATGAGCGAATTTTCTTAGGTTATCATATTGTTATTTTACTTTGTTTTGAAATTTGACCACTTTGAGTGCAAAGATATTGTTAACCACAAATTTTATGGAAAAAATGTTAAAAACTAACCTGGGATACTGGCGGAGGCCTAGCAACGGAAACAAAAGATAACTTGGAAATATGAACTTTTCTTCGAAAAATTAACACGATTTGTCGGAGCAGCAAAATTTTGTCCTCCGGATTCTACATTACCACGCGCTTTTTGTGTTTCAGTGCTTGCTGATCAATTGTGGTCCCGCGTCTATCTGTCTGTGTCAATTCCTAGTCACGCCCATAACTACACTAAGTTTTTGTCCGAGTCTAGTGTAATTTTCAGGGATTGTGATGTGTGTTAGCTTCTAGATGGTCTTCTATAAATTTCATTGTCGACAGATCAATAATTTGTGTGCGCATGCGCAAAATTGTTTCTCATAACGTCGATTTCTCCCGATCTATCAGTCTGGTTTTGTTCAAATTTAGAGGATAGTTGGTTGTAGGTTTAAAGAAGGTTCCCTATGTACGTTTTAGTGATTGGTTGAGCAATGACACACGAGAGGCTCCGAGACTAATGACATGAATAAACCCCAGAACCGATTAAATTTTCAGAATTATGTGGATTAGCTTCTAGATGGTTTCGTATAATTTCTTTGCGGTCAGAATAATATAGGCTCGTGCACATGCACAAACGTGAATTCTTAATATGTCGATTTCTTACGATCGTCGGTCCGATTTTGTTCAAACTCTGAGGGTAGTTGAGTATAGGTCTTAAGAAGATGTGAGTTTGAGTAGTGACTATTGCGCATGCGCAAAACGTGTCGGTTAGCTCCTACATGGTCTCCTATAAAGTTCATTGCCGTCAAATCAATAGTAGCGTGTGCGCATGCACAACCATGAAGGTCTGCTAACGTCGATTTCTCTTGATTTACCTTTCCGATTTCGTTCAAACTCGGGGTATAGTTGGGTATATGTTTAAAGATGGTGCCCTATGAATTTTATTGCGATTCGTTGAGTAAAATGGTTGGTTAATATGGTCGTAATTGGTTCTTAAACTAATTCTATAAGTCCATGTTACAATAAGTGTATAAGCTATACTCCCCCCCCCCCCCCCCCCCAAACAGGCTAGACGTTTTAAACTGTTCCTACTGAAAACCGGACATGTCTGTGGCTGTGGGAGGGCTCTGTGACCATACATTCGGCGAAATACTGTGGTGGAACGATATTGGCACCGGTAGGTTATAGGCACCTTTCCCTTTGCTGTATCATGTTTACAGCAGGTTTTGATAAAAGTCTGGATGTGGCTTAAGGCAGGATCTGCGTACTTGTCTGAGAGCTGAGTCCTAATTATGGCTGCCGGGTCGTCGGGTTATTGCCGGAACTTTCGTCCTGGAATATTCTACATCAGGCGGGTAAACAAAGGTATCCAGGAGTGATTAACGATCTCCCTGTTAAGGCAAAGGCGGTGGTGGACAACGTGGGGAGTGGGGGAAAATCCTGTGAGGTAAAGATATCTTGTTACGTCAACCCCCCTCCCCGCCCTTCACCCACCTCTCCACAACCACCTTCTCCTCATCCATTCATTAACAAAGTTTTCACTTCAGTATCCCGACTCCGTCTTTCCTCGGGTGTCACTCCATCATTCGACGCCTCTAACTCACTCAGAGGAGAGGACCCGGTGCCGCGAAATTAGATGACTTAGTTGCCGATTTCATTATAGGTGGCTCTGAGGGGGCTCGTTGTCCCGGCTTTACGATGTTAAACCACATCCCTTAGCCACTAACTCACCAGATCATTACTCCCTACCTCCATTCCCTTCAATTAATTCCTTCCTACCTCCTCCCGAGACGGGAAAACTCCTTCCTTCACGGCTCCTGGACCTGTAGCAGTCTCATATCCTCAGATTTATCGAGGGACCCTAAATCATAATCCATATACCTCCTAGATGAAACGATCGCTCTAAATAAGTTAGGAACATTCCAAAGACTTGCCAAACCAACCTCATTAAATGCCTTATTGCAAATATCCTTACGTATAGTATATTGGGTGCATACTTCTACATATTCTACTTTGTTATCTTCAATTAATGAACCTTTTTAATCTACCAAGAAATTAAATTCTTTAGCTCCCCCTCAAAATTTAATGGTTAACGTTTCAAGAGAGGGGTAAGTAGGGATCCTAGGGACATTTTCTAAATGTTTATTTCTCCAACCAGTCTGTGAATCACCAAAATTTCGTCAAATTCTACTTCAAACTACTTATTTTAACATTTGAGCGCTTTGTGTACACAGAAACTGATGGTTATTCAATTATGACAAGAATACTTTTTCTTAATGGTAATATAATATAAAAACCAATTTTAGAATTTAAAAAATGTTTGTATTTTTTTATCGATTTTAATAGAATTTAAGTCAACTTTTCAGCTCAATGTTGTGAGAAAGTTTAAGAATGTTCTAGTTTATGGTTCGTATACTGTAGGACCGTTTCCCATTGAAGTAAAAAGCAAAACGCCGTTTCTGCAAACTTTATGTGTTAAATGACATAAAATTCATGAGTTCTGCTTCAAGTCAATGGCGAAAGGTCACAGCTAAAACTTGCTTTATATGAACTTTGGAAAGCATTTAACTGTGAATCGAAAGAAGTTTGGCAGACCTAAATCAAACTAATATTAAGGCCGCTAGGTGATATTGAAGAGCAAAAGTCTAAACGAGGAGACGAGAGGACTGACCCAAAATTAGCCCGATTTTCAATTGTTTGTAATTAGATAATTTTGGGTGATAATTCATAGTTTTTGGATCGGATCGCTTTGTATTTTCATACTCTACAACTTTGCTACTTATAAATATTTCTGTGGGATGAATGGTTTAGGAATTATTAAATTCCTAGAAATTATTAAATGGCAACTTTAAAATGGGCGAATTAAGCTATATTTATGCTGCCGCCATTTTATATTCCACGAATTTCGAGATAGCAGACTAGATTTTCTCACTCAGTAAGGACTGAATTTTGGAAATCTAATCTCAAACTTTCTCCTGAAATTACTACCCCATTTTCGGCCTTGTCTTCAGGACTGAGGTGTGAGGAGGACAGTCCGGTGACTCATGGTGGCCACGTCTTGAGTCATAATGCGGCCGTCAAGCACGTAGCAGGTGCTCTGTCATCTGGAGGTCGAAATAGAGAGTAACTGCAGAGGGCCTAGTGGAGATTTGAAGCCGGATATCGCCGTGATTCTCGGCACGAGTCATATTTCACAGAATCGAAGCAATTCTGGAGGGAAAAATACGTAAATGTGGTAGACAAAATCTAAGGCATGGGGAATTCGAGCGCATGGAAAGGTTAAAATCGTTGTCCAACCACTCATGCAAGTGGTCCACTCTTTCCCTACGGATTAGTTCCACGAAAACTTCGTCTTTAGAAGAAAAACTCATTATTACTTCATCATCACGACGGAATAAGAAATTAATGAAAAATGAGTAAAATATGAATGAATGTTATACGGAGGGGTTGTGTTAAGATGGAAAACCTAACGGAAAAACAGGGTTAGGTACACAACCTAACGAGATGGCGAGCTATGAGAAAGTTGCGGATCAGCGCTGATCCAAGGGTTAACCCACCCCAAAAGATGAATTCCGGAATCTGTGAGTTATCACATGTAAATTCCAAGTCAAGCGTTGGTGGAACGGTCATTTCGCCTTTTTTACGAGAATACTCACGGTCCTCGGTTAATCCAATGAAAACTCGCTTTGTTGAAACTGGCTTTAAGAGCAAAGAGTACCTCATCATCATCTGGAATTCTCCAAACGGAGCTTTGAATGCAACTCTGTAATTATCTACAATAATCTTGTTCAACACCTCTCTCAATACATAGGCCCACCTAATGTCCCTAATTTTAAAAGAAGTTGTATAGCAGTTCCATATCTAATTGAAAATTTTCCATACCAAAAAGAACATTTTGAAAATTCAATTCAACATCCCGACTATCCTTCAAGTTTTAGCAAGATCGGACGAATAGGCCGTGAGAAAATGAGGCTTGATGAATTTTACGTTGGTACATGCGTAGTGTAAAGTACCGAATGAATGTTATAAAGAACCGTCTACAGCTTTACCCGAACGTTCCTTGAAAATGAGGTTGTCAGACTCGAGTCAACGCCTGAGTCTATATTTAGGAAACCACAACTAAGTTACAGGAGTTCACGATGTAGGTCATGTACATAGTCAATCGCTCTTCGTCCATAGAGGGATTGCCCATTAGAATAGACGCAGGGGCGTGTGGGACAGCCCAAGCACATAGTATATTCATTTTTGGTTAAAATGGAGGGGGTATATCCAGTAAAATCATGATATAACCGCTATTCTCATCAAAATCGAACCTATACAAACCAGGAGTAGGGACGTCCCTGTAATGCATGCATTACCAGCATGTTTTACCGTGCATATCCTTATAGAGTAGCCTACTTACCCTCACTTACCCTGTGAAGGGTAAAGTAAGGTACACATTGGAAGGATCCACATTCTCGTCGCTAACATCCCCCGTCATTTCCTGGCTATGCGAAGGAAACGAATGACGGAGAAGGAGGCAGCGCTGGACCGATCGGATCGGCTGGACGCCCTCGGAGTTCTCACGACAGTTTTTCCCGCCCTAACGATGTTGTTTCGAGTGTAACGACGGAGATTGAAAGATCGATCGCTTCAGGGCTCAAGGGAAGAGATAAACATTAATGGTCATGTCCTCCCGGACCTCCCACCCCCCACCATACAACACCCCTCTTTCCTACTACTCACCAGTGAGTTACGGTTGTATTTTCAGAAAACTTGAACGGTCACATTAATCTTGGGAGGGGAAAACTCTCATTGGGCGGGAGTAATATATTAACTACTCTACCAATAAACATGGGTTGCTATTCGGATCAACCACTCTTTTTCCCGCTAGCTGAAGTTACTGCTATCATTACTTACTCCAACATGCCCGCTTGAGAAATACCATCGTCAAGGATTAAGAGGTAGTCGATAACTATTCAAATATCTACGACCCGTACCACAGCCAAGCCAATGGTGAAGAATGTTAGAACCAAGAGGAGTGATTGTCTGTAGATACACTCTAAGTTATTACTTTTATTAACTCCTTAAACGCGCCAACGCTGTAAATTTAAACCGAAGGAACGCCCCTATTGTGAAAAGAAGAAAACTTTACAATCAAGTACCTGCCAAGTATACTAGGGTGGTGGTTGATACTATAGTAAATGGCTACAAGAAAAACGCAAAAAAAAAGTGTTTTAATTTTTTCATTTTGTCGTTTTTTAGGACGTCCTTCTGAAACTATGGCTTGTAGGCAGGGCTTCGTTAACAAGAGGGACGTCTATTGGAATTGATCCTGGGGGTGGAGACAAAAGAAGCACGAGAAAAAAAAAAAAAAAAATAAAATAAAAAAAAAATAAAAAAAATAAAAATAAATAAATAAACGCATAAAAATCCGTTTCAGACCATCCTAAGACTGAATCCGTGAGAAAAACCATAGGTGTATGTCTGTCTGTGTGTGTGTGACAAATTTTGTCGACGCTGCCCAGGCCACAATTCTCAACCGATTTTCGAAATTCTTTCTTTGTTCAATCCTAATTTCAGCCTAGTTGTGCAAAAAACCCCGGAAATTTGGAATTCCGGGTCGAAAGAGGAAAGGAAGGGGGTAATGTCCAAAAAACGTGGTGTTTTTCGATAAATTTTGTCGACTCCACCAAGGCTACAATTCACAACCGATTTTTGTGATTATTATTTACTTCGATTCTAATTTTAGTCTAGTTGTGCAAAAAACCTTGGGGATTTCGGATTGGCAATCGAGATGGGAGGTGGAGGGGATAATTATGGATCCTTTCAACCGCTGCCCAAGCTTCAAATCTCGATCGGTTTTCGTGATTCTTATTTCGTTTCATTACGAATTCTATATAGTTTTGAAACATATGTCAAGAGTTTCAAATTTCATCATGGAAGGGGTGAGTGGAGGGGTAATACTGGTAAATCATGAAGTTTTAACAATTCTCTTCCGATTTTCGTGATTCTTTTCTTGTTCAACTATGAATTCGGTCTAGTTTTGGATCATCTATCAGGAGTTTCAAATTCAATATGGAAGGGGGTGAATGGAGGGGGTAGTAGTAATAAATCATGATGTTTTAACTAATCCCGTCAGACTTTCGTGATTCTTTTTTTGTCAATCTTTAAATACGGTTCAATTTTGGGAGGTATAGTAGGAGTTTCAAATTTCATTATGGAAGGAAGTGAATGGAGCGGGTAATACTGATAAATCATGATGTTTTAACTACTCTCGTCATATTTTCTTCATTTCGGTTTATTATTTCCAATAATAAGCCTATGTGATCGTGTAGCAAAAATTTTTTGTAACCCCCCCCCCCCCCCCCCCCCTCAAACTTTGTCACTTTACGTTTCAAGGTGCGTAGAATCCAAATTTGAAATGTCCGTCCGCCGTCCGGGCCATAAAAGGCCTAAGAATTTACTTAAAATACCCGTTCTTTAGCACATAGACTCCATTTGGGGTCTAGTTGGTCCTAACGTTTAACCATCCCGATCGCTTTACTCGCATAGATGCTATGGGCCAAAAACGGGCGAAAAAGTGTCTTTTTCGAGACTTTGAGTGTTAGACTTACGCACGCACGCACGCCTGGCACGCTTGGCACGGGGTCACGGTTGGAGGTGAGGGGGGGGGGGGGGGGGGGGGGGGGGTGGAGTAAGAGGAGGTGCCGGCGCCGCGGCATCTTGTGGTGTCTGGGGTGACCAGGGGCGTAGCAGAGGGGTGTAGGAGAATGGATATTTATTACTTTTACGTGATATACCCATGTAATACACCGCGGAACCATGAGGTGGCTAGGCGTTCCTTCGAGGCATGAATATATGTTTTTTTCTAGGTCATATTTGTGTGTTAATACCAATGCTTTTCCTACGCATATTTAATAACATATCCTCTCGACTTTTCGTACGTACTTAGATAATGCTATTATTAAGGCAATAACTATTTGAATAGATAGGAGCTCAAATCGAGAAATATATACATGCGTATATAATTATAGAAGTATAGGTTGTGGCAACTCGAAATATGACACGCCGAGGAGTCTGGACGTACGCAAGCCAACTAAAATTTATTTTTATTTATTTATTTATTTGGTTCATTGAAACATTTTATAATACTTATATACACAAATTATAATACAAATGAAATTGGCTACCTCTTAAACATAACATATGCCTGAATCTACATATTTTCAATGTATTGCTAGGTGATAGGCTAAGCCCGTAGGTACCTAGCAAGCGCCGCTATCTAGGCTAACATTTAGTCCAAAAATCTCTTAAGTAGTACTTAACTATAACATAAATAACTCACACATAAATTACTCACTATTTACGAAAAAAAAGATATGATTGAAAGAAAATAAATAAAAAATCGCTAAAAGACACAACCCCTATTCGAAAAAAGCCAACAATCAATCCACTTAACTAATGAACATATATACTACGCATAACCCTATCACATTCCCTCCACCCAAGTTCTGCCAGCCACTGACATATTCGAGACTTGTAAACATTCCTCGAAAATTGGTGAGGTGATTTCAATGTGGCATTAATTGCCCGGTGCAAAATAAACATAATATTTATCGGGCTCCTAGTAGTTAGAGTCAATGATGGCTTAGGATTAACCACATTTCCCACCATCCATATTCATGGTCATGCCCCCCACTCTCAACTATCTGGGGATTCCTGTGGAACACCAAAAGCAGTGATTTGATGAATAATTGCCGTGGAGTAAAAACTTTAAATTCATGTCTGACAGCATGTCAGAAGGGTATCGGTACGGTCTTCTCATAATTACTCTAATAATCGCTCTCTGTATTATATTAATAGGTTCTAAATTTGTAGGATATGAGCCCCTCCACACTGAGATTTCATACTGCATGACCGACTGTACGAGAGAATAGTATAGAAGCCACTCTTCAGTACTTTCCTCACGTGGCAGAACGTATACCGGAATCGCCTTAGTTTGCTACGAGTATGAACAAATTTGATATGATGCTTCCAGGAGTTCATCGATGTACACACCTAGATAACGATAAGTGCTCACTCTGTCGAGAGGTGTACAGATACAACCACTACCCAATTGACAACTATGAACAGTTAAACATTAATCACCCCATTGATTTTCGTCTATTACATTTTTACTCCCAATCGCTAGATATTTAGTTTTCTTAGAGTTCAGGGTGAGGAAGCTATCAGAAAACCAATCACTCAACAAATTGATTGCATCCTGCGCTTTCTGAAAAACCTCACTCCATGTCTCGCCTGAAACCAATATCGATGTGTCATCTGCAAAGAGATATGTCTTTGCATTTTGCAGGTTAAGAGGTAAATTATTTATGTAAATTAAAAATAAAATTGAGCTAAGAGTAACCCCCTGAATTACCCTATATTCTATTTCCATAGGATCACTAAAAAATTCTCCAGTAGATACGACTTGCTTCCTTTCTGTTAGATAACTCCTAAACAACTCCAACGATTCCCCCTTTATACCAATGTCCTCCATTCTATTCAACAAAATACGTCATTCAATTGTATCAAAGCATTTGGACAAGTCACAAAATATCAGAATGGACTTTTTCCTTTCATCTCTGATTCTGAACAAATCACTCACTAAGTTGAACAGTTGAAACACTAAATTGAAAACTACGATCATACTAAATTGAAAAAATAATAAACCTTTGTGAAATAATTTGCAGCGTTTTTTAAATTATGAATTCGGTGTAGTCTTGGAAAATTTATCAGGGGTTTTTTCAATTTTATGCTGGAAGTTTTATGATGAAAATTTACTGTCGGTGGAGAGGGGTAATGGGAGGAACGGTAATTCCGAGAAGTCATGATATTTTCGTTTTTTCTCTCATTTTTAACTCTCACCAAAATTATATACAAACCATTCATAGAGACGACCCGAAATGCATTACTTACCAATGTGTTTTCGTCTTCAAACAGCTCTTGCGAAGTATCTCATGTATCTTAGCGAAGTATCTCATTCGATTCAGAAGATCAAAATCTAGGAAAACACCAGGCGCGGGGCATCACCTATGTACTTCCCCAACGTCAATAATTGTACGGGATTTGAAAAAGTATCAACGCCACACGCTGATACATTGTGACATTGAAATGTCTTTTTGCTTCACCTAGTAGTAGGTAAACCGTACATGAAGAAAATCAATTGAGTTTAGAACTCCCGGAGCAAACCTAGTAGAGTAGTGGAGTGGTGGAAAAAATTCAAAATAAAAGTTTCCGAAAGAAACGTCTTCAGCATCCAGGGTGGTAGGTAAACGTCTCAAATCGATGACATTTACTTTGAATAAATCTCTGGGTAAACTCTATGTCCAGATTTGAACTCACCAAATAGAAAACTAGTGTGCGGAACCTCTGAGGACATTATTCTTCAATAATCTGATATTTAATTTTTCTCTTTCTTCTGATCGTACCGCCGTTTTAAAAAGTATGAATACCAGTTCGTCAACACTCGAAACGAGAAACATTATTTACAGACTTTAATGCTGAATTTCAATTTTCAACCCGTTTGTTTCGCAAACCTCTGCAAATATTGATTTTCTCCATTTTTTAGAAGCAATATGCATAATTTGAAGCAATGAGTTATTGTTTGAAAATGGCCTTGAAGCACAAAAGCCAAGTTTTTTCGTTCTATGTCTTTCTGTGCGTGTGTGTGTGTCTGTCGCGTATCAGCAAATCTTTGCAACAAGCTTTATTTCCACAATATTCAACCGATTTTTATGAAATTCTCATGGAATGTGCGGGTTAGGGTGTAGATGGTCCCCTTTCAGTTTCATTGGTCCCAAATCAAAACTTCACTCAGCGCATGCGCAAATGTAAATTCCACCAAACATCATTTGCTCACGCCTCCGTCGTCCGATCTTGCTCAAATTTGGAGGGTAGGTGGGAAAGATTATTTTGAGCATTCCCTGGCAACATAATCCTATCATTAGTAGCTACTGCACATGCGGGAATGTATATTCCTTTTAACGAGCTTAATTTAAACAGTTTTCATTCGATTATGATGAAATTTTCAGGGAATGTGCGGGCTTGGCTGTAAATGGTCCCCAATTAATTTCATACTTCATTCTGCGCATTCACAAACGTAAATTTCTTTCTATTCATTCCATTCTTTATATTCTAATCATTCTTTCACGCCTTAGTTGTCCAAGCTCTCTCAAATTCGGTGCATAGTTTGGGGACGATGGCTTATATATTCCATATTAATTTCAATATGATTGTATCATTAGTAGCTTCTGCGCATGTGCAAAATTGTAATCCAAGGAACAAGGTTAATTTCTAGTTTTCTTCAGATTTTGATGACATTAACTGGGAATGTGCGGGCTAGGCTGTAGATTGTCCCATACTAATTTCATTTTCCTCAAACCATTACATAATTCTGCGCATGCTCTAACGTAAATTACTTCAAACATAATTTTCCCGTTTCCTAAATGAGCGATTTCGAGGTTTTACGTTACCTACATCTTGATTGACTATAATACGATATGAAGTTTTAAAGGTTATTAAAACCATTTCAATGATGTATACATCCATGTTATTTTCAGTTGGTAGGCACCTACTTACTTAAATGTCGTTATACGGAGATCAGGGAGGGGGGGCTAGTAAAATGTGGATGTTTTGATTAATTGCATTAATATTCCCTCGGCAGGTGCCTATCAACGCAGGCATATTGATGTCAACCTACGGATCTGCAATTTGAAATTGACCTCCTTTGTAATTACGAGAATTCAATACCAGTGCACACTGATCTGCTGTGGGACCTTTGAGCCAAATTTGTTTCTTAATCGACTTATGATGCTGAAACCTGAAATGTAGCTCCTTTTTGGAGATCTGGAATACAACTCAGATCAGCTTCGGAACCTCTGAGGCTAATTTTCTTTCCTAATCAACTCACGGTGCTGTTATTTATATGGACATCCTTGGGGTCTCCTCGGAAACAATTAAGAGGTACGGAGGAGCACTAATCAGCTGATGGGCCTCTGAACCTATTCTTTCCCTACCTGTAGACCTTTTTTTTGTAACATTTACTGTGGAGCGTAAAATAAACGTAACGGAACTGTAAGGTGCGAACCCTATTGGGAGGCAAGATGCCACATGTTCTGTTCATATATTACATACGGGGTTTTATAAAATTATTGACCAATGGTTGTGACAAAATAAAACTAAACTTCAAGAGTCTCCGTATGGTCTGAGGATAAACGAAATGGTTTGAATTCTAGAATTTAAACCCCCTTCCCAGAATACATAGAACATGGTAGATGGTACATGGTACATGGTCAGCGTAGAAGGGCTATCTAACATAGAAATAATAAACAATAGTGTAGGTGTGTAGGATATCATTTTCGAAAGATGAAAACATTTTTGTCTCCAAAATCAAAATTTACGCTCGCATCTTACGTTTTAGACCATTTTGAACAACTTCATTCCGTGAGTGTGTTATAAGTGTCCGCAAATCTTTGTAAGAAGCTGAATTTCCACAGTTTTCGTCCAATTTTTATGAACTTTTCCGGGAATGTTCGCGTTACGCTGGTCCCCTATCAATTGCATTGTTCCCTAAATCAATAGGTACTTCGCTCCGCGCATAGGCACAAACGTAAATTTCGTCAAGCATTATTTCCTCTCGCCCTAGTCGACCAATCTCACTCAAATTTGGTGGATAGTTCGAAGAAGACGATTCGATATTCCATATCAATTTCAATATGATCGTATCATTAGTAGCTCCTGCGCATGCGCAAATGTGAAATACTTGAAATAAGCTCACAAGTTTTCACCCGATTTTGATGAATTTTTCAGGGAATGTGCGGATTAGGCTGTACTTGGATGATCCCCTTCCAATTTAATTGTCTCAAATCATTACCTACTAAAGTCTGTGCATGCGACAACGTAAATTACTTCAACATCACCACACATTATACTTCATCATTATTACTTAATTTTCTTGTTTCTTAATTGACCGATTCTAACATGTTACGTTACATCTTGATTTACTATTTTCCGCTATGGAATTTTTTAAGGACATTTTACGGAGCGATTTTTATTCATGTTAAAGATACGTGGAAGCCATGTGCCAAACCCGACTTGGCATTAGTTTTTATTGAATTTTAATAGAAAATATGAGTTATTTAGATGGCTTCGACATTTTAAAAGTGGGTAGGAAGGGTCGGGGACCTACAATCCGTTTCATACATCAAAGAACGCAATCCTAGATTTTAACGTCGTATATATATATACGTATATATATATACGTCGTCAGCTCTAGTCAGAGCTGACGACGCTGACACAGCGAAATATTCTCTCAATTTTGTAAGTTTATTTAAGTGTTTCCTATCTTTTCCAACCTTCTGTAATACCTCAAAATAATATATATATATATATATATATATATATATATATATATATATATATATATATACAGTCATTTTGTTTTCTTGACCACTCAGTATATAAATTCTTGTATTGATTTTTGAGGGTTGGTCAAATGAATAAACGGTTTATCTAGGCTGACGTTTCGTTCAATTTATTGAACATCTTCAGGGCTATAAGGTACAGAGGTACAAAGAAACAAACTAGAACATTAGTTTGGTGACATATGAGTAAGGAGGTACATATCTAGGTTTCTAATGAAAGTTGAGTTACCTTAGTTAATGTTATCTTCAGTGGCTTCCTCTCCTACATCATACACTTTTTTTTTTCTCATACAGAACACTTAAGTGAGTACGGAACGGACAACATCTGTCCGTTGTACAAAAACTGTTGTCCGTTCCGTACTCACTTAAGTGTTCTGTATAAGAAAAAGAAAAAAAAAAAAATGTATGCTTTATGGTGTACCAGAGTGGTGATGTAGGAGGGGAAGCCACTGAAGATAACATTAACTAAGGTAACTCAACTTTCATTAGAAACCTAGATATGTACCTCCCTACCCTACTCATATGTCACCAAACTAATGTTCTACTTTGTTTCTTTGTACCTCTGTACCTTATAGCCCTGAAGATGTTCAATAAATTGAACGAAACGTCGGCCTAGATAAACCGTTTTATTCATTTGACCAACCCTCAAAAATCAATACAAGAATTTATATATATATATATATATATATATATATATATATATATATATATATATATATATATATATATATATATATATATACCTATGTGTATGGGGGTGTCGCATGTGTATATAGGTGGGTCATTTCACGCGAACGGCCAAACTTTTTTTTTCGATATTTTTTAAAAGTCCTGATTTTCTAATATGCTGTACCCATTGGTAATACAAGCTAGGAGCCAAATTTTCAGACCCCTTCTTCGCCCAGCCATTTCTCTACAACTGTCCGAAGTTTAGAGTTGTGCGCCAAACACTAACTTTTGTTTTAATTGTTCAACCGTTATTGTGCCCAAAAAAATAAGTAAGGTGGCCAATTCTTATGGTAAATCGTCTGCTCTTTCTGGTAGTCATGTCTAAATTTACAAAAAACTTAAGCTTCCTCATGAAAATTTAAAATAAAAACTTCTTTTTCACATTTCATCAATTTCGCATTTTTTGAAGAAAAAAATTTTTGATCTTAAATGATACCTACCAGTATGTAGAATACGAGGTTAAGAGGACGTAATGGGCCGACAAACGGTTTGTCGCCAGTGGTACTTAATGTACGGTCTGAACTCCCGAAAAACATAAGCTTCCCCATGAAAACTCCACATTTCATCAATTTCGCATTTTTGAAAAAAAAAACTTTTTTAATCTTAAATCATACCTACTAGTATGTAGAATACGAGGTTAAGAGGACGTAATGGGCCGACAAACGGTTTGTCGCCAGTGGTACTTAATGTACGGCCTGTACTCCAAAAAACGTAAGCTTCCCCATGAAAACTCAAAATAAAAATTTCTTTTTCACATTTCATCAATTTCGCTTTTTTTGGATAAAAATTTTTTGATCTTAAATCATACCTACCAGTATGTAGAATACGAGGTTAAGAGGATGTAATGGGCCGACAAACGGTTTGTCGCCAGTGGTACTTAATGTACGGCCTGAACTCCCGAAAAACGTAAGCTTCCCCATGAAAACTCCACATTTCATCAATTTCGCATTTTTTGAAAAAAACTTTTTTGATCTTAAATCATACCTACTAGTATGTAGAATACGAGGTTAAGAGGACGTAATGGGCCGACAAACGGTTTGTCGCCAGTGGTACTTAATGTACGGCCTGTACTCCCAAAAAACGTAAGCTTCCCCATGAAAACTCAAAATAAAAATTTCTTTTTCACATTTCATCAATTTCGCATTTTTTTATACAATTTTTTTTATCTTAAATCATACCTACTAGTATGTAGAATACGAGGTTAAGAGGACTTAATGGACCGACAAACGGTTTGACGCCTGCGGTACTCAATGTACGGCCAAAATAAAAGAAAAATTGAATTTTCATGATAAAATAAGTAAGTATAGATAAAGGACATTACGTACCGCTGGCGTCAAACGGTTTGTCGGCCCATTATGTCCTCTTAATCTCGTATTCTACATACTGGTAGGTATGATTTAAGATCAAAAATTTTTTTTTCAAAAAATGCGAAATTGATGAAATATGGAGTTTTCATGGGGAAGCTTACGTTTTTTGGGAGTTCAGGCCGTACATTAAGTACCACTGGCGACAAACCGTTTATCGACCCATTACGTCCTCTTAACCTCGTATTCTACATACTAGTAGGTATGATTTAAGATCAAAAAAAGTTTTTTTCAAAAAATGCGAAATTGGTGAAATGTGAAAAAGAAATTTTTATTTTGAGTTTTCATGGAGATGCTTACGTTTTTTGGGAGTACAGGCCGTACATTAAGTACCACTGGCGACAAACCGTTTGTCGGCCCATTACGTCCTCATAACCTCGTATTCTACATACTGGTAGGTATGATTTAAGATCAAAAAAGTTTTTTTCAAAAAATGCGAAAGTGATGAAACGTGAAAAAGAAGTTTTTATTTTGAGTTTTCATGAGGAAGCTTAAGTTTTTTGTGAATTTAGACATGACTACCAGAAAGAGCAGACGATTTACCGTAAGAATTGGCCACCTTACTTATTTTTTTGGGCACAATAACGATTGAGCAATTAAAACTAAAGTTAGTGTTCGGCGCACACCCCTAAACTTCGGACAGTTGTAGAGAAATGGCTGGGCGAAGAAGGGGTCTGAAAATTTGGCTCCTAGCTTGTATTACCAATGGGTACAGTATACTAGAAAATCAGGACTTTTAAAAAATATCGAAAAAAAAAGTTTGGCCGTTCGCGTGAAATGACCCATGTATGTATGTATATACAGCATATAGAGTGTATTTCCAGACGATAACTCCCTTTAAAAACGGTTTAAAAAATTCGTTCCAACGCAGAAAAATCAGCCTTGGCTAAAGACAGGTAGAGTTAGTTGGCCAGCCCGATCGCTTCAAACTTTCAGGCTCAAAATAACAATTTAATTGCCGAAAAATGCTTTCGAAAAATAGGTTTTTTTTGACAAAAGAGCATGTGGGGTGTCAACCTCGGAGTATTTTTTTCAGCGAGTCGATTGCGACAAATTCCTGATCTCTAAGATTCATAATAAGCGAGAAAATTTGATTTTTAGGTGAAAAATTCCCATAATTGACGAAATGTTTGAGTTCGGCTGCGGGTTCTAAAATTTTCTTTGCGATCTCGTCACACGGCTGTCCTCTCGGTTCTATTCAGGACATGGTTGGCCTCAATGATCAGAATTTAAGTTCCTAATTTAATGTTGTCCACAACTTTTCTTTGGAAATTTGCCCTATTAGCATGCCTTACTGAGCTGAATTACTGAGTATTTTTATGCGGAATTCTGAAATTGCTATAGAGGAGTGAATTGGGATAGAATATATTCATAATTACCGATATAGCTTCATCACAGTAAGTAGCTAACTCACCTGAAACAAAACAAAACCAAATTCAATTCCATGTAGCTGCAGAACGGAATAATTACGCGACGATATGACGATACAAGGTACAAATATTCCACTAATAATTTCACTTACCATGGTAGTCATATTTATTTATTATTTATTATTGATAGGGGTTTAATCCAATACAAAATTAATATAGTAAATAAAATTATACAATTTAAGTGAGTTAAACAATAAATGTAGATTTCCGCATTTATAATCAATACAAATAAATAGAAAAAAGAAATACCTATCCCAATTTATGAATTTGAAGGTCGAAGATAGGGCAAACAGTTTTTATCACAACAAAAGGTCCTCCACATTACACAGTAACCTATGACGCGCTACCGAATGAAGCGTGGTATCCTACACATCGGCCGATGGTAGAGGTAGTTACATAGTAACTAGTTAGTTAATGTGTGAAGATCGGTAATAACGGAATTGGAGAGACCTACAAGCGTTACCATTCGATTCAGCGTAATAAACTAAAAACTTAACTCAAACTCATTGGTTTGCAGTACGTAATTTTTATAGAAAACCCTCGAATTCATTGCAAAACCACGTCTTTTAACATTAAAACATAATTTTCTCCCTTAATTAGAAAGTAAATGTAATATATCGTAGTTTTTTCCCATGGAGTGTCTCTCACAAATAGCTTGAAAAACTCCCTTTCGCTTACGGATCTCTAACAATGTGTGTCAGGTGTGCGCAGTGTCATTGAGTTCAGTCCTCTGGTCTACTAGTCGGCTGGGAAATGGGACCTCGGCGCGACTTCTAGTTCTAATCCCAGCGCTGCCTCCGGTGTGCGCGGTCACATTTCTGTTACCTACCATTAAGACCAAAATATCAGTACCTGCAAGTGTCGTACAGCCGAAAGTATCCGGTAAGCGTTAGGCCTCGCGAGATCCAGGACGGAGGACCATAAAATGAACATTAGCCAGAACTGCACCCAGGATGATCAGCCTATGGAAAAATTTCAAGTCTGCTAAACACCGCAAGTCTTCAAAACGCTGTGTGCAACATTTCTCGTCAAGGAGCTCAAAATTGACTGAGTCCTGTGGGTTGTTCAATTTATAGGCAATGCAGCGCAGAAATTCACGGTGAACCCTCTCCAGCTGATCTATGAAACATTTATAATATGCGGGCCAAACGGCTGAAGTGACTCCAGGATTTGTAGAATAAGCGACCTGTTAAATGTCGTGATAGCAGGAATGTAGTCAAATTCACGGGTATTCCGCTTAATAAATCCCAATACTCTTATTGCCCGAGTGGAGATGGCAGACACATAGTCTGAGAATGAGAGCCGACAGTCAAGAAGCACCCCCAGATCCCGAAGTGAAGAGACGCCGTAGACTTTCAGATCCAAGAATGTAATCTACAAGGAAGAGCATGGGAACGGTGAAATGTCATAACTGAGCACTTTGATGGGTTAAGTTCCAAGCCATTCAAAGGACATAATTGAAGAAGCGAATCAAGTTTATCCTGGTCATATAAATAACTCTTACTTCAATGCAATTTATTTATTGATTTTTATTAGTTTTAACAGATTTTCGTGGCAAATGAAGCTACTTCTATGGCTCCGAAAATTCCAAAACTAACATTTTGCCATATTCTCTCCTCTCCCTATGAGGGCATTTTGAAACGATTTCTCGATTTTCAATTTTGAGTTCAATGTACTAAAGGTTTATATAAGCTGGTTTATATAAGCTAAAAAATCGATAAAACTACTAAAAAATGGTAAATATCTAAAATATTTATTTCATTTTTTAAATAGCTGTATATTATCCATAACATGTTTTTTTGCAATGAAATTGATAGTTAACAATTTTTGTGCACACTTTTTTATTTTTATTTTTTTAAATTTATTTATTTTATTTTTTTATGAAGGTTTAAGCCGCATCTCAACCAGAAAGGTCATTAGCGGCATTGAACACGGTGTCTTAACCGAAAGTGGCACGATTCTTAGGCGAGCCATGTTGCCATCCTTGACTAAAAAGGGACGTCATCATGGACTCCACTGGCAACTCGGAAGAGGGAAAAAATGCGGCGTACAGTGATGACCACTGTTCAGCCCCCAAAGTGGATTTAAAAAAAAGAAAAAAAAACCAAAAATAAAATAATACAACTAGGACTAGATGTAACATAGGCTAACAACTATATATGCTGGACTCGGAGGTCCGCAAGGGCTGGTCAGTCCTCCAGAAAGTGGGGGATGGACAGATCACCCCCACACCTCCCACACACAACATCTCGAGCTTCTGCACTAAGCAGGTGTCTGTGAGTAAGACGGGTATGGCCAGTGGCAACCCGGTTTTGCGCACACTTGTTTTTGAAATTACATTTACAAGGTGAAAACTACCAAAGACCAGACCAAACTGAACTAGGTCTTTTGTTGTGAGAAATATCCTTAATCATCCTTTTCAAATTTCAGTTTGGAAGACCGAAAACGAGAAAAATAATTAATTAATTAAATCCAAAATTGATAAACTGAAAATTCAATTGGGAATGGAAATAACTACAAATTCATCAGGACGTGATCAAGTTAAGTTATTTCGCCGTCTCTTCGCCAATTAGAGACGGGGCTTCGGGTGTCCCCAGAGTGGCCGCGGTCACGGTAAGCACAAAGTCCTCGCCGAGCCACAAAGTTCCCGCCGAGCCGCAAAGTGCCGTCACCTCCACAAAGTCCCGTCACCCACGCTGCCTTATTCACTTAGGAGGTCTCCCCCTTTCTCCTCGTCCTACCACTACCCTCTCGCTCTCTCTACCGAACTAATTCCCAGCGAGAGAGATCGCCCGGCTCCCGATAAAGCCCCTCGGGGGAGGAAACTTCTAATATTCCATGATCCCCCTCCGCGGACCCCCGGATCCACCGTTACAGGCCAAGGACGCGGAAACCAATTTATTGAGGTTGACTTTAGGGAACCCGAGGCATGTGGAGGCTGGTCGACCGTTTTGCGGTTGTCAGGAAGCGACTTGACGTGGGGTCGGGCGAGCAGCCTCCAAATTTCATCAATCAATCAATATAATATCGACAGCCACTGAACAAAACCCTGTAAGATAAAAAGTTTCAGTCATGCAGCATGATCGTATGAGCGAACTTTCTTAAACTGTCTATCGTATTATAATGTGTGAAATCATCGGCGCCGTCAAGAACGCAGTCAACGCACTGCGACGCTTCCCGCTAGAGCGACACTGTCGCTGAGCGCCTTGTAATAAGATTCATTACGTTGCCTGACTTCATATCAGCCGGTAAGACTCTATCTCAGTCCCATAATTAACGATCTTGATATTAATTCAGACTGATCCCATCTAACCTACCCGTTGCGGTGTCTCTGTATTAGTATTGAAGAGTTAATATAAACATAACTGCATTCCAGTCTAAAGAAAATCCCTTAGAATTCTTCTCGGAGCAAATACATATTTGGTTCCTTGAATACAACCATTGACTTTGAATTTGTGACTGTGTGAATTGACTTTGAATTGGAGTAATATTATCCAGGGGTAGTATTATTGGAGTAGTATTATCTTGGTGCACTATATCACAACGTGTTTCCCGCTTGTCACATGGTAGCGAGCTCCTAATCCACTTGCAGCCGCTCAGCCCCCAACCCACCATCTAATCAAAAATATAAGAACATCATAAAATCAAACCAGTACCCCTTACAGAATAAAAACCCCAGCCCAACCAAAAAAGTGAGAAACCATGTGACAAGGGGGAAACACTTGTCGTGCTATAATGCACCAAGATTCTCTATAATGTACTCTAACATGAAGGTGCAAGGAGGAAATAATATGTACACAGATTCAAAGTCAATGGTTGTACGATTTTTTCGAGGAACCAAATATGTATTTGCTCCCGGAAGAATTCTAAGGGATTTTGATTAGCCTGGAAAGCTGATATGTTTTATATTAACTCTTCAATACTAATACAGAGACACAGCAAGGGGTAGGTTAGATGGGATCAGTCTGGGTAGTAATCAGGATCAGGTATGATATGAGGAATCAATCAATTAATACCAAGATCGTTAATTATGGGACTGAGATAAAGTCTTACCGGCTGATACGAAGTCAGGCAACGTAATGAATCTTATTACAAGGCGCTCAGCGACATTGCCGCAGGCTATCGGGGCCGTCACACATTATCCGCACCATCCAGTCATTGAGATAGTGTCCTCAGTCAATGACAGAATGGTGCGGATAATGTTTTAAGCAAGAAATGGTATATTGTCTCAATTCAAACCATTCTCTCGAACTTAAATTGCCTGAGGACAGTCCATTTTTACTAATTTTTTCAAAAGGTTTTTTTTGTGATTGTCGTACTCCTAGCAACCAATTTTCACGCCTCCAGTTCAGCTCAACTTTTATTGGAGTTTTAAACTCCAATAAAAACAAAAAACACAGTGATCCCTTAATTTTGAACACAATTTTTAAAAAATCGCTTACTTTTTTTCAGTGAATTGTTGAAAAATTTATCATTTTCAAAGATTTTTTAATTGTTCGGCATGAACTCAGCTTTTCAATGACCTATAGAATTGTTGTAAACCATTGAAAGAGACCATCTGGGTAATTTCGGAGACACGAAAATAGATTTTTTACAAAATGTGTTCTTGGTTTACTTCGGACTGGACCATTCTATTGAGCTTGGACTTGTTGTAAACTCTTTTTCTGGATGTCTGTTTTTTTTTTTTTTTTTACAGTGATCCCTTAATTTATCACAGCAGTATAGTTACATAATTGTAAAATTGGGTTTAACGGGGTTTGGGAGATTTACAAAAGTGTTACCATTTAATTCAGCGTAAAAAACACGTGGAAACCGAGCTCAAACTCGTATTTGCATAGAAGGTTATTTTTCAGGAAAACCCTGGATTTCACCGAAAAAAACAATGTTTTTCAACATTAAAACACAATTTTGTTCCCTATTTAGCAAAGTAAAAGTAAAATAAATACACCTTTGGAAAGGTGAGAGCTCGGCGCAGTTTTTCCCGTCTCCGGTGGTGAAATCTGATGGAAGAATTTTTAGCTATACAGCTCCGAATTTTGGCAGGTTCTTTAAGATTTCTCTAATCTCAACTTTCAGCCGGATTAGTCTCCCATCAAACTAGTTATAACATTTTAAATTGGTATGAGGGTGGCATGAAATTTAACGCTCTTCCAATGGTGTACTCATTTTTAATTATCACTGTCATTTGAGGGAGTTATGGTTATTTTTGTGATATAAGGTTGAAAACCCGAAAAAAATCTTTATAGTAAAATTACTCCCAGAAACAAGAGGTTTTCGAAAATTTTTTGGAGAAACTTTTTGTTCCAATTTAGTTGTAGAATCGAGTCCTTTTTTGTGTGATACCTGTTTCGGAGACACCCTGTATTCGAAATTGTCAGATAACTATTGAAAATACCAAACCAAAACTTCATTCTGATGACATAGCTTTCTTTTAACTGTGCGGGTAGTTGGGATAGTAGAAATTTCCTGTAAGAAGGCAGGTAGTCGATAATACGGCCTCCGCGGGTTTACGAACGCATCCGAAAAACGTGGAGCGATGACCCGAGATAACGCGGTGCCACCGACCTCGGAAGATTCCGTTTTCAAGTGAAGTCAAACACCTAAACTCTGGGGGCCACTTGTCTGAGAGAAGTTCTCGAGATAAGGAAATGATTAAGAATCATTACTCAGATGGATAGGATCTGAACTGAGGGCAATGAATTAGAGAGAGATTAGGAGAATTGCTGGCCCGAGACATGCGATTCCTTCACACCTCCTCCCACTCCCGACGATAATGCGACCATAACTTGAATCCATTTTACTCGGAACTGTTCCTTTTTACCTCGTTTTGTGCTCACAGACACGAAACACTGGTTAGATAGTAGGCGTCAGGTTGGCGAACGAAGAACTGGGGACCTATTTATAGACCAAATTAAAAACTTCGAACATCGTAGGCTAATTATAAAAAGTTCTAGTCATGCAGCACAATCGTATGAGCGAATTTTCGTAAAATTTTGTATTATGTGATGTTACAATGCACATTAAGAAGTACTGAAAACACTGACCAGGACCCTCTAATACAGAGGCTGTTTGAAATTATACAAGTACCTAAGGTTTTCTTGTCGACCATTGATAGTGTAAAGCTTAGATTTTAACTGAAACGATTGCAAAGAAAAAATATATATATTTATATATTTGATCCTCTTGACCAGGAACTACCACAGAACTTGATTATAACATAAACTTCATGATAGGTACCCCGATGTTTACTGCATTCAAGCAGAAATCCCTACTGCTTGACAAATATTTAGGTAGGAAGATCGAGTAGGATTTGGTTGTTCTCGGTGAACTACTTGAAAAATTTCACTGACACACAGAGCCAGGGCATCACGCTAAATTGAAATATGGATCCAAAATATTTCCGGTGTTAGGAAATGATTTGTTCTATTTCACGTTAGAGTTCCTGACTAATATAATTTGTTTTGTTTGTTACACTTGTTTATGTTAAAATCATGAGCTCTAAACTAAATCCATGGACATCGAAAAAACATTTCTCAGTTAAATTCCAAAAACACGATGACAGCAAGCTAACAAAAGTAATTCTCTCCCAATTTTCGTTACAAGCGAAAGCAGCATCTAAAAAACACATAGGTGGGACTGCATCTTCCAGATTTCATTCTCGAAAGTAAATTTTCAACTGAAATCATCCCTAATAAAATACAAACGAAGTGCCTGATGAAAGCTAAAGCAATCCTCCCAATAGCGTTTGATTGCCATCTGCAGCTTCGAATTCTCTCAAACGTTCAATTTTAGTTGATCAGAGGTTATTAGGAACCATTTTCTATTCCAGGGAACGACAACCAATCTTTCGCAAGTAAAATATTCCTTGATATCGTTAGCCACTGAATTCATTCTAGCTTAACAACTCCGGAGAATGGTGCTGGGAGAAACCTCATTTCCTATGTACCATGCCCCGGTATGATTTTATTTTATTCGAATGCAAATGGGTACTTGGTGAGGGAATGCCATGTTTTGACCCCCGCCGTCACTCTCACTCTCGTCCCCTAACAGTGCGATATTGCGTTAAAGTCGTCAAAAACGTCTGCCAAGTTCCGTCGGCAGTATAGCTTCCTCACATATTGTATCATGGATAGAATGGAATAGTTGAAGATCGAAGTACCAGTCAAAATGATTGATAAGTCGACGTTATGATAAATTAAAGTTTGCGTATGCGCACTGACTACTATTAATCCAACCACAATGAAACTTATAGGGGGTTGGTAAACCGCACAATCCTTGAAATTTTCACAAAAATCGGTCCATTAGTCTTCTAATATTTGCTCTATAGTTATTACTCCACCAATCGCGATATAATTCATTGGGAATTTTCCTGGAACATATACCCATCTACTCCCCGAGTTTAAACGAAATCGGACCAATACATGATAAGAAATCGACGTTATAGTTAATTAACGGTTGCGCGTGCGACAGACTACTATTTATGTGACGGCTATGAAAGTTATAGGGGATAGTCTAGAAGCTATCCCGCACAATCCCTGAAAATGTCATTAAAATCGTTCCATTAGACTCGGAGTTTTGCCTATGTCAATCGTAATAGTTTCGCGCATGCGCGATGGTTATCACTCCACCAATGGCGATATAGTTTATAGGGCAATGTTCTAAAACATATACCTACTCAATAACCCACCGAGTTTGGACGAAATCGGATGAACAGATGATGAGAAATCAACGTTATGAGAAATTCACGTTTGCGCATGCGAACACGCTACTGTTGATTTGATGAAATTGAAAATTATAGGGGACCGTCTAGGAGCCAACATGGACAATCCCTGAAAATTACATCGGAATTTGACTAAAACTTGGTATAGTTATGGGCGTGACAATAATTTGCCACAGTTAGACAGACAGACATCAGACAGACATGGAACCGAAATTGATCAGGAAGCCTTGCAACGCAAAAAATAAGTGGAAATTTTGATTTTAGAGGACAACAATTTTTTCGACTTCAATCACGAACAAATGTACCCCAACCTTCGGTAGTAAGGATCCAAAAAACAGTAATAATAAAACTTTGAGAGCTGTTGAGCACTCCTTTATAAATACCTACGAGCGTCAAATTTTAGGAAATTATTATTGATGCCAAATGTAAAAAATTCAGGGACTATCACAATTAAAAATAAATATTTAAATTTTTTGGGCCACCCCAATTAGTATTAAAAAAACGGAAGTTAGTGAAAAACGTTGTCTATTTCCACGAAAAATAAAGAGTTACAATGTTAAATCGATTTTGACGGTTAGGCCATCATCAGTAACAAACAATAACACACAAGTTATTGTTTGTTACTGATGGTGGCCTAACCGTCGAAATCGATTTAACATTGTAACTCTTTATTTTTCGGGGAAATAGACAACGTTTTTCACTAACTTCCGTTTTGAAATGGATTTCCACAACTTCGTCGCGAGTGATTTAGTTCTAATCTGTATTGCTTGTGTGCATGTGCAAACGTGAATTTCCTATAACGTCAATTTCTCATCATTCAGTGATTAGATTTCGGTCAAACCTGGTGGGTAGTTAGAGGGGCATATATAAGGGAGGAAGACAGCCCCCCCCCCCCCCCCCCCCTCAATTAAGGAAAAAATGTGAGACAAATTTAGCTAATGTGAGTTAATTCTTTAGACTTTTTAGCATGTTCATTTTCACAATAAAAATAATAGAACTGGTCTCATGTTTTTTGAGAGATGAGCATGCCACAAAATCTAAAGAATACGTGTTTACCATCTTCATCATTTAGGCAAATATTAATAGGAATCGTTGTAATGCATAATTTGCCAGATTTAATTGAAGTTAGGGTCAACAGTGAGCGATAATCGCTCAATGTCGTCTCGATCCTCTGACCGCGGCAAAAAATTGATAGCTAGAGGAGATCTGAGCATGATAGACTGAAGTCAGTCGCGGCTATACCTAAACCTCGTTAAGTCAGTATAGCAGATCACTCTCATTTTTAAATATGTATCCACTGCACTCTAATGTTAATTTTCTAATTTTTACAAAATACCATTTTTGCTTCCTCACTACCGAATGAGGGGAAGCTTTGTGTTCGTGATTGAAGTAGAAAAAATTTTCGTATTCCAGAACCAAAACTTTCTACTTTTTTCCCACTTGCTTTTTCCACATTCTAAATGAATATCCGTATGTCGACCTTTTCAACACCTCATTAGCCTTGCTCCGCTCGAAAATGAAAAACTTGTGTGGAACCACCCTTAACTTTGGACAATAAACTTTATTTTTTTCCATCTATTTTCAATTCTATTTTATAAATAGTATACTTAATTTTTTTTGTTATGTTCGCCGCGGTAATTTACGCTATGCATTTTGAATCTATACATTTGCTATATATTTTTCTCCTCATGTATTGGGCTTGCCCGTATTATTGAAATAAATAAAAATAAAATAAAATAAATAAAATTTTGGTTCCGTGTCTGTCTGTCTGATGTATGTCCGTGGTAAATCCTTGTCATGCCCAAAACTATTCCACGTTCCCGCCCGATTCTGATGAAATTTCCAGGAATTGTGCGGGTTAGCTTCCAGACGGTCCCCTATAATTTTCAATGCCGTCAAATTAACAGTAGGTAGTCTGTGCGCAGGCGCAAACGAGAATTTCTCAAAACGTCGATTTTTTATCATCTGTTGGTTTGATTTCATTCAAACTCGGTAGGTGATTGGGCATATGTTCTAAAAAATGCCCTATAAATTATATAGCGAGTGGTAGGTAATAACCATTGCGCATGTGCGAAACTAATATCGATTGGCACAGGCAATACTCCGAGTCTAATGGAATGATTTTGATGAAATTTTCAGGGATTGTGCAGAAAAGCTCATAGTCGGTCCCCTATAACTTTCATTGCTGGCACATAAATAGTAGTCTGTGCGCATGCGCAAACGTTAATTTATTATAACGTCGATTTCTTATCATCTATTAGTCCGATTTCGTTCAAACTCGGGAAGTAGATAGATAAAGTTTTAGGAAAATTCCCAAGGAATAATATTGCGATTGGTGCATTAATAGGCATGCGCATTAACAGGCGCAAAACTAAAATTGATCGACACAGACAAAACTCCGAGACTAATGAACCGAATTTTATGAAATTTTCAAGAACTGTGTGGTTTATCTCCAAAATGTTTCCCAACAAATTTCATTGCCGTTGGAGTAACAGTAGTCTGTGCGCACGCGCAAACGTTGATTTAGACTGGTACTTTTTTCTTAAAGTAGGTAATTCTGTACGTCCATGTAATGGCGGAAGCCATACTTCCCACCCAACTTGGCAGACTTTTTGAGCTGTCGATAACTTTGTTTAGACCCTTTTTAAAGCAATATGCAAATAATCTAGTTGCAAATTACCCTCAGAAATCGGCCTCAAAAACTAGCGTGAAACATTGAGTATAATGACTTTACTACCCAAATTACCTAACATGGCAGGGGCCTTCCCCCCCCCCCCCCCCCCAATATTATTTATATACGCCACTAGGTAGTTAGGTAGGCGGTCCAGGAAAATGCCCTATGAATTACATAGCAATTGTTTGAGTAATAATTATCGCACATGTGTAAAACGAAGATTGGTTGACACACTAATGGACCGAGTTTGGTGGGATTTTCGGGGTGTGCGAATTAGCTCCTCGGTGATGTCTAATAAATTTCATTGTTATTAGTTCAAACTCAGTGGGGGAGGGGGGGGGGGGTAGTTTATATGTTCCATGAAAATGCCACATTATGTTGCGATCGGTTGAGCAATAACTATAATGTTTGTATAGACATGCTAATATATTGGGATATAATTAATTTTTGAGCATTACGCATACTGTACCGTCAATCCAACGGCATTCATCAACGGAAGCATATATATGGAATCGGTAGGGTAAGTATTTTTTGACCGATTTTGATGAAATCTTCAAGGATTGTACAGGCTCACCACTGAGTTTGATGGAATTTTCAAGGATCGTGCCTTTGGGCTAATCACTAGACAATACCCGATTCCTTGTATTATATTCTTAGGTTGGTGAATGCGGTTGGATTGACGGTACAGTATGCGCAATGCTTAATAATGAATTATATCCCAATATATTAGCATATCTATATATACATTACCTACTGTTCTATTTTTCATTCAATCATTTCGACTCGTAGTCTGATCTTCAACTAATTCTATACGCCCATCTTAAAATATCCTCATTCAGAAGAGCCCCCCCCCCCCCCCCCTCCAAGGAATCTACGCCTTTCTCCTCTGAGAATGGGGTAACAACATAAAAGGTGGCAGAGGGTATCTTTTTCTCCGATGTTACAAATTGGACAAGCAGTATCCCCAACAAATACGGTTTTAATACCAGTAAGGTAAAAAAGTCCAGTCATGCAGCATGACCCCATGAGCGAATTTTTGAAGAAATCTTCGACATTTCAGATCTTCGACATGAGATTGGGCCTGCGTGATAGTACGTACATAAATAGAACTTCTTCATAATTTCATGGCTGATATTTTCTAAGCCGCAGTCAGTATTAAAGCTACATCAAGTCCTAAAACAGTTGACCGTAAAACATTAAAGAGAGCGACCGAGAGAATCGGAGGACGGAATATTTCACAGAGTAAACTCATCAGTTGTGATTACATTTTTTTTTTTTTAACACAGAATGTGTTTTAGCCATGGACTAACTAGCCGAAAATGGAACGCGGGATGGTAACGAAATGTGTGACGGATGATTTTCATGTACAACCGAGTCGTTGCTAGGGATATGGTACTTCGTCGTTTTTCATCCCACAAAATTCGTTGACCATTCGTTCGAAAGCTCTCGATTTATCCAACAATATTATGTTAACTACTGCGAAGTGCGTGTCCAACAAACTGAGTTATGAGCATGGTTATATAAATAATTGTTTACACACAGGTGATCATTCTCAATAATTGATATTGTGAACATGATTGCAACCGCTTCTTAATTTTTGATGATTTCATTGAGCTTGTGTTTCGATGATTTGATTCATAGCAGGTGATCTGAGTATTACGAAAACGGTTTGATTTGTGAAGCGGAGGTTAAATAATTTGAATAGGTAATTTCTATACTTTACACTCTAGGAAGCTGTAATTTCGTTTGTAGCCTCTTTAGGACATTTACTTGACGATGCTCAGGGTCCGGATCAGATGTGTGGCTCTTAAAGCTAATTTCTATGCTTTACACTCTAGGAAGCTGTAATTTCGTATGTAGCCTCTTTAGGACATTTACTTGATAAATCGCTCTTGATTTATCACGAATTTATTTCGTATTTTTTTGCGTAGTTTCATACTATAACTATATAAATTGATGTTATAAATGAATAGTAAACAATGACGCTTGTTTGGTTGTCACTTGGTTGCGCGACAACGCAAACACATTCTGTGTTTCAATAATTTCGTCCGAAGTATGTAAATAGAGGTAACCGGGGGTCCAGGGGGCTTGCCCCCTGGCGAGGCGCGGAGCGCCGAGTTTTTTTAAACAAGCACCTATTACCTACGTTTTAAACAGCATGGTTCTAGGATTGGTTATACAAGGATACTTCCATAAGAGTAGTTCAATCTGAATTTGGACAATGTTTCATGCAAATATTACCGATTTTTACAACTAGCGAACGGCATTATTTCGATTTTTGGCTGATTTTTCAACTTTGAAATTTTTGAAAACTTGATACATATTCTTATGGGAAATTTTACGCTGATTCCGAATATACCACATGTTAGTATGCTGAAAAAATTATTTCGCACAACAAATCGCAAAAAACAGGCTATTTTGAAATTTTTGACTACATTTTTGAAAATTTCAACCCGAAGATGTAATCCGATCATGCTGGCCAACGAACTTGAACTTTCGTTTTGTGTCCTTAACATTTTAAAATTTGTTTTAAGTTTCTAGCACAATTCAAAGGACAGTTATCGTCTGGAATGACACATACATACATACATACATACATACATACATACATACATACATAAAAAAATGCGTTAAACTTCAGAATATGATTCAGAATAGCCTGAAACGGATTTCTGCATACATTTTTTTCAAAGATTCACATTCTACAAATTTTGAGGCGAGAGCAATAGCTTAATTTTCTTCAAAAATTCGCTAAAAGAAACCTGTTTATGTCCAGCCATTTTAATCAGTGCCACCAAAAGTTTAGCATACAGTGACAGTCCTTTACAATCTAATTATGTAGACATACGTTGCTCATCAGAAACCAGCCGATGGAAATATTTATTAAATTTTGATTCCGTAACCTTTTCAAAATCCTCAGCAAATGATTTAGTCATTATCCCAGAGATCACTTGCGACACTGTTTGCTCCATTTCCTACCTCTTGGGGTCTCCTAAGCAAGAATCAGGAGAGAAACCGCGGTGCGATATTTTTGCATCCTCAAGTCCTCTCGAGTTTAGGTCTAATAGTCTACAGAGAAGAACCGCATGTTATAGTGTAAGCCCCGCTAATTGAAACAACGGCGGGCAAAATAACATCGTTCCGATCTTCATAGATGGTGCTGACGGTAATCTGACCATTTCGCCAGTTAATTTGTATAATTTGACGAGAGAATACCGGGTTAAAGACAAGAGGTGATTTACAAGAAGCGCGAACGTACCGTTTACGGATCCATTAAGGGAATAATGTTTACGAGAGTTTGATGGCGGCGCGAGGGCCAATTAAGAAAAAGCCGCTCGGCAGAAAAAGGAGGTTTCCAATAGACGGTGGTTACGGGAGGCGGGTTAAGAAGGTACCTACTGCCTACCTACCTCCTACCTACCAACTCACCGGGTACTTGAGGTGGCAAGTGCGCTATAAAAGTCCGAGTAAACCAGCGGTAATATTTCTCTCGGGCGTCAAACAAGGGGCGATTTCACTGAGACGTTTAGGTCCTTCTTTCTATTCGTATTCATCTCTATTAACCCCCCCCCCCCCCCCTCCAAATTACCATCAAACGGTAGGTAATTGTCTTGTCTACTAACTGTCGACGTTGCGATTAGGGAATTACTACGGCGGAGGTAGATCAAGCAAAGCTTTATGGGGAAGATAAACTCTGCAAACAATATAATAGGGAAAGACGGACGAGGCAAACGGGCACTTAAAAAGCTTTCAGGCCCTGATGAGTATTATTTTCGGAAGTTTATAATTTTCCACATATTGCGTCGACTGATATTTTCAGGCTTCCACTCGTTCCACCCGGTCTTGTTTGTATAATCAGTTAGTTTTGATCAGTTTAGTAGCTAGTTAATATCTCACAACATCCTGAAGGGTTGACTCGGGAAAGTGCTCTATTAGTGACTTGTTTTCTTCTGTTTCCTCTAACTCCCAATTACTAATTCAATTTGATAGGCCCGATGAGTATTATTTTTGGAAGTCTATAATTTCCCACACATCATATCATCATAGTCCAGGAGGTCCATTTCAGGAGGAAGTTTGAGATTAGATTTTGAAAATTTCGTTCGTTCTGAGTGAGAAAATCTTTATCTGCCATCTTGAAATTGGTGGAATACAAATGGCGCCGCATAAATATGGCTTAATTCGCCCATTTAAAAAATTTCCTCAAATTATTCCCAAACTATTCATTCTACAAACATTTTTATACGTGGCAAGGTTGTAGAGCACAGAAATACAAAGCGATCGGATCCAAAAACTATGAATTATCTTCCAAAATGAACGAATTACAAGCAACTGAAAATCGTACTAATTTGGATCAGTTTTCTCCTCCTCCCCGTCTACACGTTTGTCCTTCAAAATCACCTAGCTGCCTCAATATTGGTCTAATTTAGGTCTAAACTTCATTCGATCCAGGGTTAAATACTTTCCAGAGTTCATATCGAGCAAGTTTTAGCTGAGACCCTTTCCCATTAAAATACAAAGTAAAACACCGTTTCTGCTAACTTTGTGTGTAAAATAACATAAAATTCATGAGTTCCGCTATAAGTCGGAAAAAAACGGTAGGCCGAAAATGAATGAAATCGACCCCAGAGGATCCTCAGCTGATGAGTGCGTCTCCGTACGAAAACAATTACGAGGTGTCCCAAAGGAGCTCCATCTAAAGTTCAGCACCGTAAATCGATTAGAAATTTGCCTCAGAGGTCCCACAGTTGATTCGATTCCTTCTACACTGTAATTATATTCTAGGTATCCCAAAGGAGCTCCATCTAAATTTCAGCACAGTAAGTCGATTAGAAAAGAAATTAGCCACAGAGGTCCGACAGTTGATCCGAGTTCCTCTACACTGTAATTGTATTCTAGGTGTCCCAAAGGAGCTCCATATAAATTTCAGCACCGTGGGGTGATTAGGAAAGAAATTTGCTCAGAGATCCCACAGTTGATCCGAGTTCCTCTACACGGTAATTGTATTTTAGGTGTCCCAAAGGAGCTCCATTTAAATGTCAGCACCGTGGGTCGATTAGTACAAAAATTTGCCTCAGAGGTCCCACAGTTGATCCGTGTTTCTCTACACTGTAATTGTATTCTGAGATGTTTCATTTCAGGTTTGAGATCCGTAGGTTGATTAAGAAAGAAATTAGCTTCACGGGACCCATAGTGTAACGCACCTTCGTAAACGGTTTACGTAATACAATTTCGTGTCAGATACAGTGTAGATACAGGCACCAACAGAGTAACAATTAATTAAAACATCTACACTTAACTAGTCCCCCTGATCTAAGTAGGTATAGCGACATTTTCCGTAGGTAGCCACCAACTAACCACCTACCAATTTATGAGATAAAATAAAACACCGACCAACGCTTCACTCCGTAGGGACAAGATTTTTTCAAACTCAATTTCGCGAAGTCAGAACTCCAGTGGATTATATCGGCTGATACGATCGTCAAAATTTATTTATTTATTTTTTGGCAAAAACATATTTATAAGAAAATTAAATAACAGTAGTGCATGACAATAGTAGTAATAAGGCGTGAGTTTTATGTGTCTGGTCTAGTTTATGTCGTCCAGTATATGTCACATCGTCTTTGTACGGTTTGTTCATTGAGTTGTGTGTTGCCTTTTGGTTTTGGGTTGTCACAATGGTGGAGTACCTAATCTATCGATGGTTTTGTTGGTGTAACCGTTGTTATGTACAATAATGATAATTTTACTACGTATACTAGCGGAAATGGCCCTTCAGATTAAATACCCTTCATTACGATTCCACGTTTTCGTCACTCACGACGATCTTTTCATTGTACAGCGGGAGTTCTGTACATATCTATTAAACCGTTTGAAATGGACCGTAAGTCGTGAATCTGTCATCGGTAAAGTAGTGAATCAAGATGAATGAAGCGAAATCGGGTCATATCGATTTCACCAATCGACAAATCAATTACATAATAGACTGCCTCAATGATCAAGACATCCCGTACGCCAATGAGGTGAAAGGAATTACTCCAGACAATGAAACGCTGAAAAGCGCAAATGTAAAAAACATCGGTCAAGACGGCACACAGCGTCTTAGTATCCGTAACATGAATGCATAGATCATTGGAATGATTTAAATAATCTTGAAAGATTCCATAGGGGGTTCCTATGGTTGGAAGATATAGTCATTTTTGAGTGATGACATTGATAGAGAACTATCAGACTAACCGTATATTCCCAGAAATTTTTATCGTAATCAAATGACAACTGTTGATTCTGTTATAAGGATTTATCATTAGCGCATGCATAGTAGCTATTATAGTGTTGCGACTGTTTTGAAATTGGTATGGAATGAATCGTTTTTCACCTACTATCCTCCAAATTTGAGCGAGGTCGACAGATTAGAACGTGGGAAATTATGCTTGACGGATTTCAGGTTTGCGCGTTCGTAGAGTGGAGTATTGATTTGAGAGCAATGGAACTGATAGGGGACCATTTACAGCCTAACCCACAAATTCACTAAAATTTCATCGAAAATTGTTCAGAATGGTTTAAAACGTGAAATGCAAGTAGAAATTTTGGTTTTTTAAATTTACTTTTATTTTTATTTTTTTAAATCTCTTGAAAAGAAAAGTAAAATTGATGCTTCCACTACCTATCGTAGACTCAGTGGCAATACGTTACTTATTACAATAAATTATTTATTGTAGCTGTTCTTGGGAACACCAATGTATGACGATCTCGACCACTTCCAATTAAACTATGTTATGGGGGTCCTGGGAACCTCCAGAACAATTTTTGACCGAAACCAACCAATATTTGCTCTAATTTTCACAAAATTTCAGCTCTTGCGGGTAAATAGTGGTAACGTCATAATCAACTTGTGATAGTGCAGATTCGACGTAGTGAGTTAGGTACCCAGTTTAAATAATCGAACATATTAATTCGGACTTCCAACAAAACAGTATGATTCAAATGGAGTTTCAGAGAATTAGGGCCAGATATGTGAGATTATTTGAAATTCGACTACGCAGATAAACTAGCTTTGAATTCGAGATTAGGTTAGCTTTACGAACCTCCTCATTTTCTACTATCAGTGTGATTCTTTCTTCATTTTCACTGTGACCAAGAACCTCCACGTCAACACTCTCCTCATTCCCAGCTCCTACTAAAATAAACCTCTTAGAAGCATCACGCGAGAAATTCGTCTTCGCTCGTTCCGAACAATCTTTTGAAGTTTCACCGCCTGTCCAGGGAATTAATCACCTCCGAGGTGCAGAATCTCGTTCCCCTGTCGGTAGACGTCCCCTCTTCAACCTGTTAGTAGGTAGGACTATTTTCATTTCGATGCTTCTCTCGTTTAAGGGAGATGCGGACCAATCCCATTTCCCCCGCTCGCTGTAAAAGGTTCCTTAGGAATTCACGTCCGTCCCCATCACCAATTTTAGGAGGGTTTCTCACTCAGGGAGCACGGGACTCCACTGACCGCTGAGACAAACTGGGTTGAGCACGACCGCTAGAGCTATTTGTGTTTTTATTAATTCAATGAGTTAATATGAATATAACTTGTTTATTAAAGCGAATAAAAATGCATGACATACTGGGCCACAGAGAAAAAAATGTTTCAAAAACTATAGAAATAATTAGGTAGGCTTGATATGCATATCAACGAAATAGCCATGCAAAACGAGAAACGGCAATGATCCGTCTGCCAGGGAATCTTGAGTCATCGTTTCGCTTGAGTTGAGATTTAGGTAATCAGGGGGTAATAATTTCAAAATCTATGTGAAAACAATTGTCAAATTTATCTCACCATTCAAATTCTGATATTTATTTATTCATAATACGTGCTAGCCCATTACAAGAAGTTTATAATACAATGTAGCATAAGAATGAAAAACAATTATAAATAAGTAAGGATCCGCTTGAAGGTGAAAAAATAGACAATAAATGTAAGTTAAACAAGTTAATATAAAGGTCGATTTCCCTGTAAATTATGTATTATTCACTAAATACTAATGCGTCATGTAATACTTCATACCTAAAACAATTAACTCTGATATATCGCACAACAACATTCCCAAACAGTGGTGAGTAGAATTATTGATAACTAAAAATATACCATTGGCTTATTGTACTCAATGAAAACTATATTATACATTACATAATTCCTTACAGGAAAAAAAAACTTGACCTTTCCTGTTATCCGACCGCTAGCACTGCCTCCAGATAGTATGCGACCAAACTACACACATCATTCTTATCGACATGTCCAACTAATCTGAATTTTTACAAAGGGATTGACTACTTGATGTTATGTATTTTCTGCCTCGAAACTATGCACAGGATTCTGATTACGTTGGCGGTCGTATACTATCTAGAGGCAGCGCTGGATGGAGGTGCTGGCGGTCGGATACCAGAAAAGGTTCAAAAAACTCTATGGCAGTCAAATGAAATATGCACAACTATCGATATATCTAACAACATCGTAATAGTAAATGACCTATATCCTAACTTATAAACTAAATATTCTAGAGCCTAACACTAAGAGTAGCCTGTTGTATTAATATATTTTTAGATCCCTGATGAGGCTTATGTAGGCGAAAGTGCTTGAATGACTAATAAAACAGATGAGAAACTTGCGAAACACCTGCTCATCCTCTCACACCCCCAAAATCGTGGAAAATGAATGGCAACCCACCCAATGAACTCTTGAATCTACATTCCAAACCATCTGAGATGTATTTGTGGGAAAAGGAACTTCAAAACTCTCAAGTTTAGTAGGTACACACATATTTTTCTTGTTAAGAAAATAAAGTTTTGGTATTCTGTTCTTACGAACAGCACAAATCTATTCATAATTGTTAAAATTTGACCCTCAAAGTGAAAATTCATTCACAACTTGATTTATTGAAAGTTTTAGAATTTATTGTCCATAGTTACTGAGACCAGAGAAAACATTGTTTCTAACACTCACCCTCCAATGTTGACTAATTTCGTAAAAAGTAGTTGGAATGGAAAAACTTACAAATAATGTATGACATTTTCTTCCATGACAACATTTCAAGACCCCTGCGGGGTCTCCACATCTACATTCATAAAACGTAATGTTAAGAACGATACGGCTTGGATTCGCCAAAGTGCCAACTTTATTGAAAATGACCCTTTACACTTATTGTCTAGTTAGCTAATATAACCCGTGATATTTTACCACGGTGGATCCAGTAAGAAGAGTTTAGGGAAAGAGGGGATTCGAAGATGTCGGTACGTACTTCATTTTCACCGCTAACTTATTTGACTTATAAGACTATCAACACCGACGGGCCAACTTTTCAAACGCCTCAACCTCTACATACCTACTTAATTTCCATCCACTCAAAGTTTCCAGAACTCTTCTTTCTTCTTTTTCGGAAAATAAAGTTTTTATTCACGTAATTTCCTATCCCGTTGAGCCCCTCTTTCAAAAACGAGGGTGAAACAAAACAAAAACCTTCTCAACCCCTTCAAACTGGTCGGCGGCATTGAATTAATTTTAGTTTTTCTCGGCCACTAATAGGTTCAACTTCTATAAGCTGTCGAGGAGCAAAACCTTGGCAATCACTCTTCCTTTGGAGCTCCTGAATTTTACCCCTGCCAAAGTCAACCCCGAGTTCTATAATGCCGGCTTGTTAAAAGTTGTTTCTTCATAATCTCGAAGTGTCTTGACTCGCTTTTTTCGTGAATCAAAGTTAACACGAAGTCATTAAGTGGAATAAAGTTTGACTGACTTCAACGGAGGAAATTGGATTTCGGATTCATCGAATATAAACGACATTTTTTGCCATCATTTCTGGTGAATAGACTTATTGTGTACAAGTTTCAGATTAGCTGATCTGCTTGGAGTTACCTCTCAAAACTCGACACTTAGAAGTTTGTGCAGAGCACTATTCTTGTATGGGTTATTATTGAATGCGACATGCATGATCCACGTGCAGCGTGTTGTTATACTGTTGCTAAGCTACTGCTTAATGATGAAGGGTCCATTGAAGATGGTTGAGATGGCTTAGCCCTGTAAAACTACAGGTAGTGTGGTACCTGCTTATCCTATATGCTCCTCATTTTGTCAGGAAGACAAATACGAATAGACAACATTATCGCTTTCGCCTCATCAGGGATACGTTTGCGTAGTTACAAGCCTTATACAATTATCTTGATTATATCATAATTATTGGCACCACCATGTCAGTTTGGGGTTTATGTTTGTATTCTTTGGTGTCCATTTCATTAAATTTCCATTCATGTTGGAAATCATATTTGGGGCATTCCACGTCAAATCACTATTATACAGATAGATAGATATATTTCATTTTCCATCGTAACCAATCATTATGTAAAAAAAAACCTTTGGAAAATTACCCACCCACTTTGAAGCTCATCTAAAACCATTCTCCACCCGAACCATGGGCTGTAGGTATCGACGGTATGGGGACTGTATCCCATCGCACCTATACATCCCACACCGAGCGAGCGAAGTGATCAACATCCCCTACACATTTCAAATCACCCGCTTTATCCGCCCTTAGCACTCTACCGTTTCCAATCATTCTACATGTCCCACCCAACAGTAAAATCTCATCGCTTGTATACAGCCACACCGAGCAAGCTGGAAAACTAGGCTAGTTTCAAATAAGGGAAGTATTTAATGAAATTCATGTTTAAATCTGATTACTTGATTGAGGTAGGTAATCAACTTATTGGGAACCTTTCCCTTCCCAGGTTGCTCCGTTTTTCACGCCCTGTTTATGTTATCCGCCGAAAAAGAACTGTTAGTTGAGCTAAATGTTTTCCCTTCCCGACCTATTTAAGGCAAGCGGCGATATCTGTTGATTGGGAAAGTTTCCAACTATAAACTTACTGAAGAACTCGGATAAACTTGAGGGAAAACTATTCTAGTCAAGTAAACCGTAGCGGGAGTGATCATCAGACCTCCGACGATAATAAAGGGAATAAGCGCCCTTCAAGCTGAAAGTCCTAAGGATGCCAATTTCTGTTTGACACTTAATTCTGTTGGATCAGACTAGAAAATTAAGCTGTAGTATTAGTTTAAAAACCTTCGTAGCGATTTCTTAGAAAGGAAGAAATATAATGTGCGCAATAATAACAATGCTCTGAATTCCACAACTTTTGCTTCCTCACGACCGAAGGTAGGAAAGCTTCGTGTTCGTGATTGAAGTCGACAAAATGTGTGTCCTCCAAAATCAAAATGACCACTTGCTTTTGGTTTATTATTTCCAATAATAAGCCTATGTGATCGTATAGCAAAAAATTTTTATAACCCCCCCTCAAACTTTGTCACTTTACGTTTCAAGGTGCGTAGAATCCAAATTTGAAATGTCCGTCCGCCGTCCGCCGTCCGCCGTCCGCCGTTCGCCGTCCGCCGTCCGCCGTTCGCCGTCCGCCGTCCGGGCCATAAAAGGCCTAAGAATTGACTTAAAAAACCCGTCCTTTCGCCCATAGACTCCATTTGGGGTCTAGTTGGTCCTAACGTTTAACCATCCCGATCGCTTTACTCGCATAGATGCTATGGGCCAAAAACGGGCGAAAAAGTGTCATTTCAAGGCTTTGTTAGACTTACGCACGCACGCACGCCTGGCACGCTTGGCAGGGGGTCACGGTGGGCGGTGAGGGGGGGTGAGCGGGGGGTGGAGTGAGAGGAGGCGCCGGCGGCGCCGCGGCACCTTGTGGTGGATACGGCGCCGGCGTTCCTTCGAGGCATGAATATATGTTTTTTTCAAGATCATATTTGTGTGTTAATACCAAAGCTTTTCCTACGCATATTTAATAACATATCCTCTCGACTTTGCGTACGTACTTAGATAATGATATTATTAAGGCAATAACTATTTGAATAGATAGGAGCTGAAATCGAGAAATATAAACATGCGTATATAATTATAGAAGTATGGGTTGTGGCAACTCGAAATAGAACACGCCGAGGAGTCTTGACGGGCCTTATGACGTACGCTAGCCAACTAAAACTATGATCATACTCAATTGAAAAAATAATAAACCTTTGTGAAATAATTTGCAGCGTTTTTACGTTTCAGAGCTCAATGATAAATTTTGGTTCCTTGTCTGTGAAAAACCTCGTCAGGCCCAAAACTATACCAAGTCTCAGTCTGATTCCCATGACATTTTCAGGGATTGTGCGGGATAGTTAGTTCCTACATGGCCTTCTATAATTATCAAAGCCGTCGAATCAACAATAGCTTGTGCGCATGAGCAAACATGAATTACTCGTAACGTTGATTTCTCATCATCTGTTGGTCCGATTTCGTTCAAACTCGGTAGGTGATTAGGTATATTTTATAATATCGCGATTGGTAGAGTAATAACTATCGCGCATGCGCGAAACTAATATCGATTACCGGAGGCAAAACTCCGAGTCTAATGGAACGGTTTTGATGAAATTTTCAGAGATTGTACGGGATAGCTTTTAGACGGTCCCCTATAACTTTCATTGACGTCACATGAATAGTAGTCAGTGTGCATGCGCAAACGTTAATTTATTATAACGTCATTATTTATCATTTATTAGTCCGATTTCGTTCAAACCCGGGGAGTAGATAGATACATGTTCTTGGAAAATTCCCTATGAATTATATCTCGATTGGTGGAGTAATAACTATTGCGTATGCGCAAAACTAAAATTGATCGACACAGACAAAACTCCGAGACTAATGGACCGATTTTTATGAAATTTTAAGGATTGTGCTGTTTAGCTCCTAGACGTTCCCCTATAAATTGCATTGCCGTTGAGTAATATTAGTCCGTGCGCATGCGCAAACTTTAACGTCGTTTTATCAATCATTTCAACTGTAACTTCGTTCTTTAACTAATTCTGTACGTCGATCTTACATTGTGTGAGGAAGGATTGCCCACCCAACTTGGTCGACGTTTTTAACAGTTTAATGAATACGAAATGGTATAAATGAGCGTTACCCATGGGAGCGAAAAGGGTACTTTAAATATTTCTGAATGGAAGAAGATTCCATCCTAAGAAGTTTGACATCAACCGCACTCTCCTACGATGTGTAGTCTTCTTTCGATGATTTTTCAAAGTTTCGCATATTGGTGACGTCAATGCAACTGCATTTAGATGCGGGTAAAACTCGCTTTAGCCGTATCAAAGACAGTACTGTAAATCACTCCACTGTAACCGTTGAATAGGCTGTGAATGCATGTGGACGTGGACGGCTGGCCAGGGAAGATGTAAATTTAGAAGAACAGCAATGGATAAGTATACCTTATTATGGGAAAATTTCGGATAAAATCGGCAAAATTCTATCATCGAGAGGTTACAAAGTATGTTTTAGAACTAAAAATAGTCTTAAAGCATTACTAGGATCCGTTAAGGACAAAATCAATGTTCAGGATAAAAGTGGGGTTTATAAACTAAAATGTTCTTGTGGCTACGAATATTGCGGTCAAACTGGTAGGAAATTGAGGGAAAGAATAGACGAGCATCAGGAGGATTTCAGGGAAAATAAGGGTAAGTCTACATTTGCGAAACATCTTAAGGAATCCAATCATAGTTACAATTTTGATTTGACAGATAGACAGTTTGTAGAATTTCTTCATTTTTGTCCGAAGGGAGGTATGTTGAATGTACTTGAAAAATTCGAAATTATCAAAAGTGGTAAGTGTTTTAATCATTACCAGTCATCTGGTAAATGCTTAAATGAGGATATACCTCAATATATTTCACCACTAATAGGTCCATTTTTATAAAGCTTGGAATCATCCCTTCACAATGTTGAAACCATATTTAGTTATTTCCCCTTTCACTTCATGTAATTAGCTATAATCCCCCGTCGCCTTGTTTGCACTTTATTGGGTGTACCTCCTGCCCCTTTCCTTTCTCTTGACCAATGGGATTCAATCTCCCTTCACCTGTTACTATAAAAGCTGTGTCCTTTCTAATGTATCTTCAGTTATTGTTTGTTACTGATGATGGCCTAACCGTCGAAATCGATTTAACAGTGTAACTCTTTATTTTTCGTGGAAATAGACAACCTTTTTTCACTAACTTCCGTTTTTAAATGGGTTTCCACAACTTCGACGCGAGTGATTTAGTTCGTATCTACCGCCTACTGGAATTGTATCAACCCTCTTTTAAAGGGGCGGTGATGAGACTTCATCCAGTCCAGCTAAGGCCGAAAACAGGTAGTAATTTCAGGTGAAGGTTTGAGATTAGTTGAGATTAGATTTTGAATTCCGTTCAGAATGGGAGAATCGTTGTCTGCCATCTCAAAATTGGTGGAATGCGAAAAGGGGTGACTACGCGAAGCTCCCCGTCGAAAGTGAAAGTCATTTGCGCTGTACTCGGTGCTCCCCGGCAAGTTCTAACAGGTGTACGCGAAGCGTCCCGTGCCGAGAGAATGGGTGTACGTGATGCTCCCCCTTCCCCTCACGAATCGTTTCGAGCGTTATCAGTGATTTGAACGGACCGGCTCTCAGTAATCATCGAACGATCGAACAACATGAATGTATCCTCGTTTGTATCATGTTTATTTGCAAGTAATTTCTGTTGGAGACGACGATCACAATATTCTTCTGTGATAAATTAACTTAGTTTTAATATACGTACTACAATTATTCATGCAAATTTATATAAAATTCTTTCATGTAAAAACCAGCCAAGATTCGGTGTTTGACGACTGACCATTTCGATGTTTATTTGCAAGTTATTTCACTTAGACACGACGATCACGATATTATTCTGTGATAAATTAACTTAGTTTTAATATACGTTCTATAATTACTCGTGCATGCTGTTTTGTTCACCAAGCTCCCTTATGATCTACCCAGATCTACCGTACAATTTATTTTATGTTTCATCAAATTATTATTATCATTATTATTCATTAATATTTTTCATTTTGACATTTGTAATGCCAAAAGTCTTTGTTACTGGATTAGGTGACTTTCGTATATAGGTGACGGGGAGCATCGCGTACATTAAGAGAAAGGAGGTGGGGAGCTTCGCGTACATGAGGAGAAAGGAGGCGGGGAGCTTCGCGTACATGAGGTGAAAGTAAGCGGGGAGCTTCACGTATAAAAACTCGTCGATGGGGAGCTTCGGGTGTGCGCCCGCGAAAAGCAGCCTCATCAAGATGGCTTAATTTGCCAATTTTCAAGTTTTTCTCTGATAATATTGTGAAACTGTACATCTTACAAAAATGATTATACGTAGCAAAGTTGTAGAGCATAAAAAACCAAAGCGATTCAACCCAAAAACTATGAATAATTTCCCGGAATAAGGGAATTAAGGACAATAAAAATCAGGCTACTTTTAGGAGGATAAGTACAAAGTAAAAGGCCGTTTTCGTGAACTTTATAAGTGAAATGACATTAAATTCATGAGTTCGGCTGTAAATCAATGGGGAAAGGTATGGGCTAAAATATGCTCGGTATTTACTTTGGAAAGTATTTAACCCTGACTCGAATGAGATTTAGCAGAACTAAATCAGACCGATATTAAGGCCGCTAGGTGATTTTGAAGGGCAAACGGGAGGAGAGGACTTTCCCAGAATCAGCCCGATTTTCAATTTCAATAGGGTACTTTTCCCGTTATCCCCCCCCCCCTCCCCTCAGTCAATTTTTCTTCAACACGCCCGCCCTACGTTTCTAGGCATTACTTCTTAGATAATGTTATGTTATGTATTTTTGAGATGCGAGCTTGCGAGCATCCAGACCACCAACCTGTACACAGCATTCTGATCTATTTGTGCAAATTCATGTGGAGGCAGTTAAACCACAACCACGCCAATTTGTTTCAACAAATCCTTACCGACATCGGCAACTTCTGAAAACATGGTAATTCTTTTTTTCCTTCTTTTAGCGAATTTTCTTAGAAAATAAAGCTATTGCAATGGCTCCAAAAATTTTAAAATAAAAATTTTCTTCATCGAAATCTGTTTTGAGTCATTCTGAAATGATTCCTGGATTTTAACGCTTTTTTATATGTATATATATGTATATATGTATATGTATATATATATATATATATATATATACATATATATATATATATATATATATATATATATATACATATATATATATATATATATATATATATATATATATATATACATTCATTATTTATATTATATATATATATATTTATACATATATATACATATAAAAAAGCGTTAAAATCCAGGAATCATTTCAGAATGCCTCAAAACAGATTTCGATGAAGAAAATTTTTGAAAATTTTTATTTTAAAATTTTTGGAGCCATTGCAATAGCTTTATTTTTTAAGAAAATTCGCGACATATATATATATATATATGTATGTGTATATATATATATATATATATATATATATATATATATATATATATATATATATATTGTGGTGAGATTCTGACTAGTTGTAATTGTACAATTGAGGTTGATAATGACCAGGCTAGTCGATGTTTGTTAACAGGGTTTTAATTGTTCTGCGACGTTTTGGTCCTGGAGCAGGACCCTATTCATGCAGATGAACAAACAATATTGTTCTTCATTAATTTGAATGGTCCATCCAATAACCAATAGTACCATAATTGTAGTTTATAAACAACATATCGTAGTGTATAAACAAAAAACTGTGACATTAGTATCTATTAATGAAGAACAACATTGTTTGTTCATCTGCATGAATAGGGTCCTGCTTCAGGACCGAAACGTCGCAGAACAATTAAAACCCTGTTAACAAACATCGACTAGCCTGGTCATTATCAACCTCAATTATATATATATATATATATATATATATATATATATATATATATATATATATATATATATATATATATATATATATATATGTGTGTGTGTGTGTGTATGTGTCATTCCAGACGATAACTCTCGATAGAATTGAGATAAAAACTTCGTTCTTTCGCCAAAAAATCAAGCATTTCAAAATAAAGGATGAGTTCGTTGGACAACCATTTTTGAGCACATTAAATTGGTCAAATTTCGAAAAATGTACCCAAAAAATCACTAAAAATGGCTAAAAACGGCCAAAAATTGTTAAATTTCTATTTTTTTGCAGAAGTTTAGTCAAAACTAAATTTTCAACGATTAACTAGGACATTAAAAACTTTTGCTCAAAATTATGATGAAAAACGTACTTAAATGTCATTAAAATTTGCTAAAATATCTATAAAAACTGCAAAAAAATAAAAATCACAAATCCCTTTTGAATCAGTGGAATTTTATTTAGAATAAGTTGTTTGCCATAAAATTGGTTTTTAACCATTTCTGTCAACTAAAATTGCTCCAATTTCAATGCAATTTAACATACTATAGTACGATAGATAGTTTATGAAAATTCGCTCATACGATCATGCTGCATGACTGGAACTTTTTTTAAAATAATATAATTTCTTCCCACAGCTTGAAATTGTCACCAATTCTACGTAAATATGTAATCTAAGTACGAAGGAATGCCTAGAAACGTCGGGCGGGCGTGTTGAAGACAAACTGACTGAGGGGGGGGGGGGGGGGGGGGGGGATAACGGAAAAGTACCTTCAATTGTTTGTAATTCGCTTATTTTGAAAGATAAGTTAGAGTTTTGGGATCGATTATTTTTAATGCTCTACAACTTTTCTACGTATAAATTTTCTGTAGGATGTACAGTTTAGGAATTATTACAGAAAAACTTTAAAATGAGCGAATTATGCCATCTTAATGGGACCGCCATTTTGTATTTCACCGATTTTGAGATGGCAGACAAAGATTCTCTCATTCAGAACGGACCAATCAAATCTCAAACCTTCTCCTGAAATTACTAGCTATTTTCGGCCTTGGCTCCTGGGCCATGTATTTTCAGGGTGAAAAATGGGTGTAAAACAGGATGTTTTCAGTGCTTTTTGAACATGGGAGTGTCGGGTGTGATAAAATTCAGTTTTGGATATGAAATGAATTGGCGCAGATACCTACACAGACAGGCACGGAACCGAAATTTTTCATAGAGCTCCGAAACGCAAAAAGCAAGTGGAAATTTTGATCTGAAGACAAATATTTTTTAGATTTCTTGCACGAACACGAAGTTTTCTTCAGTCGTGAGGAGGCAAAATAACCCAAACATCAATATAAGGACTTTAGATTTGTGGGTTTAACCCTCCTGGCATAGTGGGCCGCCTCCTTGGGTGAGGGCCACCTTACGGTTCACATCGCCACCTTACAAATCCCTCCACCCCGCCCCCTTACCTCACCTGTGAGTCCCGAAATTCCACCTCTGACCCCCCTCAATCGATCCCCCTCCACCACCACTACACCCGCAGCTTCTCTTCTTCAAGTCACCATCAACACCAAAGGCGCTTCTTTCCAGCCTATCATCACCCCCACCCCCTTCCCATTCCTCCATGTCAGTCACACGATTCCTCCCACCTCCACCCTCCCCCCATAAAAACTCGGCTCCTCTCAAGACTTTCTCGCACAGCATCACTTCCGTCACAAAATAAAATTCTAGGGTTGTTGAGGGTGAGAATGAGTCAGCTTCTCGTATTATGTACTTTTATTCAAGCTTAGCGCTTTCGCCCATTGGCCTCGTCAGAGCTGTAAATATATATAGCATTTCCCGATCAAAATAAACATTTTCCCGATCAGAATAAACATTTTCCCGATCAAAAGTAACACTTTCCCGATCAGAATAAACATTTTCCCGATCAAAATAAACCCTTTCTCAACCAAAATTCGGACTCGGGCATTACCATTAGTCCGTTTGAATGCCAGCCGAAATTCTGCAAATTGGTGAGGGCTAAATTCTTTAACAATTTGCCGCTCTATGTTCGCCAGTAAAAACATTCAATCTCTAAAAAAATGTTTTTAAATGGAAGAAGATTCCATGCTAAGAAGTTTGGCATCAACCGCACTCTTCTACGATGAGTAGTTTTCTTTCCATGATTTTTCAAAGTTTCAACGTTATTGGTGGTGTCAAAGCACCCCTCCCCCAGGGTGGAACCACCCTGCCAGGTGTGACGTCACCAGAACAGCAAACTTAGAAAAGTAATAGAAAAAAACTACTCAACGTAGAAGAGTGCGGGTGGTATCAAATTTCTAAGGATGGAATCTATTTTCATTAAAAAAACTTACCGAACAGTAATGTTCAGTGAAAAATGTCTCCCTTGATGGGAAAAACGAAAGACCATGGATATGTCTAGTACCTACTGCTTACCAGTTGGTACCTACCTACTACTCAATTGTATACCAACCATGTAGTGCCTTCTTTTCACTAGATTATTCCATTATGGTCACCAACCAATATCAGTTTTTCAATCAGTATTCCTTGACACTATAATGGCTTAGAGGTCATGAAATGTCGTGGTAAAATGAGAGCATTCCAAAAAGTGGCGAACGATCTTCCTACTATGAAAACTATGGGAGTTACTCTTCCCTAGTAACGCCTTGGTTGTACTTGAAAATCAATAGAAAATGTGCCGGTCGGGAAAAAAAGTGTCGGTCGGGAAAAAAAGTGTCGCGAAAAATTCCTTGACCCCCAGCCAAAAGACATATCCATGTCAATAAACATTTTCTTCATTAACATTAAGACAATCAAAATGAGCTTGCTTCTGTAACAATGTGTAGACTATAAACATAAATATTTCTTTAAAAATATTCAAAAAACGAAAACAACAAACTGTTAGTTTAATGAATTCCTTCACCCGCAGCTGCTGATATTAGGTTGACAGAGGTGTTCATTACGTAGTTCCGACAATCATCAGTATTAATCGCAGCAACTGCGGGTGAAGGAATTCATTAAACTAACAGTTTGTTGTTTTCGTTTTGGTTTATTATTTCCAATAATAAGCCTATGTGATCGTGTAGCAAAAAATTTTTATAACCCCCCCTCAAACTTTGTCACTTTACGTTTCAAGGTGCGTAGAATCCAAATTTGAAATGTCCGTCCGCCGTCCGCCGTTCGCCGTTCGCCGTCCGCCGTTCGCCGTTCGCCGTTCGCCGTTCGCCGTCCGCCGTCCGGGCCATAAAAGGCCTAAGAATTGACTTAAAAAACCCGTTCTTTCGCACATAGACTCCATTTGGGGTCTAGTGGGTCCTAACGTTTAACCATCCCGATCGCTTTACTCGCATAGATGCTATGGGCCGAAAACGGGCAAAAAAGTGTGTTTTTCTACGCGCGCACGCCTGGCACGCTTGGCAGGGGTCACGGTGGGTGGTGAGGGGGGTGAGCGGGCGGTGGAGTGAGAGGAGGCGCCGGCGCCGCGGCACCTTGTGGTGGGTACGGCGCCGGCGTTCCTTCGAGGCATGAATATATGTTTTTTCAAGGTCATATTTGTGTGTTAATACCAAAGCTTTTCCTACGCATATTTAATAACATATCCTCTCGACTTTTCGTACGTGCTTAGATAATGATATTATTAAGGCAATAACTATTTGAATAGATTGGAGCTCAAATCGAGAAATATAAACATGCGTATATAATTATAGAAGTATAGGTTGTGGCAACTCGAAATAGGATACGCCGAGGAGTCTGGACGGGCCTTATGACGTACGCAGGCCAACTAAAACTATGATCATACTCAATTGAAAAAATAATAAACCTTTGTGAAATAATTTGCAGCGTTTTTTTAATATTGTTGAAAAAATATTTATGTTTATAGTCTACATATTGTTAAAGAAGCAAGTTCATTTTGATTGTCTTAATGTTAATTAAAAAAATGTTTATTTTGGTTGGGAAAGTGATTATTTTGATAGGGAAAATGTTTATTTTGATCGGTAAATGCTATATATATGTCTTTCTGTAATTATCATTTGTTAGGGGGACCCATCCTCTTGTCATGGTTTAAATGCTCTGTATTAGGTTGGTGTCTTCTGGGAAGATGATCCCGTCGTCCCTGCGTCCATCCTGGCAGGTTATCATATGGGGTAGTTGGCTGTCCCCAGCCAACTAACTACCCCATATATGATATATATATATATATATATATATATATATATATATATATATATATATATATATATATATATATATATATATATATATATATATATATATATATATATATATAAATCTACAGCTCTGACGAGGCCAATGAGCGAAGGCGCTAAGCTTGAATAAAAGTACATAATACGAGAAGCCGACTCATTCTCACCCTCAACAACCCTAGGATGTCGTCCTCCCAGCCAACTACCCCATAAACAAATTAAATTCGGGTTTTGATTTTTTCCTCCTAATAGTTAACAGTGTCGTCCTCCCAGCCAACTACCCCATAAACAAATTAAATTCGGGTTTTGATTTTTTCCTCCTAATAGTTAACAGTGTTGGAAATAACTACCTATTAAAAACTAAGAAAGATTAATTATCCTTGCTGTAATTACCTTTTTCTTCTTTTTCAAAAGGAGAAATCGTACCCCCTCCGCATGAACCTAGAAACAGAGGGATTTGGGTGCCAGTTGTATATGGGATCTCAGCGCACTTTCTACCTCCAATATGCGATCTCAAAGATCTGGATGCGATCTCAACACAAAACGCCAAACTTCGGCCTTTCACCTACCTAATCTCTCAGTTCCTCCTCTTTTCATAAGGCCAGTAAGTGTCTAGTCAGTATCCAGTGTCCGGTCATTCAGTGAAATGCTCCTCCACGAATTATATACGAAGAAGCATGCCACATCCGATTCAGACACACCCCATGACGATGATGTGTATGATACTCAACGGAATTATGGCACAAGAGTGCAAGGGACATGGGTCTTCGGTATGTGTTGCAAGAAGACGGATATTTTAGAGCGTCGGTTTTTCATTGTAGAGAAAAGGGACAGAAGGACGCTGCTGCTAATAATCGAAAACGGGATCAAAGGTTCTGTTATTTATTCGGACAAGTGGAAGGCCTACAGTACGTTTAGCACAGAGGGGTATACCCACAAGACAGTAAACCACCAAGAAAAGTTTATCGACCCACTTACTGGAGCTGACACTCACACCATAGAATCCTTGTGGAGGCACGTAAAAGCGTGTTATGATATAAAAGTAAATGGAGCCGGGGACATATTAGACAATTGATCGAAGAGTCGTGGCGCTCGCTGCACCCGTCATGATCTTCACTAATCTCTACGACGATCTTCATTTTTGGAGAGAAAGGTGAGATTGCCCCTTTTCCCCCATTTCGTTAAGCAAGTTATCGATTTTCTAAGTGAGATCGCATACTGAGTCCAGACAACGTGTCTCATCGATCGCAGGTTGAACTGAGATCACATATACAACTGGTACCGGGATTTGCACCAGGGGAAAGTTCAAAATTATCTCAAGTTGAAGGCATTACCTTTACATGAAGTCGGGATTTGTCATTTGTAGTTTCCTAAAGCAGATAGGGAGGCACCTGATTACTGCACTGACAACTATTTGCTTCTGAGTCTGCAAGGCAGCGGAAGCTTTGTTTTCACTTGCGAAATGAAAAAAATTTTTTTTTGCTCCGAAACCAATATTTCCACTCGCATTTTGCGTTTCATGGCCTCCTGAGCAAATTTGGTATCGTTTCTGTCTGCCCATCCGTCTGTCCGTCCATGTGTCTGTCCACATTTCCTTCTAACAGTCATAACTTCCACAATTTCGATTGGATTTTAATGAAATAAACAGTGTGGGTTTAGCCCTAAATGGTTCCCTATTAGTCTCATCATGATTGAATCAGCGGTACCTTCTAGGCATGTGCGAACGTGATTTTATTTTTACACTCATAAGTCCGTCAATGTTGAAGAGATCTTGGTCAGATTTTCATCAATGAAGCGGGGAAGGTCCCTTGAGAACCCTTACAACATTTATCATGATTGAATCAGCGGTGCGCTGTGCGCATGCGCGAGCGTTTGTCTGACTGTTTCCACAATTCTTCCACAATTTCTAGGATTTCAATACAATTTTCAGGAATAGTGTAGATTTAGCCCTAGATAGCCTCCTATTAGTTCGATCATGATTGGATGGTACGCTCTGCGCATGTGTGAACATACTTTTCTTTTGATAGTAATAAGTCCGTTAATGTTGAACAGATTTTAGTCAGGTTTTCAGGGATGATGCGAGGAAGGTGGCTTGAGGTCCCTTACGACATTCATCATGATTTAATCAGGGGCACTTTCTAGACTTTATTGGGCTGCTTGAGGTCATATGGCAGAAGAGCCGCAGACCTAAAATGGCGTTTACAGTATACAAGGTGTCCATGACATAGTATGAATGGAATCAAAGTTCTCAGTTATGCATCATAGCTAATAGAACGAATTTTCAAAGAAAAGTTGTGGATAAAATTAAATTAGGCACATAAGTTCTGATAATTGAGGCCAAACATGTCCTGAATAAATGTGAGGGGACAGCCGTATGACGAGGTCACAAAGAAAATTTTAGGACACTCAGCACAATTCGAAAACTACAAAATTTTAGTCAATTACGGGCATGTTCCCCATAAAAATCGATTTTTCTCACTTATTCGTGAATCGCAGAGATCTGGAAGTGGTCACAATCGACTCAGCGCTGTAAAATACTTGGACTGTGACACCCCACATGCCTTATTGTGTTAAAATCTTTTTTGAATCGCCGAATTTTGTTTAGTTTCAGGTTTTTTTTTCCATAAAATTGGTTTTCAACAATATCTTTGGATTCAAATCGCTCAAATTTTGATACAATTTAATATAGTCAGAACGTAATTCGGACACAAGAATTTCCTTCCGAAAAAGGGGAAAGCCGAGGTTTCAATTTGCAAATATCTTGACCTCGTCCCCAGACCGAGGCGGAACGCAAACAGCAGATGACATCAAATGGTGTGATGTTAAAATGAGGCCAATTCGCCCTCACTATATTTCGCAACTTCGGCGGAGTAAGGGAGATGAGTTGAGCCCCAGGAGCATAAGTTACAATCAATAGCCCGATGAACAATGAAATAATTTATTGAAGGCGCCCAGGAGGGAGCACTCGGACAACCATTGGATCCCCGAAAAGCAGAGAAAGTAGCGATTTGTTTTCGCACATCGACGGATGAACAAAACTGCTTTATGAGCAGAGCTTGTGGTCTTTTGCTGAAAGTTGTGTACCCGTTCGTGATGGTGGCTTGCGTCGAGGGAGCTGATGGAGGCAGACCGATCCCAGGGAAACCCATTCCTTTGGCGCCCGCGGACCCAGGAGCAGATCCTCGTCTAGCCAGTGGGAATTGTTGCTGATGGGGAAGTCCATGATCAAGCAGAAAAGCCGTTCCAGGTCAGACAGTAAGCCCAACATATTCCAACATTACTTGTGCACAAGTTTCTCTGATATCCTCCTGCACCTCCTAATGCCACCAGGTCCATCCAGACCTTCAACGTACAACAAACTACCTCCGCAATAGTCCAGTCATAAGAATGCAGCAGGGTTACAATAGGCTGTCAAGCTCTTCTCTAGATTTTGATTTGTTCGGTTTATCGGCGGGCCCCTTCAGGATGTGAATTTGAAAATAGAAGTTGAGTAGACAACAAGACAGCTGGAGGAATATATCGCGATGTACAACCACTGTTAACATGACATCAAAATTAAGGCAACTGTGGCCCCGGTTCCATTTGGGTTTGCATCTTCATTTGCTTCCTCAAGACTATGGTGACGGGTGACTATGTTGAAGTCGCCAAAACCTCTCTAATGTCAAACTTCTAATGATGAAATCTTCTTCCGTAAAAAATATTTGAAGTTCTTTTTTCGTACCCATGGGTAACGTTCGTTGTAGGTTAATTCAAATGGTGAAAGTGGCCCAAAATGTTTATCAGGGTGTTCATGTTAACTGCGTAGGAGTTATTCAGCATCCGTGGCTAGGTCAGGCGGCCGCGACCCCCCTGGGTGCGGACCTGGGGCAGAAGGTAGAGCTGGGTCGGCCAAGGAGGAATGCGAGGTGCCGGGTCCCGTGCCAAGGTTGCGGCCGTGTGAGTGCGTGAGTCGCGTGATCGCCGTCCGCGTCGTAGTGGGCGAGCGGTGGGAGCGGACTGGAGGGGGTCAACGCCCTCTTCATCAGTCGCTCATTCACGACCCGCGACCCGAGCGATCGCATCAACGGCGGATGCGGTGACGTCATCGCCCTCCTCCTCGCCCCCCACCGCCCCTCTCCGCCCGCCCCCTCGCTCGTCACAACCACCACCACACCCGGAACAAGTCCTGTTCACCTTTCTAAAGAACCGATCCGTTTTTCTCAAAGCACAGTACGAAATGATGATACTAGCTGAGAAGAAGAAGAAATAAATTTATTATAAATTGATCAAAATAATACATCATTCTGAACTCGACTAATAAACATTACAGCTTAGCTCAATGAGCTGTCCGCCGACGATTCGAGCCATTCTTCAGCCTTGAGCAAAAAAAGCAATCGCAATTTATAATGATTGAATTCAGAACATTACTTGTTATACATTAAATGGGGAACTTATATCTGTTGGAACGTCACACTTTCGAACTCGGATTCTGTTTTAGCGCACTCGAAAACACACTAGTTGCAATTTTCAGCTCAAGAGATCGTTTATTGTGGCCAATAAACGGGATGGAAAATCACGAATGATGGAGTAGTGGCGGGCACAATTTTAGCCATCTTCAGGCACACACAACAAAAACAAACACAGGAGAAAAGCTACTAACTGGAAACCTCCATAGTAGTCCCAACCTTGAACAAATTTATTTGATAATATATGCCCCCCCCCCCTCCCATTTTTTAAAATTTTATTATTATTATTATTATTATTATTATTATTTTTTTTTTTAAATAGGTATATTTTTGCCCTACTAATGTTGATCGCTGAAAATAATGACTAAGTTACTGATTAATTACAAAATTGCTGTAGTGATACATAAATATGAGTGAAAACAAATTACAAAATCGTGAGGAGAGAAATACATGATTGAAAAAAAAAGAAGAAAAAAAAAGGCTGAGTGACGTAGAATCAGACAATTTTCCAAGGTTCCAGGTTTCGCTCCCACTGCCCTTAGAAGCGGAAATTTCTTTCTGAAAATCTTATATTTAGGTTATTGTCTTTCCTCTTTGATAGGTAAATATGTAGGTTCTCCGAGTTATCCATTTTTGTGCCCCTGCCACAATTTACCCTCTGAATCAATTCAAAGTTCCCCATGTAAGTGTGCCCCTCAGAGACTAAATGTGTGGCAAGTGCATATGTGATAATATAAAGGTGTTTCCTTACAATTACCTAAATTATGGAGGATTATCACAAGAAGTCTTCAACAACTCTTCTAAGATTATTGAACGCTCATCAAGAATACCATATTCCAATTCCAAAAATACAAGTTTCACGTTTTTTTTTTTTTTTTTTTCAAAAAATGTTTACACGTTTTTGGGTTATTATTTTCAATAAATAATGAATCTTTGTAATGGATAAAGAACACATTTTTTCAACCCCCTCTCAAAATTTGCTGGTTTATGTCTGAAGATGCGTAGATCCAAAGATCGAAGAAAATCTATCCGTCCGCCGCACAGTGGGGCGAAACGGCCTTTTTGAGGGATCCCTAAATTGCTAAAAAAAGAAAAAAAAAATCCTACGGGTTCGGGCCGCATATATTCTGAATAAGTATATACAGGGTGATTCCCTCGTAGATGCAAAAAGAAAATTGGGTGAAACTACATCAAAAATGGAGTAAAATGCCGCCAACTGCATATTTTTATCTCAATCCGTTCTCGAGATATGATTTTTTAAAGGTTTTTTCAGGAAAACCGTGTTTTTTTCCTTTTAAACTCAAATTTCTCCACTTTACTTCATTCAATTTTAACTTTTGACCACATTTTGGGAATCAGCATTAAATTTAATATAAGAATAGTGTACTTGGGTTCTTAAAAAGTACCATCCAAAGGCCCTCACATCAGCTCAAACATTGACGATTTTGAAAAAAGAATATTTCTGAAAATCTTTAATACTTTACTACTCTTTTAAAAAGAATCCTGGAAACTGGCAAATCTCATGAAAACTGCTTCATCTAATATGCTTTCCAACGGTATTATCAATTTTACTTTTATTTTGTTATTTAGTGGAGAAAATTATGTTTTAATGTTAAAAAATGTGGGTTTTTTAATGAAATTGTTGGTTTTCTCGAAAGATGACCCTCCATGAACCTACGAGTATGGGGTCGGTTTCTATGTATTTTTTCACGCTGTATCGAATGGTAACATTTGTAGATCTCTCCAACTCCGTTATAACCGAGTTTCACACTTAAAATCGCAAATGTTTAGTTTATTTGTTGCGATTAAATGTATGTGTGTTATGGGGTAAAACTAGTTAATTAAAGTGTAAAACTCGATTACAACGTAGTTAAGAGATCTGCAAGAGTTTCCATTTGATCCAGTGAGAAAAAATACATAGAAACCGACCCCATACTCGTTGGTTCATGGAGAGTCATCTTTCGAGAAAACCAACAATTTCATTGAAAAACCCACATTTTTTAACATTAAAACATAATTTTCTCCACTAGGTAAATAACAAAATAAAAGTAAAATTGATAATACCGTTGGAAAGCATATTGGATGAAGCAGTTTTCATGAGATTTGCCAGTTTCCAGGATTCTTTTTAAAAGAGTAGTAAAGTTTTAAAGATTTTCAGAAATATTCTTTTTTCAAAATCGTCAATGTTTGAGCTGATGTGAGGGTCTTCGGATGGTACTTTTTAAGAACCCAATTACACTATTCTTATAGGAAATTTAATGCTGATACCGAAAATGAGGTTGAAATTTAAAATTAAATGAGGCAAAGTGGAGAAATCCGAGTTTAAAATGAAAAAACACGGTATTCCTGAAAAAACCTTTAAAAAATCATATCTCGAGTACGGATTGAGATAAAAATATGCGGTTGGCGGCATTTTACTCCACTTTTGATGTAGTTTCACCCAAATTTTTTTTGCATCTGCGAGGGAATCACCCTGTATAGACTGAAGTATCTGGACAAGAAGTTTCAATTTTTTAAACCACTTCCTTACCCCAGTTTTTCCAAAGAATCACTAACAAAACTAGGTGAAATTACAGTTTTTCTGTGATTGAGGCGTCGAGTTTATTTTAGCCCAGAAGCTTCTGGGAATTTTTCATATTTTTTCGGCGATCATAGTGTCATTTCTCGGTGTCTATAGAAGGACTCTACGTTGAAAGAAAGATTTGGGTGATAGTAGTCGGAGCATACCACTTTTATTGAAAAACGCTGTGTTTTCGAGTGATAATAATCAGCTCGCAAGTTAACCTCCACTTTCCTCGCAAAATGGATCGATTGGGTGCATTCCTGACATATTCAATTAACGAAATCTGAAGGGATTTCCTGCGACAAAGTGCAACCCAATCGAACAGACCCCTTTTACGAACAAGTTTTTTTTTTTTTTTTTTTTTTTTTAATAACACTGGACAACAACAAAAAAGTTGGGTGAAAAGTTCGATGACAATGGGTCTGAGTTCTAGGGGTTTTTGAGGTGCCTGATATAAGTTTTGAGCAAATAAAAATCAGGGGAAAAAATCCAATTTTTTTGGACTACCCAAATTATTGGGTTCTTCGAAAACAAATTTCTAATTTTTGCCGAGTGACTCCTCATTTTAAAGGGTTTTTAGTGCTGAACACGATGGTGAAACCTGAATTTCGATATCTTATTCCATTCTCGTATTGGAGCTTATGAACCAGGAAGAAGTACGATTTTACCTAAGCCACCTACCTTTAGAAAAAACCACGCTTCTTCCTGGTCCATAAGCCCCAATTCGAGAACGGAATAAGATATTGCAATTCTGGTTTCACCATCGTGTTCAGCACTATGAAAATCTTTAAAATGAGGTGTCACTCGGCAAAAAATAGATGTGTGTTTTTCGAAGTACCCAATACTACTCCCATACTCCTTTTGGGTAGTACAACAATTTTTTTCCTGATTTTTATTTGTTTAAAACATAGCATCAGGCACCATGAAAACGCTCTCCAAGTCTCACTTCGATATCTCAAAAATTTTGGAGGGAAAATTAGGGGGGTAGGGGGTTCTTTCTCTTGAGAAAAATGCTCAGATTCCATTCTGTTTTGGCTCATATTGGACCTTGATATTTGTCTTTCTCAGTGTTTGAGAAACAACAAAAAGAATAGTGTGCATCCCATCTCCACTAGACACCTAATCATGAGACATAATATGAAATTTGTCCAATTTATCTGGGGTCTTTGACTTCTACAAGGAATAGTGATCCCTTAATTCTTTTGAGGTGTGTATTTAATTAAATTAATGTCTCCTCGTTAGGCGTTCACGGCTGTGCAGTTACATTTAGATATTGTGTAATAGATTTCGTTTAATGATTATAGACAAGAGCTGGTCGTATCCAACTTGCATTCACTAAAACCTAAACTAAACCTCAAGACCGATTTCATACCCTGTCATGGACTTGCACAGTTTTGGTACCATTTTCGTGTGTGAATTATCGTTTAGCAAAAAAAGGTGGTTTAGATGTAGCCTTAATACATGGTATATTCGTGATCAGCGTATAATTTCCTATAAGAATAGCCATTTAAATTTAAACAAAAAAATTATTCAGGTGAAATAACGTTTTATGGAAGTCCAACTCCCAATGCTACACTACATTAAACACCAGCTGGTAGTGGTTCCATTTGACGTGAAGTAGTTCATCAACGATGAACTAGAATATTAATAAATGTAAGCACAAAATTATTCTGAAAAATGTACCTAAATTTCATTATTATTTGCTGAAAAATCTATAAAAACTGCCAAAAAATCTTAAAATTCAAAATCGTTTTTGAATCGCAGAATATTATTTAGAACGAGTTTTTTACCATAAAATCTGTAGTTAACAATTTCTTTTCGCTCAAATCTCAAAACATATTATACGTTACAAATATCTGTAATATACCCATGTGATTTATGTTTTTTATAAGTTACAAATTACACATAAATTTGTAACGCTGTAATATATACGATAGTATAAAAAAATTCACTCATATGACCATGCTGCATGATTGGAACTTTATTTATCGAAACTTTTTTGGATTCCTACATTCGCTCTTAAAAAGGGTAAGTATGCTGAATAACATATTTGTTTTAGCGAATTTTTGAAGAAAATTAAGCTATTGCTCTCGCCTCAAACTTTGTAGAATGTGAATTTTTGAAAACATTTTATGCAGAAATCCGTTTCAGGCTATTCTGAATCATATTCTGAAGTTTAACGCATTTTTTATGTATGTATGTATGTATGTTTATATGTATATATGTATGTATGTATGTATGTGTCATTCCAGACGATAACTGTCCGTAGAATTGTGCTAGAAACTTCAAACAAATTTTAAAATGTTAAGGACACAAAACGAACGTTCAAGTTCGTTGGCCAGCATGATCGGATTACATCTTCGGGTGGAAATTTTCAAAAATGTAGTCAAAAATTTCAAAATAGCCTGTTTTTTGCGATTTGTTGTGCGAAATAATTTTTTCAGCATACTAACATGTGGTATATTCGGAATTAGCGTAAAATTTTCTATAAGAATATGTATCAAGTTTTCAAAAATTTCAAAGTTGAAAAATCAGTCAAAAATTGAAATAATGCCGTTGGCTAGTTGTAAAAATCGGTAATATTTGCATGAAACATTGTCCAATTTCAGATTGAACTACTCTTATGGAAGTATCCCTGTATAACCAATCCTTGAACCATGCTGTTTAAAACGTAGGTAGTAGGTGCTTGTTAAAAAAAAGCCAAGTGACACTTCCCCATAATTTAGGCTGTCAATAGATGCACAGAGACTACAGTTTGTCTGTAAATTTCTTGCTGTAGGATACTAAATTTGAATGCAACTGACTTTATATCACTCGTAATATAAAGCCGCATCATCGATTGGCTGTGGAAATACGTTTATTTCATATGACGTCGGTATGTTATTTTATTTTATGTCAAGATTTGATGATGTTATGATAGGATACTGTTAAGATTTCAACTGCCTTCAATACTGACCACATTGGACATCGAAATCTATGAATATTCTAAATCTATTTGTCTTTAAATCTACAAGATTAGTTTGATAATAATAAAGCATGAGTACCTCCTAATTATTTTTAATAATTTGATTCCATGTTTGTCTATCAAAATCATAAACTAAAATTTCTCTACACGATCAATAGCGACTGAAATGTCTAAGATTTCTTCAAAAATTCGCTCATGGGGTCGTGCTGCATGACTGGACTTTTTAATTTTGTTATTTTAGTTCAGGGGCAACTATGTTAAGAACTAGTGTTAGATATGTATCAACATGGTATATTCAGAATCATCGTAAAATTTTCTTAAATGTCGATGAAACAGTATTTTTCCAGCGTTCGTCCCACTGTGCGCTGTTTAAGCCGGGTGGCACCACACGAGCATAGATCACGAACTCTGTTTGCAAACAATCGCGAGCAAATGCTCGGGTGGTGCAAACACCCGCACCGAACAGAGTTTGCGAACCCTGTTCGCGAACGTTCGGGAAGGTTCCGCCACTTGTCGGTAAACCGGACGAACCATCAAAGGATTCAATGCCGGTTTCACCAAAGTTTTTAATCAACGTGTACTCATTAAACCGAAGATATCAGCTATTAAAGATTCGGTTTCACCAACTCCGGTTCAGATAAATCAATCGTCAAATGTGCTAAATCAACGATCAAAACCCGCCAGCAGAATATGGGTGGTAAGCGTTCCAATATACGATTATTACGATAGGTAGGTAGTTCTTTTCGCCTTCTTTGTTTACAAGACCGAAATCCTTTCTAGTGAATTTTTGTAGAATATAAAGCTATTGCAATGGCTCCAAAATGTTTGAAAATTAAAATTTTTGTGATCCGTTTTGAGATATTCTGAAACGAATCCTAGAGTTTAACATTTTGGTTTATTATTTCCAATAATAAGCCTATGTGATCGTATAGCAAAAAATTTTTATAACCCCCCCTCAAACTTTGACACTTTACGTTTCAAGGTGCGTAGAATCCAAATTTGAAATGTCCGTCCGCCGTCCGCCGTCCGGGCCATAAAAGGCCTTAGAATTGACTTAAAAAATCTGTTCTTTTGCACATAGACTCCGCTTGGGGTCTAGTTGGTCCTAACTTCTCGCCAGCTCGATCGCTCCACACCCATGGGTGCTATGAGCCAAAAATAGGTGAAAAAGTGTCTTTTTTGTGTGTATATATCAAGTTGTATATAGAAATTGGAGATTTATGAGTGAAAAGAAAATGTTAGCTATTAATTTTATGGAAAAAAAAGTATTCTAAATGATACTCTTCTATTCAAAAAGAGATTTTGGATTTTAGGCTATTTTTTGCAATTTTATAGATTTTTTAAAACAAAATTTAATGAAGTTCAAGTTTTTAGCATAATTTCGTGCATAAATTGTTGACTGTTCTATTTCATAGTTGATAAACTTTATTTGACCAATCTTATGCTAAAAAATATCAATTTAACGATTCTTAGCCATTTTCAGTGATTTAATTCAGGGGTTCCCGATTACTAATTCCCGATTAGATTGAAGTAAGAAATCGGCATAGTTTAATTATGCTCTACCTGGGAAATTTGTTATGAATCATTACCTATATGTATGACGATTTGGTGGAGCAGGCAAATATCCGGAATGGAAATTTCTCCAGTTGGGTTGGATTGGGAAATTCACAAGTTAAGAAGTCGGGAATTGTGGATGAAAATAAGGATTGGATAGATTCCATCCTGATCTAATACTGCTTCAAGTGACAAAGGTTTTATGAACCCTTTTGCAGAAAAGGTGTTCGAGTTGGGAAATTTCAACTTGTTTTTTCCCCCCATAATTTCACGAATTGGGAAATTCACAACTTCGACTTGGGAGTCAACATTTTTTTTCTTCTTCACTTTTCTTCAGTTGTGAATTTCCCAACTCGCCAAAACTTTTCGGAGTGCGGGTTGGTAATCGCTGTTTTGTTTTCACTGTTTTTAGGTTCGTAATGGAGTAGGACAAAGAAAAATGCCTTAAACTAATTGGGATAAAGGAAGAGAAGGTAGAGCTTTGCCAACCAGACCATAAATATCACCATAATAGATTGAAGAAACACAATGCTTGAGAGGAAATTGCCACTAAAATGGAAATAAATACTGAATAGGTGAAGGAAAAATCAATTCTTTGCTTGCCTCGTTCAGAAGAGACAAGCATGGTCATGGGTGCCATGTTCGTAAACTTCGTTGGGAACTTGGTCGAATTCTCGCGAATACTGATCGTTCGGGCGTGCGCAGGCAGTGTGAATGTGAGCGCCCTCCACGTGTTTGCGAACGTTTGCAAACGTTCGCAAACAATGCTCGTCCGGCGTAAACCCGCCTTTAGGGAAACAAGCACTTCACTTTCGATGAATAAGGTTTTTGGCGCCTCGGGACCACTGTGGGTCGTACGATTTTTTTCACACGACCTTGTAACAGTTCTGGGCCGATTATCATCAGAATGCTAAAAGACGGGTGGAACGCAAGTTAGCTCTTCGAGTTTTTCACAGCAGAATTGCCGAACGTTGATGTGAGGACAGTCTTTATTTTGAAATAAAAGTTCTGCGAGCTGACCAGAGGCCTGTAATGACGGAAGGTTGGTAACTATAGGAGCAGATGGCAATCGAATTGGTAATGACGTTTGATACTAATTGCTTGGGTCCACATCGTCAAATTCGAAATCAGCGTAGTTAGAGAAGTGTGACAGCCCCATTTTCCCGTAATAGTAAAAGTAGTAGTTGTAATGTTTATAGTAAAAAATCACAAACTTCCATAAAGTTACAAAAGGATTTTGTAAATTTTTGATTATTGGATTTTATTCAATAAATTATTGTAGCTTGAATTTATAAAAAATTAAAAAACTGGGTAACTGGGTAAAACTGGGTTACTGGGTAAACTAAGAACATAGAAAATTCAAACTAATCACTAAATTTAATCAAAAAGCAGCATAGGAAATACCTGGATAAAGGAATCGCTAAACGCACATTAATTTGGAAGTTTAAACTAGGATCATATTTAATGGAGCGTCATGCGAGACAAAACTGTAACACAGAGTAGAGAAAAATATATAGAAAACAAATTTAGTTAGCAACAAAAATAAAACAAATTATTCAATTATTTATTTATTACCAGAGTGAACACTTAATTTGGGGTGAATTTCATACTCCAAGTAATAAAGAGAAACTTTTATTCATTTATGGCAAAGGCTTTAAGTAAAAGGGAGCTGTAGCTTGGGTAGCGCTTGAAAAATTCGGTGATTAACCCTCCTCCATCCAGGCAGAAAATCCGAAATTCCCAAGGTTTGTTGCACAGCTAGACTAAAATTGGGATCGGACAGACTAAGAATCACGATAATCGGTTGAGAATCGTTGTCTGGGTAGCGTCGGTTAAATTTTTCACTCCCAGACCTATATTTTTTTCACGGATTCGATCTTAGAATGGTCTGAAACGGATTTGTGCATGCGGTTATTTTGTTTCTAGGGCTTGAGTTGTCCCACACCCCCTGGATTAATTCCAATAGGTCGTCCCTCTATTGACGAAGCCTAGCTTTAGAGGGACGTCTTAAAAACTCGTTCTAAATAATATTCTGCGATTCAATGAAATTTATGATGAGGTTTTTTAGATTTTATTGATTTGTCAGTAAATACTAACGAATTTTAACTACATTTTTCAGCATAATTTTTCGGAAACCATTTTTAATGATGCTTCATCGTTGAAGAACTTCTTTTGTCTAAAATTCTGTTAAAAAAAATTAAAATGAACGTTTTTTATTAGTTTTTAGCCATTTTTAGTGATTTTTTTTTAGCACATTTTTTGAAATTCAGCAAATCAATGTGCTCAAAACGTGCTGGCCACAACCAGTATAACAACTTTTCCTTTCGTTTGGAAAGCTTGATTTTTTTGGGAGCAAGAACAGACTTCTTATCTCAATCCTAAGGAGAGTAATCGTCTGGAATGACATATATATTGGTATACACACGCATATAAAATTAATAAATCTATACATATGAAAAAAACCTAAGCTCTAGGATTCGTATCCAAATTCCTCATAACAGATTTCAATGAAGAAAATTTCGAATATGTTTATTTTAATATTTTTGGAGCTATTTTTTTTAACAAAATGGTTTAAACGGATTTGTATTAGTTTATTTTTTTATTTCCATATGCTTGGGTTGTGGTCCCCCTCTCCCTCCTCTAGATCGATTCCAATAAGCATTCCCTCTTATTTTAAGCCTTGGCTATATGACCATGCTTCAGAGGGACGTCCTAAAAAGTGATGAAAAAATGAGAATAAACGACGGAGGAGCCAGAGATCAAATGCTAGGAATGGAATGAACGAGAAGGAAACTCGCTCAACTCTGCGGTTGGAACGGGAACCTTCACATTCATCCTTTTAGAAACATACTTATTTGGTAATACGTATATCGAATCAGTGCGGAAATTCGTGAGTTTTCTAATCCTGGAAATGCCATCAGGAAAGCCACATTACCTTTCTCCGTTTGGGTGCCTATGTTCCTCGGCAAACATGCATTAGCAGTTAGGAATAATATTACGTAATGCAGAAATTAAAAACAGGATGGAATGATTCTAGTTCAGGAAGTGACAGCTGAAAAAGTAATTCCCCCCCCCCCCCAACCCCCCCTCAAGCCCCCCCAGAAGGACCTCCCCAAACCCCCCAACCCCCTCCTCAACCCTCAATCAAAGAAGAACCCGTGGAGGACAATTTGCCCAACTTCAGAGAATTTTGCCTTCATTAATGACTTTGGGTAATAGTTTGTCCTGTTTAGAGCCCTAGAGTATTATTTGCCCTCTTTGGGGACTTTTAGAAATGGGAAAATTCTCCTGGAAATAAACAATGGGATTATTATAACCCTTGTAAATGAAATAGGCAGAAGCGCCTGGAACTGATTATTTATTAATGTGATTGAATTTTATTATATATATTATATATATATATATATATATATATATATATACACAAGATATAAAATTAAAATTAAAAAGTCCTTCTGAATTTCTTCTGGTTCTTCTATACTCGTATATACTATACAAATTCAGAACTGTATCCTATTATACACTATACTCTCAACCGTATTCTATACTATATTTCGTGTGCTTTTGTCTTTATTACTGAACGTCATTTGAGATATGTATAAAATGTGTAGTTGTTAACTCCTCCTCCTGATCATTCCTCCTGGTCATTCCTGATCAGTGTGAAAATACTTAATGTATATATTTATTGGATAACGTATGTGGAGGATTCCATGCCAAACGGGAAGCACCATAAATAAATCCTCTCCAAAAACCCCCCTTCTCACAACTTACAGCTATATGAAAGAAAAGGGTTCCCCCAAATTTCAGGTTTAAAATTATTTTTGGCCTTTCCACAGGCAGCCGAACTTTACCTGCTCCTTCGGGTGTCCCTACTTCTACGGGTCTACTTCAGCGGATGCTATCGCCCCTTCTTTGAAACAAAAAAAAAACCTGTTCCTAAAGTTCTTGACAGAAAAATCCTGCTGTTTCAAGTGGTGAGTTCAGTTATTTGATAAAACTATTAATTCACTCCCAAATCCGCGTTTAAAAACTGCAAAAGTCAATAATAAAATTTCGACATTCTTAATAAAAGAGTTTTTTGCTTAAATGTGTAGTTGATTATGTAGAACAAGCACTCAGATGGAAATTTTGGGATAGCCGGCCATGGGCTGAGCAGTAAAACCATTATACCTAGTCGAACCATCATACCTCGAAAAACTCGTTTTTAACCGTTTTCATGATGGGTTCTCACGGTGCACACAATTCCACACAATTGAGTAGAATAATGATTTTAAATTAAGTCAGGATCAAAACTGTGTGAAAATTGTGTTCACCATGGGAAACCCGTCATAAAAATGGCTGAAAACGATATTTTTAAATGTCGAAATTTAAAAAATGACTTCTTACAGTTTTAAAACGCGAGCTTTGGATTGAAAAAATTTTAAACAAAAATCTGAATGCACCACTTAAAGGAGCAGAATTTTTCCGTCAAGATCACTAGGAACAAGACTTTTTTTATTGCATAGTAGGGGCGGTAACATCCACCGAAGTACACTCTTACTGCAAGTTTCTGTAAACTTGGACTGCCTATGGAAGGACCAAAAATAATTTTAAATACCTGCAATTAGGAGGGGAATCCATTTCTTTCAAAAAGCTACATTCTGTGAGAAATGGGGCAATTTTGAAGAGGATTTATTATTTGGAGCTTCCCGATAGACGTGGAATGCTCCATATGCTTGTTGGACAATTTACTTTGCTATTAATACTTTTATTTTTCAATAAATTAACCTTTTAGTACCGAGAATTTTAGATTCCTCAGATCAAAATGCTTCCCCAAACATATAAACTAGTAAAACCAACTTCCACCAAGTAATGTTATGAATGTAAACACGGATAGAGGAGTGAGATTGAAACTGGGCAATACCGGATTTGTCGAGAGCCGTTAAGGAAGGTGCTATACGGTGGGTGCATCTCAGTATCGTTCATGTGAAGGAATTCCACGGCCGAGCACTTACCTGTAACGAAAAATCACAAATTAAAATCAGTATAATATAAGCGGTAAAATAATTAAAATACTCAGCTACAGGTCGTAAGAACTAAAACACAAAAGTTCCAGTCATGCAGCATGTCCATATGAACGAAAGTTTGTAATTTTTAGCATTATATTCAACTACTCGTACTATCAGTAGGTATTCAGCCTAAGTATTCAACCATTAATCACAATTTATGGAGAAAAAAAACTTTCCAAATAATATTTTGCTGTACAAACAAATTTTTGAATTTTAACATTTTACTATCATGTTATTTTTGTGAATTTTAGCGAATTTTCATAGAAAAAATGAGCTATTTAGATGGGAGGGAGGGGGGGGGGATCCCCTATAAATCCGTTTCATACATGAAAGAACACAAATTTTAACGTCTTATATATATATATATATATATATATATATATATATATATATATATATATTTATATATATCGTCGTTTAAGTTGCAACATAGCATATCTCAAAAAATGGGATATTGAGATATCGTTGAGGAAACTCCTGAGATGTGTGGTGTTCCCGCCAGTTTTTAGATGTGCGATGTTGTCAAAGACCTCGATTGCCGCGCAGCCACGTGTCAGCTGGATGAACTGTTGCTATCAACATTTCGGGCGCGGAAATACGAATCCAACGGTATGCATAACTCAATATCCCATTTTTTGAGATATGCTATGTTGCAACTTAAACGACGATATAGTGTATTTCCAGACGATAATTCTCTTAAAATACGGCGTAAAAAATTCCTCCCAACTCATAAAAATGGGGTTTTACCAACTCCGCCAGAAGCATGGCCAACTCCGCCAGTGTTCAACTCTGCCAGGAAAAGTAAAGCACATCTTAGTAAGTGGCTACACGATTCGTACAAGAAGTATATTTGAAAAAATCGAAACACAAATGTCAGTAGGTATAAAAGTTATAAAAATATAATATATTGAATACATTCAAAATCGTAAGTTCAATCCAAACAGATCAAGTCAATAAAGGCACATTTTATTCGATTATAATGTAGGTACATTTTCTGAATTTCCGGAGTTGTGTTTATCTTTACGGCAGTGACGGGACGCACATTGCAAGAAGTAGGTACAATCTGTGGACATTACCCTGGCGATAATTTAGTATCAACTGGTCAAGTATCTTTTTTTGTTGTCGAAAAGCATAGTTAGAAGAAAGTTTTGGGGCGTCGGATCCGTTCATTATAGTTATTAAGTTACCTTTTCATAATCATCATTTTTAGTGGCATCTTAATTAAATAAAGCACTAACCACATTATTTATATCCTCCGCAACAATTTTCGTACTTAATTAAATTCTTATCACTAGGTAAATGATAAACAACCACAACCACCCGTTGAGGTGGCCACAATCATGGAACATGATGTCCCGCTTGGATCAAGGGTCTAATTAGATTTTAATAAGTTATTGTTCCATTGTTACATTTTTATGGAATTGTTTAATTTATACAGTTATTGCTCCTAAAATTTATATTAAATTAATCTAGATTGGTTGTTTTTGTTTTAAACCAATATTTTCAGTATTTATTAATTTAAATAGGAATGAAGCACAAGTTGACTAAAAGGGAAATAATCCAGAATTGTTTGAGTGAAGGGGGGAGTTAAAAGTGAGGGAAGTCCCAAATTTTGTGCATTACGGATAGACTCTATAGGTTGCTGGTCTCTACTGGACACTTCCACAATTATTCTCAGCTGATCACTTTTCCTCGTTATTTCAATTATTACAAAAACGTTCTCATCGCCATTATCACCCCTTCAATTTATCAATTTAATTTGTGTAGTTTTAAATTATCTAGTCGTGCTGTGAAAGCTTCAATCAATTGTTTATTGGCATAGTTGACGATCGAAGAAAAGCTTCCTGCACTCGCCGAGTGGAGAGCTGGACTATTTTCGGAAATTCTGTCCCCCTGCTCACTCACCTAGGTTCCACCTGTTGAAGGGACTACCCATTTCTGATTTCAAGCGGCTGATCCTCTAGCTGCGGATCGTCTCGAGGATAAAAAGGTCTCCACTCAAGAAACCCGATCATCTGGGACTCTCGGCGAATGGATTTTCCCCTCTGCCTTACGTTTACCGGAAAAGGACAACGCCGCCTATTGGGGTAAAAATCCGGTGCACCAGTGAGTAGCATTCATGTTTCACCTTTCATATTTTGGGAAAAGAAATTTAAATTAACATTACCATTATTTCCATCTATACATGTCATATTGTTTGAAATATATATTTTCTTATTTAACTATACCAATACTGTGCTCTGTCTACATTTTTTGAATCAACGCCTAGTCAGTCTCTCTTTCCTTCAAATTTGAAGGTGTTCCTTCGAGAAGATTGAACAATTTATCAAATGTAATCATTACCTCAAATCTCAAACCGTTTGATAGGGAAATTACCTATCTGCCAAACTTTGTACTGTCATTTTTTTTGCACAAAATGGCGCATACTTTCAAAATGCTTCAACCAGTTTACCCTAAACTGCAAAAAAACTGGTATGCAAATGATGACATACCGACATATTTTTTCCTATTTTTTATGACTAGAACCAACAGAATACACTGTTCGAGACAACTTGTCAAATTTTCAGCGACGAAATCGGACCATAAATGGAGTTCTGGTTGTAATTTGAGAGTCAAAAACTTTGAATGCGAACCTATATCCACAAATTCGAAACGTGTCGCTTTCCTCATGACAGCTAGGCGCTTGGAAAGAACGGGAATAAAGAACTTGGAAAAATATTAAATAAATAGAGCATTTATTTGATGGATGAAAGTTTTAGCCAGGTTTTGTAAGAAAAGGAGATCTTAATGAGGGCAGGGTGACGGTGAAAAAATCTTCCGTAACACAAACTCTGAAAGGCACTGGCCTCACGAGATAAGCTATAGAAGGGTCGATTGTGTAAATAATTCAAGACTCAGAATTGAGTGTGGCACATTGAGAGAAATTGATATTTATAAGGGCTAATAAAGGTGAGCAGTTCAAGTCATTGGGAAGAAGCTTGAGGAGAACGCGATGTCAGCTAGAATTCGGCTGTCTTTCAGAGGATATACCCAATATTTCAAGAAATCTGGAAAAATCCAGGTTTTCAGATGGTATACCAAGCTTGTTCTGATTTATTGGTTTATTATTTTCAATATTAAGCCTATGTGATCGTATAGCAAAACATTTTTATAACCCCCCCCCCCCCCTCAAACTTTGTCATTTTATGTTTCAAAGTGCGTAGAATCCAAATTTGTAGTGTCCGTCCGCCGTCCGCCGTTCGGGCCATAAAAGGCCTTCGCACATAGACTCCACTTGGGGTCTAGTTGGTCCTAACTTCTCGCCAGCTCGATCGCTCCACACCCATGGGTGCTATGAGCCAAAAATAGGTGAAAAAGTGTCTTTTTCAAGGCTTTTGTTTTGAGTTTCATTCATGGTTATCCGCCCAAAGAATCGAACGAAACCAACCCGGTCGCTACGCGTTTATTAGTTTGCTTACCCTCGACAAGAAAAAAAGACATCAACACGGGAGTGAATCGTAACCAGTAAAACATATCAAAAATCGCCTTGAAAACTATGACAATTATCTAACTCCAATGGAGATCTGACTTCCCGAAATCGAGTTTATTATAACTTTTGTATCCTACTGGGCTTGTGAAGCGCAGGTAGATAATCACCTACTTGAATTATACTAATTTAATAAATTATTGATTAGTAAATACTTAGGGATTACTTTTAATTAAATTATTATTTATATTCCAACAACAGAAGGTTAATTACTTCCGAGTCTACGTTTTAGCCAACTTCCTATGAAAATGAATCTATTGCAATGAGTCCAAAAATTCCTTCATGAAAATTCGTTTTGAAATTCCTTGAGTTTAATGCTTTTTGATAGATGTATGTAGAGTTTGATCAAAAAGTTCTGGTTCTTTTCTATTTGTGCGCAAACAGAGGGTCGTTGAAACTTATCGGTGCTCTCCGCGTTACTCTTTCTAAGTCACCTGGTTATTTTGTATTGCTGTAATATTCTCAGTTCTCGTGTTATTCTGATCAGTTTCGGATCCTCCAAGGCTAATTTCTTTCCTAATGGACTCACGTTGATGAAAGTTAATGGAGCTCGTTCGGGACACCTCAAAACCAATTACGAAATTCGGAGGATCACTGAATAACTGATGGGGCCTCTGAGGCTAATTTCTTCCTTTTTCAACCTGCCGTTTTACCAAGTTTTTTGTTTTGTTGTATTAACAGTTGAAGATAATTTCTCAACGTTCACCAACTATAAACCGTACAATTGTGGGGTTCTGAGCTGTAAAGGTGTTAACCCTTTTGTGAGGCACGATGCGCCAAGTTTTGATCGTTTACTATATATACATGCAAATGACCGGCAACTACAACAATCCGAAAGAGCTTTTAGGTGGGTACTTGGCGCTAATCGTCCTCCAGGTCTCAATCTCAACGATTAGCCATCAAATCCAGAAAACTTATCACAATTTTGTTGATAAGTAACATGGACGCTGACACACATGCAATTTCCAAGATATCAAGAATTACTTTCATTTCTCTAATTTCTTTGACAAAGATCAAAATCGAAATATCAGTTTCTTTCTTTCCTCTATATATTTGTGAAATTCTTTCTATATTTAAAACAAAGTATATAGTTCAGTAGAACCGCAACTAGTTCAAGTGTTCGTATATATATATATATATATATATATATATATATATATATATATATATAAATATATATATATATATATATATATATATATATATATATATATATATTAATAATTTGAAGTATGTTGATCGTAGAGTATTAAAGTAGTGGTGGAATCGAACCTCAACAATTCCACCACTACTATATATATATATATATATATATATATATATATATATATATATATATATATATATATATATATACAGGGTGAGTCCCTCGCACATGCGAAAAAAAATTCGGGTGAAACTACAACAAAAATGGAGTTAAATGCCACCAACCGCATATTTTTATTTCAATCCGTACTCGAGATATGATTTTTTAAAGGTTTTTTCAGGAATACCGTGTTTTTTCATTTTAAACTCGGATTTCTCCACTTTGCCTCATTTAATTTTAACTTTCAACCTCATTTTCGGTATCAGCATTAAATTTCCTATAAGAATAGTGTACTTGGGTTCTTAAAAAGTACCATCCGAAGACCCTCACATCAGCTCAAACATTGACGATTTTGAAAAAATAATATTTCTGAAAATCTTTAAAACTTTACTACTCTTTTAAAAAGAATCCCGGAAACTGGCAAATCTCATGAAAACTGCTTCATCTAATATGTTTTCCAACAGTATTATCAATTTTACGTTTATTTCGTTATTTAGGGGAGAAAATAATGTTTTAATGTTAAAAAATGTGGGTTTTTCAATGAAATTGTTGGTTTTCTCGAAAGATGACCCTCCATGAAGCAACGAGTATGGGGTCGGTTTTTATGTATTTTTTATCGCTGGATCAAATGGAAACTCTTGCAGATCTCTCAACTACGTTATAATCGAGTTTTACTCTTTAATTAACTAGTTTTACCCCATAACACACATACATTTAATCGTAACAAAAAAACTAAACATTTGCGATTTTAAGTGTAAAACTCGGTTATAACGGAGTTGGAGAGATCTACAAATGTTACCATTCGATACAGCGTGAAAAAATACATAGAAACCGACCCCATACTTGTAGGTTCATGGAGGGTCATCTTTCGAGAAAACCAACAATTTCATTGAAAAACCCACATTTTTTAACATTAAAACATAATTTTCTCCCCTAAATAACGAAATAAAAGTAAAATTGATAATACCGTTGGAAAGCATATTAGATGAAGCAGTTTTCATGAGATTTGCCAGTTTCCAGGATTCTTTTTAAAAGAGTAGTAAAGTTTTAATGATTTTCAGAAAAATAATTTTTCAAAATCGTCAATGTTTGAGCTGATGTGAGGGTCTTCGGATGGTACTTTTTAAGAACCCAAGTACACTATTCTTATAAGAAATTTAATGCTGATACCGAAAATGAGGTTGAAAGTTAAAATTAAATGAGGCAAAGTGGAGAAATCCGAGTTTCAAATGAAAAAACACGGTATTCCTGAAAAAACCTTTAAAACATCATATCTCGAGTACGGATTGAGATAAAAATACGCGGTTGGTGGCATTTAACTCCATTTCTGATGTAGTTTCACCCGAATTCTTTTTTTGCATGTGCGAGGGACTCACCCTGTATATATATACAGTAAACGATCAAAACTTGGCGCATCGTGCCTTATATGGGGCTTAATAATAATTATAGTCCAATGATCTGCGTAGAAGGGCTATCTAATACAGAAATAGTAAACCTTTGTGAAATAATTTGCAGGCTTTATCATTTGGAGTTCACCTCTGCCAAGCCAACGCTGGTTATCCAGAGGCTGGAATGTGGGAAGTGAGAGATTGTGTCATTTGCCGACTAACAAGGGCAAGAAGCCAGCATTGCCATCAAGACCAATGGCTCTGCAATAATCCTGGATGCCCAGGTTGTCAGTTGCAGCGAGGAAGTGAAGCAGACCCGACAGAAATGACTAGCGCATCCGGGGAGGGGGGTATCCGAACTAAACGAATTTGCGGCAAATTACACACGACCATGTCAGAACGGTGGTGTGGTACTGGAAAAGAGTCACGGAGTTACTCGAGTTGAACATCTCGGTAGGAGTTCTACGTGGTATCACTACCCGTGCCTATAGACGCTCTTCCTAATTCCTCTCACCCTCCCCTTCTTCCTTAATCGGTGGGGCCAGCGTTAGATAAACCTAGGCGCCTTGGCCAATATTTCATTTTGCTCCCAAATCTTCCTAGATACAGGTAGCGGAATATACTTTTAGAAAATGGTGATAACATCTCCAAAATCAAAATTTTCACTTGATTTTCATGTTTCAAACCGTTTTAAACAACTATTGTTTTGTGTCTGTGTGTCTCTGCGAGTATTCACAAATCGATGCAACATGCATAACATACCTATATAGTTTTCATTAGTTTTTGATGACATTTTCAGGGAATGTGCGGGTTAGATAGTACCTACACGGTTCCCTATCAGATTCATTACTCACAGACTATTTCACTCTGCACATGTGCAAACTTTAAAGTCCATCGAGCATAATTTTCTCGCTGTCTATACATCCGATCTCGTTCAAATCCAGAAAAAGACGATTTAATCATCCCGATTTAATTGGCAGCTGATGCAGATGTGCGAATGAGAAATCTTTGCAACAAACATAATTTCTACAGTTACTATTCGATTTTGATACAATCTTCTGGGAAAGTGCGGGTTACGCAAAGGATGGCCTCCTACCAATTTCATCACTTGAAAATTGAAAGTTTCCGCTGCGCATGTGCAAAATATAAAATCCATCAAGCGTCATCTTCTCATGGCTTTTTAGTGGGAACTCTCTCAAATTTGAAGGGTAGTGGAGAATGACGATGCAATCACTCCATCCGAGTTTCATAACGATAGATGGTGCGCATGCGCAAACCTCAATTCATTGTAACAAGCGTGATTTCTACAGTTATCATCTGATTTCGATTAAATTTTCAAAGAATGAATGGTTTATATTTTAAAATGAACACTTTATGAATTAAAATAAACACTTCCGGTGTTCAGGTGACATGGGGAAGAGATGCCTTATCTCGGGAGCGGGAAGTTTGGTCTTTTGTTTCCTTTTTCTTTTTTTCACTAATCATTCGCTTGGTCCTTCGAATTCATATTCGGTTTGTGTTTTTTGTGTTGGTTGATGAGATTGTGCGAACATTTATATTTATTGGTTCAATCAAAGAAGAAGCATAGGGAACCGGTGTTCTCCAACTCGGAGAAAGAGCACCTTCTAGACCTCATACTTAACCATTTTGATATTCTCGAATCTAAAAAATAGAAGCCCATTGGGAAAACACTTTGAGAGAATCCTTAAAAAATGTGGAGAAGGAGCTGTGGCTGACGCACGAAACTTACTTCATAGTTGAGTTAAGTTGAATATACCTTTTCTTTTATCTCGTTTACTCCAACATTCATTATTATCGTCATTGGAAATCAAATGAAGTTGTTACTATTGTCTTTCTGTTGAAGAACGTAGGAAAAAAAAAAAAATAATAATAATAAAACCCAGCGCGAGAGCTCTTGCCATTATCGCTTGATAAATTATAAACACACGACAAAATGATAATAATATGGATCTTTTCCGTTTATTCACTGCCATTCATTCATTCTGACCTGTACGTCCAACTAATCTGTATTTTTACTAAGGGATTGACTACTTGATGTTATGTATTTTTTAGATACGAGCTTGTGAGCATCCAGACCATTAAACTATACACATAATTCTGATCTATTTTACCAAAGTGCACGTAAAAATGATTGGAGAATAGTTTTTAGAACATTAGAATATATATCAAGCGGTTGTAAATTAACGGAAGCCAATAAAAGGGGTGGTAGTGAACGAACGGAAAAGGTCCAATAACATGAATAAAGGTGAATAAAGAACACGTCACGATTATTTTGGCCAAATTTGGGTGTTCAGATAAGTGAGGAGTCGAGCAACAATAAATTGATCCGAGTTTACGCTCCCGTAACCGACCGAGATCGAGCGTTCAACACTGAACGCCTGTTGATCGGAGATCAGCCTTGAAATTCCATGGTGAAATCCTATATTGCGGACGAACTCTGTTCAATAGTCAAACAGCGCTTGAACTCGGATCAAAAACTTGGTGAAACCGGCTTTAAAACATTTCAATGATCTATACATTCATATGCGGGCTTGGTTGAAATTCCCTTGAGTGATGGAGGATCAGTAATAGCACAGAGCGAGTCACTTGTCACATTTGAACCGACTGAAGGGGTTATTTATTTATTTTTCATTTCATTGAATTGAATTTTCTTATACAGGTACATGTATACAAGACAACTATATTAGCTCTTATCTCTAATTATTATACGCATAATATAAATTATAAAAATTTCAATGTATTGCCAGGTGCTAGGCAGAGGCCCGTAACTACCTGGCAAGTGTTGCTGTTCGCTTACACAACTTGGTAGAGTACATGAGCATAATTTATTTAAAATAACTATTATTTTCTATAAATTCAGTAGGTAATTTTAAATTAGCAGTGAATTATTTATTAGTAATTTTCAAGTTTTTAATCTCATTTATAAATCATTTGCATTAAATAAATTGTGTACTTCTACATTCTAATTACTCTTTTATACTTATATGCTTCAAATCACCGACCCTTCACAAGCAGCCAATTACTTGTCAGTTTTTGATAACGTTTCTCGAATATAATTGTGGAGACTTCAAATTTTTATTTATCAATTGATAAAGTATGTCTAACATATACATAGGAGTTCTAGTATACAGATACGTTGATGGCCTAGGATTAACTATACTAGTATTTCCCTCCAATCTGAATCTAGTTCATCATGAAAGGTTATGTCCTTGGTTCATTATGATCTGAGGGTTCTTATGATACACCAACAACAACGACTTTATAAACAACTGGCGTTGAGTGAAAATCTTGAATTGATTATGGAGCAAATTGGTTGGATGTCGATAGGGCTTCCTCATTATAGTTTTCATTATCAATCTCTGAATAATATTAATTGGTTCCAGGACAGTGTGGTATGCACCTCCCCACGCCAAGATACAATATTGAATAACCGACGGCACGAGAGAATAATAAAGAAGTCTTAGCTCATCAAATTTAAATACATTTCTCAAAATGGAAAATCCAAATAAAAATCGTCTTAATTTCTTTTCCAAGAACTCAATTTGCTGTTTCCATGATAATTTATCGTCGCTATGAACACCTAGATAGCGAAAGCAGCTTACTCTTTCCAACGAACTACAACTACAACTTGATTCCATAAGGCAACTATGCACAACTAAATTCATATTGTTATAATTTTTTCTGCTATTTTATAGTTGCTACCAATTACCAGATATTTAGTATTCTTCGTATTTAGAGTGAGAAAACTATCCGAGAACCGATCTGATAATGAATTTAGTGCAATTTGGTCTTTAGTAAATACTTCCCGCACATAACGGTGGGAACATTTGATAGTTCCTGGTAACCTGGATAGTTACTCAAAGTAACTGAACGGTAATCATGAAACATTGGGATTGTCAAGTTTGATAAAATGGAGGAGTTACGAGATTTTTCTAGCTCTAAATTGCGTGGGGAGGTGGACATAGTTTGCTCCATCGACAAGGGAATTGGTGAATGAGTCATATTAATTACTAGCCGCTCCGGCTCGCTACGCTCGCCTCCACGTCCAGCCGGGGGGCAAGCCCCCCGGACCCCCCATTAAGTTGCTCGCTTCGCTCGCAACGTGTGGCGTGTAGGGAATATTGCTCGCTTCGCTCGCAAAGTCTGGCATGTAGGATATGTTGCTCGCTTCGCTCGCAAAGTCTGGCATGTAGGATATGTTGCTCGCTTCGCTCGCAAAGTCTGTCGTGTAAAAAATGTTGCTCGCTTCGCTCGCAAAATATGGTATTTAGAGGATGTTGCTCGGTTCGCTCGCAAACGGTAGATCCCTAAGGGTAGGTTTAACTTCTGTAGGGGATGCTGCTCGCTTCGCTCACTTGAGGAAGTTATATTGCCCCCGGACCCCCCATTAAATTGCTCGCTTCGCTCGCAAAATGTGGCATGTAGGGAATTTTACTCGCTTTGCTCGCAAAGTATGGCATGTAGGGAATGTTGCTCGCTTCGCTCGCAAAGTGTGGCATGTAGGGAATGTTGCTCGCTTCGCTCGCAAAGTGTGGCATGTAGGGAATGTTGCTCGCTTCGCTCGCAAAGTGTGGCTGTATACATGCGATGTATTACAATTGAAACGTGTATGGGGATGTTGCTCGCTTCGCTCGCAAACGGTAGATCTCTAAGGGCAGTTTTAACTTCTGTAGGGGATGTTGCTCGCTCCGCTCACTTGAGGAAGTTATACTGCCCACCCAACTTGGCAGACGTTTTTTTCTGTTGGAAATTCTTACAAACAAATTAAATCTTATAAAACTACGTGGAACCACGAAAATTTTATTAGGGGATGTTGCTCACTTCGCTCGCAAGGTATACCTGTATATCCTTGAGGAAGTTATACTGCCCACCCAACTTGGCAGACGTTTTTTTTCTGTTGGAAATTCTTACAAACAAATTAAATCTTATGAAACTACGTGGAACCACAAAAAGTTTATTCGGGGATGTTGCTCGCTTCGCTCGCAAGGTATTGCTGTATATTTGTAGGAAAAAATCCGAATTTATTCTGTTGACATGGCTCTCGCTTCGCTCGCAAAGTGTGGCATGTAGGGCATGTTGCTCGCTTTGCTCGCAAACGGTAGATCCCTAAGGGTAGGTTTAACGTGTGTAGGGGATGTTGCTCGCTTCGCTCGCAAACGGTAGATCTCTAAGGGTAGGTTTAACTTCTGTAGGGGATGCTGCTCGCTTCGCTCGCTTGAGGGAGTTATACTGCCCACCCAACTTGGCAGACGTTTTTTTCTGTTGGAAATTCTTACAAACAAATTAAATCTTATAAAACTACGTGGAACCACAAAAAGATTATTCGGGGATGTTGCTCGCTTCGCTTGCAAGGTATACCTGTATATAGGTAGGAAAAAACCCGTATTTATTCTTTTGAAATAGGCCTGCAGGTAACATTGTGAAATACCTGACAAACCCCTTGACGTCTTCGTAGAGCCTTCTCGCGAACACGGCAAAATTAATTTCTGATGTTAAACGCTTCTTCTCGCTTCCGCTCGCGATTTGACCGACTTAACGTCACTTTTTTCGATATCCGATTTTGGATTCAGATTCGGCGGACCCAAAGCTGTATTTCGCCCGCGAAAACCGTTCCGAAAAACGTACTTTTATGGGGTATATTTTAATCGGAAAAAACCAAGTTTTTCGGTGGACTTTTCGAGAAAACGGGTCCGTATTCTCGCATTTTTTTAACGCATTTCCCAATACTTTTTTCGCGATCCGATCGCGCCGTCGTCTTCCTCGTTCGAAAACCTACGAAACCCGTATTTTTCCGGAATTGTCAACGGCCGTTTAGAGGGGTAGGGGAAGCGGGGAAGTCCAAAAAGCGCACATTAACCGGAACTTCGACCCCCCTCCCGCCCTACGGCCCATGGTTCGGCTGGGATTAGACAATTTTAAATTCGCTCGTTCCACCTTTCGGAAAATCTCAAGAAGATCCCCCCACTCGTAGACTCCCCCCACTCAGCTGTTTGGCCGTGCATAGACACGACAGACAGACAGACGGAGTTTCATTCTTATTAATAACTAGCCGCTCCGGCTCGCTACGCTCGCCTCCACGTCCAGCCGGGGGGCAAGCCCCCCGGACCCCCCATTAAGTTGCTCGCTTCGCTCGCAACGTGTGGCGTGTAGGGAATATTGCTCGCTTCGCTCGCAAAGTCTGGCATGTAAGATATGTTGCTCGCTTCGCTCGCAAAGTCTGGCATGTAGAAAATGTTGCTCGCTTCGCTCGCAAAGTATGGCATTTAGGGGATGTTGCTCGGTTCGCTCGTAAACGGTAGATCTCTATGGGTAGGTTTAACTTCTGTAGGGGATGCTGCTCGCTTCGCTCACTTGAGGAAGTTATACTGCCCCCGGACCCCCCATTAAAATGCTCGCTTCGCTCGCAAAATGTGGCATGTAGGGAATTTTACTCGCTTTGCTCGCAAACGGTAGATCCCTAAGGGTAGGTTTAACTTCTGTAGGGGATGCTGCTCGCTTCGCTCGCTTGAAGAAGTTATACTGCCCACCCAACTTGGCAGACGTTTTTTTCTGTTGGAAATTCTTACAAACAAATTAATTCTTATAAAACTACGTGGAACCACAAAAAGTTTATTAGGGAATGTTGTACTGCCCACCCAACTTGGCAGACGTTTTTTTCAGTTGGGAATTCTTACAAACAAATTAAATCTTAGAAACTACGTGGAACCACGAAAAGTTTATTCGGGGATGTTGCTCGCTTCGCTCGCAAGGTATACCTGTATATGTGTAGGACAAAGTCCGTATTTATTATTTGAAATGGCTCTCGCTTCGCTCGCAAGGTATTGCGTAGAAGTGCAAATGGGAACCCCCCTGTGAGGGTCCCTTCAGGTAAGCAACGTTGTGTAACGGCGGCCCGTGGTCGATTAATTTCTGATGTTAAACGCTTCCCTCGCAATTCCCCTCCCAATTTGACCTACTTTCCGTCACTTTTTTCGATATCCGACTTCGGATTCAGATTCGGCGGGATCAAAGCTGTATTTCGCCCGCGAAAACCGTTCCGAAAAACGTACCTTTATGGGGTATATTTTAATCGGAAAAAACCAAGTTTTTCGGCGGACTTTTCGAGAAAACGGGTCCGTACTCTCGCATTTTTTTAACGCATTTCCCGATACTTTTTTCGCGATCCGATCGCGCCGTCGTCTTCCTCGTAGGAAAACCTACGAAACCCGTATTTTTCCGGAATTGTCAACGGCCGTTTAGAGGGGTAGGGGAAGCGGGGAAGTCCAAAAAGCGCACATTAATTATTACTTCGACCCCCCTCCCGCCCTACGGCCCATGGTTCGGGTGGGATTAGAAAATTTTAAATTCGCTTATACACCCTATCGGAAAATCCCAAAAACATCCCCCCACTCGTAGACTCCCCCCACTCAGCCGTTTGGCCGTGCATAGACACGACAGACAGACAGAGCGACAGACAGACGGAGTTTCATTCTTATTAATAATAGAGATTTCCCGATACTTTTTTCGCGATCCGATCGCGCCGTCGTCTTCCTCGTAGGAAAACCTACGAAACCCGTATTTTTCCGGAATTGTCAACGGCCGTTTAGAGGGGTAGGGGAAGCGGGGAAGTCCAAAAAGCGCACATTAATTATTACTTCGACCCCCCTCCCGCCCTACGGCCCATGGTTCGGGTGGGATTAGAAAATTTTAAATTCGCTTATACACCCTATCGGAAAGTCCCAAAAAGATCCCCCCACTCAGCCGTTTGGCCGTGCATAGACACGACAGACAGACAGAGCGACAGACAGACGGAGTTTCATTCTTATTAATAACTAGCCGCTCCGGCTCGCTACGCTCGCCTCCACGTCCAGCCGGGGGGCAAGCCCCCCGGACCCCCCATTAAGTTGCTCGCTTCGCTCGCAACGTGTGGCATGTAGGGAATATTGCTCGCTTCGCTCGCAAAGTCTGGCATGTAGGATATGTTGCTCGCTTTCGCTCGCAAATTCTGGCATGTAGAAAATGTTGCTCGCTTCGCTCGCAAAGTATGGCATTTAGGGGATGTTGCTCGGTTCACTCGCAAACGGTAGATCTCTAAGGGTAGGTTTAACTTCTGTAGGGGATGCTGCTCGCTTCGCTCGCAAACGGTAGATCTCTAAGGGTAGGCTTAACTTCTGTAGGGGATGCTGCTCGCTTCGCTCGCTTGAGGAAGTTATACTGCCCACCCAACTTGGCAGACGTTTTTTTCAGTTGGGAATTATTACAAACAAATTAAATCTTATATAACTACGTGGAACCACGAAAAGTTTATTCGGGGATTTTGCTTCGCTTCGCTCGCAAGGTATACCTGTATATGTGTAGGACAAAGTCCGTATTTATTATTTGAAATGGCTCTCGCTTCGCTCGCAAGGTAGGTACCTATGTAGGCATACCTGCTCTCCTCGCAACGTTGTGACATCGAACCCTTCACGTCAATTCTTGAGCCTTCTCTCGTCCACGGCAGAATCATTTTAATCGCTTTGCTCGCTTCTGCTCGCGATTTGACCAAGTTAACGTCACTTTTTTCGATATCCGATTTCGGATTCAGATTCGGCGGACCCAAAGCTGTATTTCGCCCGCGAAAACCGTTCCGAAAAACGTACCTTTATGGGGTATATTTTAATCGGAAAAAACCAAGTTTTTCGGCGGACTTTTCGAGAAAACGGGTCCGTACTCTCGCATTTTTTTGACGCATTTCCCGATACTTTTTTCGCGATCCGATCGCGCCGTCGTCTTCCTCGTAGGAAAACCTACGAAACCCGTATTTTTCCGGAATTGTCAACGGCCGTTTAGAGGGGTAGGGGAAGCGGGGAAGTCCAAAAAGCGCACATTAATTCTTACTTCGACCCCCCTCCCGCCCTACGGCCCATGGTTCGCCTGGGATTAGAAAATTTTAAATTCGCTCGCTCCCCCTTTCGGAAAATCCCAAGAAGATCCCACCACTCGTAGACTCCCCCCACTCAGCCGTTTGGCCGTGCATAGACACGACAAACAAACGGACAAACGGACGGAGTTTCATTCTTATTAATAACTAGCCGCTCCGGCTCGCTACGCTCGCCTCCACGTCCAGCCGGGGGGCAAGCCCCCCGGACCCCCCATTAAGTTGCTCGCTTCGCTCGCAACGTGTGGCGTGTAGGGAATATTGCTCGCTTCGCTCGCAAAGTCTGGCATGTAGGATATGTTGCTCGCTTCGCTCGCAAAGTCTGGCATGTAGAAAATGTTGCTCGCTTCGCTCGCAAAGTATGGCATTTAGGGAATTTTACTCGCTTTGCTCGCAAACGGTAGATCCCTAAGGGTAGGTTTAACTTCTGTAGGGGATGCTGCTCGCTACGCTCGCTTGAGGAAGTTATACTGCCCACCCAACTTGGCAGACGTTTTTTTCTGTTGGGGAATTCTTACTTACAAATTAAATCTTATAAAACTACGTGGAACCACGAAAAGTTTATTAGGGGATGTTGCTCGCTTCGCTCGCAAGTCCGTATTTATTCTGTAGGGGATGCTGCTCGCTTCGCTCGCTTGAAGAAGTTATACTGCCCACCCAACTTGGCAGACTTTTTTTCTGTTGGAAATTCTTACAAACAAATTAATTCTTATAAAACTACGTGGAACCACGAAAAGTTTATTAGGGAATGTTGTACTGCCCACCCAACTTGGCAGACGTTTTTTTCAGTTGGGAATTCTTACAAACAAATTAAATCTTAGAAACTACGTGGAACCACGAAAAGTATATTCGGGGATGTTGCTCGCTTCGCTCGCAAGGTATACCTGTATATGTGTAGGACAAAGTCCGTATTTATTATTTGAAATGGCTCTCGCTTCGCTCGCAAGGTAGGTACCTATGTAGGCATACCTGCTCTCCTCGCAACGTTGTGACATCGAACCCTTCACGTCAATTCTTGAGCCTTCTCTCGTCCACGGCAGAATCATTTTAATCGCTTTGCTCGCTTCTGCTCGCGATTTGACCAAGTTAACGTCACTTTTTTCGATATCCGATTTCGGATTCAGATTCGGCGGACCCAAAGCTGTATTTCGCCCGCGAAAACCGTTCCGAAAAACGTACCTTTATGGGGTATATTTTAATCGGAAAAAACCAAGTTTTTCGGCGGACTTTTCGAGAAAACGGGTCCGTACTCTCGCATTTTTTTGACGCATTTCCCGATACTTTTTTCGCGATCCGATCGCGCCTACGTCTTCCTCGTAGGAAAACCTACGAAACCCGTATTTTTCCGGAATTGTCAACGGCCGTTTAGAGGGGTAGGGGAAGCGGGGAAGTCCAAAAAGCGCACATTAATTCTTACTTCGACCCCCCTCCCGCCCTACGGCCCATGGTTCGGGTGGGATTAGAAAATTTTAAATTCGCTTATACACCCTATCGGAAAATCCGAAGAAGATCCCCCCACTCGTAGATCCGGCCCACTCAGCCGTTTGGCCGTGCATAGACACGACAAACAAACGGACGGAGTTTCATTCTTATCAATAATAGAGATAGAGATAATAGAGATAGAGATAGAGATAGAGATAGAGATAATATCGAGCGCTTCGATCTTCCGAATTTGAAAGGACTGCGTTCTCCTATGATAAGATCTGAAGTCAGTCACTCTCGTGTTGGCTTTATGTTACCCAGTTGATTGGGGACGAACTGCCCGGGATATTTAGGGCGGAATTCAAAAACGGGAATTGAGTCTGAATGGGCCCAAGTGTATCGATAAGGGAATTCATGAACTCAGCACGATTCGTAGTCGAGATTTGAGGGCGACCCTGAGGGCGCACTGAGTGTGCAACCCAAATGCACACTCCGCGGGATTCATAAACAAAAAATTGAGTTGAGGTGAGTGTCACCATCAGCTCAACGGTGCAATATCCTGGTTCACTGCAGTAGGTCACTTAAGTACGACAACTGACAACTTCATTTTTTTCACGTAGGTATAGATACTAGTAATATAGTAGAGCACACATAGTTTATTTGTTCAGATTTTGTTCAAAAGCAGTGGCACGTGAGAGTAGGTAGGTACCTAAACAGTCGTAAGGTACATGTTTGATGTGACCAACAGATCCCATTCGAATGTTGTACACATTCTACAACAAAATATTTCGCAGACTACGCTGATTCGGGTAAGAGACAGTCATGGACGAACCTGGGGGAACCTAAAATAAATGAAGAGGATTTATAACCACCACAGCTGAAAGTGATGTTCGCTCTTTGATTTCATGCGATCTCAACATACCAAGTTTGTAGTTCATTATGAATTCGATATAGTTTTGGAAGGTCTGTATTTTCAAATGCCATTAAGAGAGAGAGTGAATGGAGGAGGTAATACTGATAAATCTTGATGTTTTAACTATTCTCGTCAAGTTTTGGTGATTATTTTTTCGTTCAACTATGAATTTTGTGTAGTTTTGGGGAAATATGTCAGGAGTTTCAAATTTCATGATGGACGGGGGTGAATGGAGGGGGTAATTGCGACAAGTCGTGATATTGTTTCTAAAATCGTCTGATTTCTGTGACAGTTTTTATTATTTGCTCAATTCAGATTTTAGTCCAGCTATTCAACCTTGATAGTTTCAAATTTACTGTCGGTGAAGAAATGGGGGGGGGGGGGGTATTTCGGGGAAAATCATGATACTTCTTTTTTTCCTATTTTAATTCTCACCTAAATTATGTACAATCCATAATCCATTCAAAGGGACGTCCCTGTAATTCATGCATTACTTACCAATATGTTTGATGTAGTTTTATTTTATTTTTTTAGTCTACGAGCGCCTTACTCTTGTATTTGCATGTAAACCATAATGAGATGGAGATCCTTTAATGTGTCTAGAAAGGGCTTTGTATATATATATATATATATATATATATATATATATATATATATATATATATCACTTGAAGAATGACTCTACAAGAGCTTCAATATAAATCACTTGGTAAGAAAAGAAAACAGAAAATAACAACACAAAACTATTCTTAATATTTCGGCCTCTGCCTTTTTCAAAACTACGAGAGAAAATGATTAATTTGGGCTGTTTGCTACGTTGGCAAGGAATATTTGTAACTTTGGATATCGCTTCATCGTCTAATATTCAGTCCTGGAGGATCGTAGGCACCTAACACGTTACTATGGGCTTTTTCCGACTGGTGAAGCATTCTCTTGTCGTTGGGCCTCATTTTTTTTCAAGAGTTTAATGCCAAAACAATCGTCAAAAGTTGAATTATGCGTAATGGCATGTCGGCTTACAGGGAGATCATCGTCTGACCGAACCATGGATGCTCGATGGTTGTTCACCCTCAAGTTGAGTGGAGTTTCTGCTTTCCCCTCGTAAAAGGCAGGACTTTTACGATTGTTTTGGCATTAAACTCTTGAAAAAAATGAGGCCCAACGACAACAAGAGAATGCTTCACCAGTCGGAAAAAGCCCATAGTAACGTGTTAGGTGCCTACGATCCTCCAGGACTGAAGTATATATATAAATAATCACTAGCAACAATGTACACTACCTTACATAGTAGTATCTACAAATGAAGAACTATTGTTGTTCAATCTGCATGAATAGGGTCCTGCTCCAGTACCGAAACGTCGCAGGACAATAAAAAACCATTCAAAAACATCGACTAGCCTGGTCATTATCTATCTCAATTATATATATATATATATATATATATATATATATATATATATATATATATATATATATATATATATATATATATATATATATATATATATATATATCACCAGCGTTAATTGGTAACCCTGATTGGTTAGCGGCGAGGTGAAGAGCAGTTGTATGCAGTGATAGAAATCAAATGTGTAAGTGATCGAAGGGGAGCGTGTGTACGTGTGTGGAGTGTGAAGGTTGGTCAGATGATGTGTGTGTGTGTGTGTGTGTGTGTTATGGTGTGAGTGAACGTATGTGTAGGTAGGCAGGTAGGACTCGTGTAGCAGTCAGTGTTCCGGAGTCGCAAACCGAACACATTGATCCCAATAATAACCGTTTGAATAGGATGGAGCATGAGGGGAGAAGAGGGATGACGTGCGGGTGTGACGGGTCATGGGTGGGTCATTGGGAGGGAGGCACCAATTACCCTTCGCCCCCCAGCAAGGGGACGTCGCTGATAGCCCGCACTGCACACACCGCTGATCACTCTCTCTCTCTCTCTCACTCTACGACAGGTGAGCGATAATTATGACTGTCCCGGTGACCAATCTGTGGCCACTTTGCTTCGCCCATAGATCTGCTGAGTGTCCCCACTTTCCACTGCCTGACAGGAGCTTTGTTCCCACTGCAGTTTGGAACCGAACCAATTCGCACATGTGTTGACCAGTTTACTGTTAGTTGTTCTAGAATTAGCAAATTCTGTGATTTGCTTTATCTGTATTTTATAACCTCTTTCGATACATACCTATTTACGGAGTGAAGAAATTACGGAGAAAACACGGTGTAGGTAAAAACGTCCGCCAAGTTAGCTGGGCAGTATAGCTATTAAACGTTTTGAAGAAAAACTCTTCAAAAAGATAAATTTAACGGAACAAATCCATGCTTGTTTATACCATTCTACATAAAATTTACGTACCTACCCACCAAGAATGTTGAGTAATCGTTCTTATTAGATATTATTATGTTAGGTGAAATAGAGTACAAATCTCATAATCCATCAAACATCATTTTCTCACGTTCTAGTCGTTCGATCTCCAGCTATAACTTCTACAGTTTTTATTCGGGGAGTAGATAGATACATGTTCTAGGGAAATCCCCTATGATTTATGTTGTAACCTCCCAGAAGTCAAAAACCTACATACTATGTAAACAAGTAGAATACGAAGATAATAAAGGAACCAGGAAGAGAGATAAAACGGACGGGGAAAACCCAGGTTAATAGTGGCACCACCTTCCTACCTTACCCGATGGGCGAGGGACGCGGAAGGGGCGCTATATAAGGGCTGTGTGCATCGCTCTTGGTAGTATTTCTGATACCTTTGTGTACTCATTTCAAAAACAACCTTTTCGTTTTCCTAGAAACTCAAAAACTTTCAAACTGATGAAATTGGATGGGCTAAAAACTCGGGGCCATTTCATCACGTTTAATAGCGAACTAAATTCACTCTATAAATTTTATCTACGTAATTGGATGGGTATAACTACCCGGGGCCATTACATAATAAAAATATAGAAATTCAGTTAGCTCTCACTAACTTATAAATTTGGATAGGTCATTCGACCCGGGGCCATTTTATAAGTTGGTTAAAACTCACGCATAAAATTCTGAGCTCCCGATTCTCCTACTAACTCGTAAAATTGGATGGGTATCAACCCGGGGCCATTTTACGAACTTAGTATCAAAATCTATATAATTCGCTTTACGCGAATTATCAATACAGGCTCCCTTCTTGTTCTACTGTCGTTTATATATTGGATGGGACACTAGGTCTCGGGGCCATATATGAAAAGCAGTAAAAATTTTATGACTAATAAAATAAGTACCCTATAGAGGGAATAATTCAATGTTAGGAAAAACTAGGTCCCAACAATTTATATCGCGATTGGTGCAGTAATAACTAGGGCGCAAGTGCAAAACTAAAATTGATCAACACAGACAAAACTCCGGGACTAATGGACCGGTTTTTATGAAATTTTCAAGGATCGTGCGGTTTAGCTCCTAGACGTTCCTTTACGAATTCCAATGCTATGGGAGTAATAGAATTCTGACGGGTGCGCATGCGCAAACGTTAATTTCATATAACGTCGACTTATCATCATGTCGACTTGTACTGTGTTCTTCAACTAACTCTATACGTTCTAAGTTACACTGTGTGAGGAAACTATACTGACCACCCTACTTGGCAAACTTTTTTTTTATTAGCCTTGGTAGAGGGACTTTGGGTTCTGTGTTCCAGCAACCCTTCACATGCACCCAAAGGATCTAACACAGATTGCCCCCAGGCTACATTAGCCAATTTAGCCACTAACACATTCCCAAATATTTCTATGCTCTCAATTAAAATACTGGATTAGAAATAGGCGCTCAGCTTGTCTACAGTCAATTCGAAGGGTAAGTTGGAAAATTTCGATTTAATTACCCCTTATCTGTTTCATTGTGATCGTATCATTAGTAGGAGCATTTTTTTCCTTCAGTTGGCACTAGAGTTAGCCATTGCCATGAAGTTGGATTATATTCATTATATTACAAATTTACAAAACATAATATGAGATACAAACACCAATATACAAATTGCCAAATATCAAAAATTAAATGCTTATACCTATTTTCTTAATAAATCTAACAATTGCTTTGTAAATGTGTTTATTTCTTTAATGAATTATTTTAAAGAAAAATTGTAGGTGTTCCAGGTGTTTAGCACATACTTCCAGCATTCTGTTCCTGGCCTCGTTGTATTTTGGGCGTACCATAGAAAATGTTGGGTGGGCAGTATACTTTTCTCACACATTGTAACATGGACGTATAGAATTAGTTGAAGAACGAAGTACGAGTCGAAATGATTATAAGAAATTAACGTTGGCGCAAGCGCACAGACTAATATTATTCCAAAGGCAATGAAATTTATACGGGAACGTCTAGGAGCTAAACCGCAAAATCCTTCAAAACTTCATAAAAATCGGTCCATTAGTCTCGGAATTTTGTGTGTCGATCAATTTTAGTTTTGCGCATGCGCTACACTTATTACTCCACCAATCGCGATATTATTCATAGGGAATTTTCCGAGATTTCCCAAGAACGAAATCAAACAAATAGATGAGAGGAAATCGACGTTATGATGAATTAACGTTTGCGCATGCGCACAGACTACTGTTAATGTGACGGCAATGAATGTTATAGGGGACCGTCTAGAAGCTTAAAATGTCATCAAAATCGTTCCATTAGAACTTTTGCCTGTTTCAATCGATATTAGTTTCGCCCCTGCGTAATGGTGTTATACTCAACCGATAGCGATATAATGTATAGGTCATTTTCCTAGAGCATATACCCACTTAACCACCGATTGTGATCGAAATCGGACCAACAGATGATAAGAAATCGACGTTATGAGAAATTCACGTTTGCGCATGCGCACGGGGTGCTGTTAATTTGACGGCTTTGAAAATTATAGGGGACCGTCTAGAAGCTTTCTTCGGAATCGGACTGAAACTTGGTATAGTCTTGGGCGTGACAAGTATTTACCACAGACAGAAGGACAGACACGGAACCAAAATTGATCAGCAAGCTCTGAAACGCAAAAAGCAAGAGGACATTTTGATTTTGGAGGACAAACATTTTTTCGGCTTCAATCACGAATACAAAGCTTCCTTACCTTCGGTAGTGAGAAAGCAAAAAATATGTTCGTGATCCTCTTCCTGAAGTTGGCATTGTTCGCACACTGCAGAATTGAGTTGTCCGATGCGATGTAAATATGACCCATAGATCTCATGATTAGAACGCCATCGGGCTACCATCCTTGTCTCAGATCTACTAACATCACAAATATGAAACAATGGTTTGATTGCCACTCTCGGATTGAACTTTGAATATCTCAAGCCCACCCTTCCCTCACCATACTGCTGGTGCAATCGACGCTTCAGTTCTCTGTACAGATAAGCATAAATGTCGGAGTACCTATGGTACAAGCAGGTCTATTAACGTTCCACTTTGTCGTCCAGCATTGCTCAAAGAGTCGGCGATTTCATTTCCTCCAACACCAATGAGCGAACTAAATCTTTCGCGACGAAGTTGTGGAAACCCATTTCAAAACGGATGTTAGTGAAAAACGTTGTTTATTTCCACGAAAAATAAAGAGTTACAATGTTAAATCGATTTCGACGGTTAGGCCATCATCAGTAAGAAACAGTAACTCATTATTGTTTGTTTATGATGATGGCCTAACCGTCGAAATCGATTTAACAGTGTAACTCTTTATTTTTCGTGAAAATAAACGTTTTTCACTAACTTCTGTTTTACCAATCAGCGACCTTGTCCATACAAAATGAACTCTCTGCCCCGCTTTCCTCATCTGGAGTACAATATCCAAAATTTCCATAAAAATGTTGAAATCAGCCTTTATACTGGAGTTAGATAGTTTCGCTATCACGCTCAGACTATCAGTCACCACAATAATGCAAGCCTCAAATCCTTGTGACAAACTTGACTCTTTGAATGAAAAACTGCAGTTTTTCTGATTTCGTGCAATATTCATAGATTGGGCGGTCTAGACATCAGATAGTTCCCAATGAACTCCATGGCTTCCGACTCACTGCTTTTGCGCATGCGCAAACGTAACTAGCACTATTTTCTCATTGCCTAATTGACCGCTTTTGCTCAAACTCCAACGGAACCCTCCATGGGCTGTTTTAGGTTCATTTATAAAAAATATATGCCTACATTCGTCTTATGGATACAAGAACATGAGCTATGTATTGCTTCCGAGACTGCAAGGCAGCGGAAGCTTTGTTTTCACTTTCGAAATGAAAAAAAATTTTTTGCTCCAAAATCAAAATTTCCACTCGCATTTTGCGTTTCAGAGCCTCCTGAACAAATTTGGTTCCGTGTCTGTCTGTCTGTCCGTCCACATTTCCTTGTAACAGCCATAACTTCCACAATTTTGATACGATTTTAACAAAATTTTCAGGGATCGTGCGGGTTAAGCTCTAGATGGTCCCCTATTAACTTCATCATGATCGAATCAACGGTAGCTTCTGCGCAGGCGCTAACGTGAATTCCTTGTGACGGTCATAACTCGGTCAATGTTGAACGGATTTCGGTCAGATTTTCAGGGATGATGTAGGTAAAATCCCTTGAGGTCCCATAAGACAATCATCATAATTTCATTAGCGGTACGCTCTGCGCATGCGTGAACGAAATATTCTTGTTACGGTCCTTGCAACAGCCGTAATTTCCACAATTTTGATGCGATTTTCTTCAAATTTCTAGGGGTCGTGCGGGTATAGCTTTACATGGTCCCCTATCAGTTCCGTCATGATCGAATCAACGGTAGCCTCTGCGCAGGCGCAAACAAAATTTTCTTGTTTCGGTCATAACTCAGGCAATTGTAAACGGATTTCGGTCAGATTTTCAGGGATGATACGGGCAAGGTTTCTTAAGGTCCCGTATCACATTCTTCGCGATCATCAGCAGCGGTACGCTGGGCGCATGCGCGAAAGTGATGTTTTAGTTACGGTCACAGGATGGTCCCATATTAAAATCAAAATTTTCCTTATTAATTTCATTTATTATATGTACCATTCAGCTTCCAATTTTCCACCTTATTAATTCCCTGATGCCAGAACCTTTCGTTTCTAGTTTTCTGGAATTTAATGGTGACGTACTGTGAAGGTCACGAGGAAGCTCATGTGCCATTTCCTTGGCAGTGTATTTTTTTTCCTATCACTTTGGGATTTGAGTTGGAAGTTTTAGTTTTCCATTATTGGTAAAATAAAGGAATGGCAATATTTGTTTCAAAATATTTTCCCCATTCACTCAGCACAAGTGGTGTTCTATACAAAGTGCATAATGACAGCGTTGCTAAATTCGTAGCTTAATTTTCTCGAGAATAAGACATTCCAAGTTCTTTCTCTGTGCTTCTGATGTATATGTTAATGAGAAAAAGTTAAAATTCAGGAATGCCGGTGGGTCTTTTTCGTTATACGACAGCATACGGTCTTTTCTGTTACACAACCGCAAAACAGTTTTTTATAGAAGGAGAACGATAGTTGTTTTTCTGAAATTAATGAAATTATTCATAAAATGAAAACTTGTACTTGTTGAAAAAAAAAGGAACTTTTCCGTTAATTCACTAACATTCATTCATTCTGACCTGTATGTCCAACTAATCTGAATTTTTACTAAGGGATTGACTACTTAATGTGATGTATTTTTTGTTGCGAGCTTGTGAGCATCCAGCCCACCAAACTATACAAAGCATTCTGATCTATTTTACCACAGTGGGCGTAAAAATGATTGGGGAACAGTTTTTAGAAAAATAGAACATATATCAAGTTCCTATTTTAGACAATTGAAATACAGAAAATTCCGACAGAGCCAAATCTTCGTAGAGACCTTAGGTTTACCACAAGGAATAAAGTGTCAAAAGTCCCCATCAGTCCCATGTGAGCTTAGGGACTTATTCGGGGCCCAAGGTCAAAATTTTAGGTTTTTTGGATTTTTCTCGAAAACGGTAAGTTTTATCGAAAAAGTACCTCAGAGCAAAGTTGTAGATCTTAAAATTCTCTATAAAAATGGTCCCTATGATTTTTTCTCTAAGACCCGCAATTTCCCAGATATTGCGCTTGTAATAATCATGTTCTACATAGTATGCACACATATGCCACGTATATACATATTTAGATACTCAAGCAAGCAAAAATGCCTACTCGTGTCTCTTTTATGTATACATTATACTATTCTAAGAAAATTTACTCTAAAATGACCGCCGGTCCCTTACCCCGGTACCTGTTCAAAAGAGTGCAGAAGAGTTGAGAAGAGAGTAACTCTACACACAAAACTGTGTTTCATCTCTCATTCCCACGCCAAGAGTCCGACCAGGTTCTTCTTACACACACAAAACAACTGATCAGACACAAAACAACTGATACCACCTTCTCCGAACCACCGCTAGGGCGAACTGGCGTCGTTTCAAAAGAGTTCAAAAGAGTGTAGAAGAGTTGAGAAGAGTGTAACTCTACACACAAAACTGTGTTTCATCTCTCATTCCCACGCCAAGAGTCCGACCAGTATTAGGTATGTTGAGTGTCTCCTATAAGGGCGGCCCCTTACCGAAATACCGAATCCCTTCTACTTGAATAATATCTGGCCTTGAAAAACATCTGCCTATTCTTTTGTCCATGTGGTGTCGTTCACGTATACCTGCTTCTTTTAGTGTTGAACGAGCAGTTCGAGTGACTATACGTATTTATTACAACTATTGAAGTTAGTGCTGATTAATATTTTTAAAAAAATGTCACAATTTTGCTTTATTTGTAATAAACTTTTGACTGAAGATGAAACTGTTCTGGTCAGTCGTGGAATGCCAACTTTAATCGATGCAAGTGTCGCGAGAAGTGATGAGTTTGCTGATTATTTAAGAAACCAAAAGTCCGTTACAATTCACGTGGATTGCAGAAAATCATACACCCGGAAAACTTCCATCTCTGCATCAAAAAGACAACGTGAGGAAGCACAGGCCAGTACTTCAAAAGTAAGTCCACCTCATACTAGAGCGCGAATAAGTGAATCCAGCTTTTGTTTTAAAAACCACTGCTTATTTTGTGGCGATGAAGCGGATGAAGAAGCAGAAAAGAAGAAAGTGAAGATTTATCGCCGAAAAATTCATAAAGTTTCTACACTTACATTCAAAGATTCCATTTTAAAATTAGCTAAAGATCGTTCTGATGATGTGTCAAAAGCTGTCTTTGCGCGTATTAATTTTCAGTATGATTTAGTTGCTGCTGACGCTAAATACCATGACAGTTGTTACAAATCCTTCCTGAGACCTAATACTGGCGGTAAAATTGGCCGTCCTCAAAGTGAGGCTATAAACTCTGCAATTGAGGAAATTTTCAATTTCATTGAAAGTAGCGATGACTGCCAGTTTTCGTTAGATGAACTGAAGAATGATTCTTACAAGCGCAATATCTGGGAAATAGTGGGTCTTAGAGAAAAAATCATAGGGACCATTTTTATAGAGAATTTTAAGATCTACAACTTTGCTCTGAGGTACTTTTTCGATAAAACTTACCGTTTTCGAGAAAAATCCAAAAAACCTAAAATTTTGACCTTGGGCCCCGAATAAGTCCCTAAGCTCACATGGGACTGATGGGGACTTTTGACACTTTATTCCTTGTGGTAAACCTAAGGTCTCTACGAAGATTTGGCTCTGTCGGAATTTTCTTTATTTGATCACTATTTTTATGTCTAAAATGACCGGACTATATGCAGTCGTATAAAAGACCCCGATCTTCAGAATTTTTGATTCATTGCACTATTTTTTTGCTTGTAAATCAGCAAAAAATCTAAATGAACGGATGTGGCGAGTTAGTTCATTAGTGGAGGCGGTCCAGCGTGCAATATGTTATGTCCTCTCATAGCACGAAGTTCGGTAACAGGGCTGATGTGGTTGGGTGTGCGGTGTGGGTGGTCGGGTGTGCGGGAGGGGTCGTAAGCGAAAAATGTCTCGAACCCCATTTATTGGGGTCGGAATGCGAAGGGAATTAGGAGAGAAGGAAATTAATTGGAGCTCCAGAGGCGATTCTCTGGGTGATAGAGAGAACACTGAGAATGAGAGGGAGATAGTGAGCGGAGCCGTGTTGATGGAGCTCGTTACGTTCTCGCCCTGTTGTGTGTCCGCCACTCAGTTATATCAAGCCAAGTAAAACGGTATCACACACCCACCGCCGCCGCCGTGATATGGGACATCACCCCCCTCGTCATCATCAGAATCATCCAACCTCATCTCATTGTGTGGCTGGAGCTTATCCCGTCATCAGGGGTGTTTCATTGGATTAACTCGGCACAGCCTACCTTATCTCCTTATCAGTCTTATCACCCCCCCCCCCCCCCCTTCACCACCAGCGCCACCAAGTTCTCTTTCCATTTCCGCTGGTTCCACTTTCACCAAGGTGAACAAAAAAACGAATTCAAAATCGGCTGCTCCAACAATTTGCCAAAGGACCCCACACCTTTCTTATGGAATTTGTGTTTCATAGAACTCTTATGAAACTATGCTCACAGATAGCTTTCGATGCTCAAAAAAAAGTCTCAGTGGACTCAAAGATTTTGAGGTATATCCAATTTAGGGCCACTTTCACCAAACCATAAGCGAGTTTAAGCTCGAAAAGATTGGAAATTAAAAGAGATTCTAGCTCATCTTCTTTCACGAGAGCACATTACGAGTTTAAACTCCTACGAGTATAAACCCCCAAAATCCAGCGAGTTACGTTTACTAATCTCCGTTAGTGGTGATATCAAAATGGCCGCATAGGTTTTGTGAGCAGTTGGTTTTGTGTGCGGTTGTGACTACTTACGTGAATTTACACTTTAATGAACTAGTTTTATCCCTAAAAACACGAACGATTGAGCACTCCAAATAAACTAAAAATATGTGAAACTTGGTTATAACGGAATTGGAGAGATCTGCAAGTAGGTACCTACTATTCGATTCAGCGTGAAAAATCACGTAGAAACCGACCCCACACCCGTAGGTTCCTAGCAACCCGGTAAATAATAAAAATAAATTCTTGCGAGTAAGGACTTTAAATGAATCATAATTGTTTGAAAACTAGTGCAACAACTAGGTAGGTACGTACCTAATATTTTTGTGGTTGGTATTCGTTCATAGTAGGTAGGAATCTCTCCAGAAAGTTGGCAAATATTCAACATGCCCGCTCCTCATAATGCGATCCCTGGCATTTTGTCACTTAATATAACGAGGAACAAACCTCGTTCCTCATTAATATTATCGATATTAATTATTACTATACGTTGTATAATAGAACAGCTATAGATTGAGGTAGAAACAGCCTCATTAAATACACTACCGTTAAGCAGCCAAGCACAGGGAAAAGAGGAAGATTATGTATTGTAGGTGATGATGATGGTGGCACATTATGATAGGATGCTGAATAGTTTCCAATTTTTTCCACAAATGTCTGAAATATGTTAGTATTTGGTTATTTAAATGGAAGCCGGTCAATAACAGGCGGTTTGGTGGTTATTGTCCCGGCTAGAACAGTGCGTCCTCCCATTATGGAAACTCCGTTGTTTCAAACGAGTTTTGGGTTGGTAAAAGATGCCAAGGTTTGGTCCTCGAGATTATTTCTAATGGAGTTTGGCCAAACTCCGTTACATAAGTTTTTCGTTAAAATGACCCTTGATTGCTGTAAATTGTATACAAAAGTAACCCCCCCCCCCCCCCCCCCCGCTTAATTATTTTCTGCGAAGAATTTCAAAACCAGTAGATTGCCGCAAGAATCATCAAAATCGGTCAATATTGACCGAGTAAAGTGGAAAAAATCGCATAGATACCATCCGGCACCCCCTTAAAGGCCGAAAATGGTCACTGGCCTGGCAACAGAGAAGAGAGCTCTACGCCAACCGCTTTATCCCTACCCCACTCACCCTGCTATGGAGAGGTATGCAGGGAATGGCTGTGGTGGCTTTAAGATATTTGGTCAAAAGAATCGTACAGTTATTATATTGACCTCCTAACATTAGTTAGAAACTAAAAATTCCCACGCAAACTGCCAGTATTATGGACATACCAACGGGGAGGCAGGTGATTGTCTATCAGTCTTCCCAGTCCGCCCCAACCACCCAACCGTGGCGAACTGGCTATACCTATTCTAACAAAAGGTAGGTACAGGTGAACTAGGTAAGTGGCCTTTGCTCAAAAAACCAAAATGAAGTTTGTAAAAAAAAAAAAAAAAAAAAAAAAATAGTCCAGTCATGCAGCATGATCTTATGAGCGAATTTCTTAAATTATAAAATTGTATAATGTTAAATTGTTTTGAAATGTCAGCTTTTTGAGTGCAAGGAAATGGTTAGCTATTAATTTTATGGCAGAAAACATATTCCAAAAAGAGTTTTTGGATTTTTAGCTTTTTTACAGTTTTTATCAATTTCCATCCGATTATGATGAAATTTTAAGGGAATGCGCAGGTTGGGCTATAAATGATTCCCTGTAAGAATCATTACTCACCAATCAAAAACTTCACTCTGTGAATGCGCAAACGTAAAATCCATCAAGCATCATTTTCTCACGGCCAACTCAATGCCAACTTCTTGGTCGATTCTAAAGTTACCTACTCACCAAACTCCTAATCAATCGTTGGACATTCCAAATATCAAAATCCCTAGCACAATATTCCTGCAGATCCCGATTTCCTTCAAAACACCGAAATCTATAAATGCTCATTTGAGGCAGTGTTGTCAGACCCCGTCCAACAAAAAGGGCATTGTAAATCTTAAAAGGGGACCTGAGAATTCCACAAGGGGTACATTTAGGGGTAAATGTTTTTTTTTTTTTTTTTTTTTTTTTTTTTTTTTTTTTTTGCTAAATACACAATGCTCACATGTATAAACTTGTAGTTGAATATGAAAAAGTTATTGTGGTTCACGCTTAATGTATGGAAGAATCAAAGAAAGTAAATTAGTACCTACATTAAGTTTCTGAGATCATTGATTCAGGCCTCGATACTTTATTTTTTATAGTGCTGAATAACGAAGTTGAAACATGCCAAGGTCTACATGAGACCAATAATATTATTTTAAAATATTAACAAAAAATAAATATGAGTAAAAACTGTACAATTTTTTTATTGCTTTCTGAGTTATTTTACAAACAACAAATTTGGAAGTTAGAGATTGAGAATTAATTATCTGTTTTACCAGAATTTACTAGTGAAATTACCAAAATTTAAAAATTAATCTCTTCAGGAATTCCACAAGGAGGACTTGCCACTTGATGAAGATTATGCTTTCAGTAATATGAAGTGTTCAAGATGTAGAAGAGACGTAACTACAGGCATCAGGCAATTTTATTGCAAATTTAATTGCTGTTTTATTTCTCTTGTCTCTCTATACTATACATATACAAGCCCGCAGGCAGAAAAATATATCCAACCAATCAAGTCTCAACTCCTGATGTGCCAACCTAAATGTTATCCAACCATGTAGTTCAACGAGTGAAAATTATGGAAAAGAGTGTGGGGTCATGAAAAGGGGAACTAAAAGGGGCTTCAATCAAAAAAAGGGTACTTTCAGCGGTTGGGAGTATCAGTGAGTGATATGTAACGGTGGACATGTAACTACCCCCAAAAAGGGACGTTTGGCAACACTGATTGGAGGTGATTTGTTCTGGCAGTTGAATTGAATTGATGAAGTTTATGGATATATGAGACAAACGAAATTGCCATTTCGGCCTGATGTCGTGTATCTGTTGAGTGTTTATGCGGGTAGGAGCTGTCCGTCATCCGGGGAACCAATACAACCAACACAGAGTGACGCATTCGAGATGGCGGAGGGGCCCCAACACAACCAGTTCTGCGTGGCCCGTTCAGATAATTGGGTTACCAGTACCTAACTGGACGAAGGAGATTGACCTCGCTGTCCAGAGTTGAATTGTGCACGACGCTTCCTCGCTACTTGGTACTACCTACTACTAACCACCGCCCGCACTGTCCTGCTATTAACTCTGCCATTTGCCCAGGCAAATTTACCTAAAACGATCCAAATGGTCACATTGGTTTTGAGGTTTGGGTACTCTGAGCTGCCTTGTACGTCTCGAAACGAATCAGGTTTATTAAACTCACTATTACGTTTATTCAAGTTACTCTAAAATAACTTTATTGTTAGGGTAGGTTGAGGGGAGGAAATTCAAAGGCTACCAATTCCTCTTGTTTCACTTTAAGCGCTTTCGCCATCCGGCATCATCAGAGATCTACAATATTACACAATAGGAGCACAGGTAAGTCTATGGTATATATCCATCAAGAGCATGTTGATTTAGTTATGTAGTTAATAATAATATGAGGTAGCTTAGGTATGTTCTTACTTACAATTACTATATTCGTGTTTAGTTATATTTATGTTACATAGACTATTCTTCATTAACATTTGCTCAGCCTGAAATAGGAATAGTGTATAAGTAATAGGACTGTATTGGGGGGGGGGGGGGTTGATAGTTATAGGTGGGTAGGTACTTCATAGGGGGGGTACAATCATAGAAATGTTCAAACTTACAGATTTTAGATTCATGTTTAGCTATATTTATGTAGTTACTAGCCTAGTTTTCTCGCTCGCTTCGCTCGCTCGGTAAGGCTTTATAGATCCAATGATCTTTACTGATGATTGGGACATGTAGTGAGATTGGAAACGGTAGATCACTAAGGGTGATTTGTAATGTGTATGGGATGTTCCTCGCTCCGATCGCTCTCTGTGAGATGTATAGATGCGATGGGATATATAGTTCATCTTCGGTGTCTGTCTGTCTGTCTGTGGTAAATCCTTGTCACGCCCAAAACTATACCATGTTTCTGTCCGATTCTGATGAAATTTTCAGGGATTGTGCGGGTTAGCTTCTAGACGGTCCTCTATATGTTTCAGGTAGCCTGTGCGCCTGCACAAACGTGAATTTCTGATAACGTCGATTCCTTATCATCTGTCGGTCCGATTTCGTTCAAACTCGGTAGGTAATTGGGTATATTATGTTCCAGAAAATGCCCTATAAATTATGTATATCACGATTGGTGGAGTATCAATCATTGAGCATGCGCGAAACTAATATCGATTGACACGTGCAAAATCCCGAGTCTAATGGAATGATTTTGATGAAATTTTCAGGGATTGTGCGGAGTAGCTTCCAGACGGTACACTATGATTTCCATTGACGTCACATAAATATTAGCCTATGCGCATAGGCAGTCGTTTTCTACTATGAAATTCCCTTCAACAAGAAGAGCTGAGTCGTTCAACTCTTCCTCACTTTTAAATTTGACTATTAGAATTGAACTCCCTGAAGAATTCCGGTTCCTAGGGCAAAACTTTGTAGAGAAAAATGAAACTCAAGGACACAAAAAAGCCTATTTTTCGTGAATGTTTTCACGAAACACGCACCAGCGTGTCCGCGTGTTTTTTCAAAATATTCAATTGTGAAATGAAATAAACCAGAGGTACCTAGAAAACTCCAGTCTTTCTTAGGAAGGTACACTGTTTCTCATGTTTAGAGTCTCAACACACGGAGTGTCTGCTTTTGGTCCACTGTTTCCAAGGAGCTGTTCCAAAGGCGGACAGAGCTGTCGTTTTTAGGTCTCTTTTGCTGTCAATAAAGAGATGACCTATTGGAATTGATCCAAGGAGTGTGGGACTACTCAATCACGAAAGAAAAATAAATGAATAAAATAAATAAATAACCGTATACAATTCCGTTTCAGACCATTCTATGACCGAATCCGTGGGAGGGGGGAAAAAATTGGTGTATGTCGAGTGTGTGTGTGTGTGTGTGTGTGTGTGTGTGTGTGTGTGTGTGTGTGTGTGTGTGTGCGTGCGTGTGTGTGTGTGTGTGTGTGTGTGTGTGTGTGTGTGTGTGTGTGTGTGTGTGTGTGTGTGTGTGTGTGTGTGTGTGTGTGTGTGTGTGTGTGTGTGTGTGTGTGTGTGTGTGTGTGTGTGTGTGTGTGTGTGTGTGTGTGTGTGTGTGTGTGTGTGTGTGTGTGTGTGTGTGTGTGTGTGTGTGTGTGTGTGTGTGTGTGTGTGTGTGTGTGTGTGTGTGTGTGTGTGTGTGTGTGTGTGTGTGTGTGTGTGTGTGTGTGTGTGTGTGTGTGTGTGTGTGTGTGTGTGTGTGTGTGTGTGTGTGTGTGTGTGTGTGTGTGTGTGTGTGTGTGTGTGTGTGTGTGTGTGTGTGTGTGTGTGTGTGTGTGTGTGTGTGTGTGTGTGTGTGTGTGTGTGTGTGTGTGTGTGTGTGTGTGTGTGTGTGTGTGTGTGTGTGTGTGTGTGTGTGTGTGTGTGTGTGTGTGTGTGTGTGTGTGTGTGTGTGTGTGTGTGTGTGTGTGTGTGTGTGTGTGTGTGTGTGTGTGTGTGTGTGTGTGTGTGTGTGTGTGTGTGTGTGTGTGTGTGTGTGTGTGTGTGTGTGTGTGTGTGTGTGTGTGTGTGTGTGTGTGTGTGTGTGTGTGTGTGTGTGTGTGTGTGTGTGTGTGTGTGTGTGTGTGTGTGTGTGTGTGTGTGTGTGTGTGTGTGTGTGTGTGTGTGTGTGTGTGTGTGTGTGTGTGTGTGTGTGTGTGTGTGTGTGTGTGTGTGTGTGTGTGTGTGTGTGTGTGTGTGTGTGTGTGTGTGTGTGTGTGTGTGTGTGTGTGTGTGTGTGTGTGTGTGTGTGTGTGTGTGTGTGTGTGTGTGTGTGTGTGTGTGTGTGTGTGTGTGTGTGTGTGTGTGTGTGTGTGTGTGTGTGTTTGGGTTGCTGGGGTAGGGTAACTGGTGGTGTTTTTATCTCTTTGGAGCTCCTTCATATCCCTATCCAAGTCATGGTCATACGTCCCCGTCGTGCCGTAGGATGTCCAGGTTGTCAGTGGCAGCGTTGACATGGAGCAGACCTGGCGGGCTAAGAAAAGTAAATATGATAGGAATGATCTGCGACAAGCGATATCTGAGCTAAAAGGAGTGGCACCTAATAACATCAAGGTCATGGCCACGACCGTCTCATGGCGCGGGGTGTGGTGCGGGAAAAGCGCCACGGAGTTACTCGAGTTCGGCATCTCAGCGGGAGTGCTCCGTGGTATCACAACTCTCGTCCTTCGGGGTTCTTACTTGAACTGGTGGTCATTTTATAAGAGCACTTCCTTTCATCCCACTCTCCCTTCTCTTCCTTCAGCTTCCTTGATCCCAAGGGCCGGCGTCGGGTAAACCTGGGCGTCCTCCCCATTTCTTTTATTTATTTTTTTCATTTTGAATCTTAATGGTGTGCCCCCTCCGCCTTTGAGGGGAGTTTTGTTAAAAAAAAAAAAATAATAATAAAAAAAAAGATAAAAAATTAAAAAAAAAAAAAAAAAAAAAATGGTGTGTGTGTCTTCATCTCAAAGAAAGGAGGAAGTGGCCTGGGGGCTACCGCCTAATTTCTATATCGTCAGTGGGCTTCCGCCACTTTAAAAAGATTCTGGCATCTCGCTTCCAAGTGGCTGGAGTCATTGGTGACCAGAAAGCATTTCGACCAGCAGATGTAATAGCTCCAGAAATTTTAAAATCAAAATTTTCGAAAACATGTCTTCATTGAAATCGTTTTGAGGCGTTCTGATACAAATTTCAGAGTTCACCACTTTTTCATACGAATGTATGTATGTTTTTATTTATTTATTTATATGTGTCATTCCAGACGATAACTTTCCTTAGGATTGAGATAAAAATTCCATTCTTGCGAGAAAAAAAATCAAGCTTTCCAAACGGAAGGATGAGTTAGTTGGCCAACGCTTTTTCAGCACGTAAAATTGTTCACATTTCAAAAAATGTACTAATAAGATCACTAAAAATGGCTAAAAACTGTTATAAATTGTTGAGTTTGTATTTTTCAGCAGCATTTTAGCTTGAAATATTTCATCAATGACGAGCTAGAGCATTATAAAATTTACGCACAATGTTATGCAGAAAAATGTAGTAAAATTTCATTAATATTTACCAAAAATCTCTAAAACTCCCTAAAAAAGCTAAAATTTCCAAATCATCTTTGAATTGCAGAATATTATTTTGAACGTGTTTTGTTGCCATGTAATTGGTAGTTAACAATAGCCATTGCACTCAAAGTCCTCAAATTTCAAAACAGTGCTAGGAATTTCAACACAATGTAACGTTATAATTATAATACCTACGATAATTTACGGAAATTCACTCATATGATCATGCTGCATGACTGGAACTGAATTTTTTACCTGTCAAAACCAATAAACATATTCTTAGGGCCAGTTTCACCAATCTGAGCCAATGTCCCGCTTAACCAAACGGTAACGGGAGACCAGCGATTAAGAGCGGCGTTAAGGAATTATCTTTCACCACGTAAATTTAGACGTCAAAGTGATCACCCCCGTGGCCGGTTATGGTTTCTTATGCTAACGACGAAACGTTTCAGTTTGTCCATCAATCATGGAACATGTGTCCATATTGGACAGAAAAGTGGCTCCCCGGAGCTTGGAATCATAACCTAAACAACTTCAACAGCGGTTACTTATCGAATTCTTAATTCTTATCGCGAGTAGGAGTTGATTTTTCCTAAGTTGAAACTCTGAAATTTAAAAGAATTACTACATTAATTTTGACTATGAGTATATTTAAATGAGAGAAAAATAACCAATAGGTACCAGCACTTGAAAATATTTTTTAATGAAGAACCTGTGAAGCAAAGTGAAACTTTTATCTTTCTACTCTTTTGGTGGCCTACACAATTGATCTTCTGGTATTGGAGGGTATCATACCTACATCCCCAGAAATTCGTATGTAGGAGGATACTAGTTGATGGAAGGGTTGTGACAGAAAACTATGGAAATCTCATCAGATAAGAAGTAAATAGGTACATACCTACAAATCTCTACTTCTCAATAAGAAACGTATAAATTGGGTTATCAAACTTGGTTAGGCAGAAAAAAGGTAATAAGTTACTAACCTATTCTGGATGAGTCAAAGCACTTTGACAACATCGTTTTTCATCTAGCTCTAGAGAATAATTCTTTTTCTTATGACTCGAGGTCTTTGTCACTTGAATAACATTCAAAATGAGCAAACAAAACAAGTTGTAGAGCCGCCCATAAGAGCTTAGTGATCGCTGATTTCTTGTCCATTTTTCCAACTACCTAACGTACTTCTTTTATATTAATGCGAAACGAGCTTGTGTACGGGAAATGTTGGGCCTTATTGAAAACGATCCCATCACCTACAAACTCTTCAATAGGGGCAGAGGTTATATGAGAGAACATTCTTTTTCTCTAGTGACTTGTGGCCCTTCTTGAAACAATGTTGGACTTGAATGTTTAAAATCACTATATGTTGCTATATTTTTGGTAATTAAAATGTGGAAATTGATGGATCTGTACACTCACAACTTAATGATAATCATCCGTTGACCTCTTCATTCCTCGAGGGTCGGGTAATTAGTAATCGGCTTTGGTAATCAGATCATCAAGTTTTGACGGTCGAGTTAACCAGCGACGGGTGTTGGTGAAAGAAAAATCGCTCTAACGTCTGATTAAGCTCAAACATGTTGCCGCGTTAATGCTAATTCTTGATTAACTAAAACGGTGAAAGTGGCCCTTAATCTACTCCTTACCTACTCTAAAGTTTCGTTTACTGGAGGCGATGTGATCTGCGGTGTGACGAGGTGGTGGCGGTGGCCGCTATTTATTTTGGGACATAATTGGGACGGGCACGTGGGTGAAATCGACAGCTTAGGAAGCTAATTCGGGAGACGGGTGCAGCGAGCGAGGGAACTCGGACGTGATGCCGACACGCGTCGCTCGCTTATTAACGTCACTTCTCGTCGCTACTGAACACGACAATTTAATCGTTTCGAGCCCGTGAATTCGTCAACCGAGAAAACTAATTTACGTTCAAAAGCTATCCGGTGGGATTGGTTGTTCATTGACTACAGCTTCACGCAATAAACATAACTATGAGGGGACCGGGCATATTTATCGGGCTGACGACAAAGATGTAGGTATATAATCGAAGGTTCAATAGAAGAAAATTTAGCGATACAGTTGGAATAGAGTGCTTATTATTTTCAATAACAAACCTTTGCAATCGACCAAGAAAAAAATTAATCATGATTTTATTAAATTTGGCTCAAAAATCAAAGATCCGTCCGGGAATGGGCCTGCTATCTTCGTATCATTTCCAATTAACCCCAAGAGGTGAAGATGAAGTTGAAATATGAAAAAATTGAGATCTCAAAACCCTTCGAAATAAATGGGCATTTTAGCGAATTTTCGTAAAAAATGAAGCTATTGCAATGGCTCGGAGAATTTTAAAATCAAAATTGTTGGCAACTTTCTTTATTTATATCCGTTTTGAGGCATTCTGAAACGAATCCTAAAGTTGGCGCTTTTTCATGTGTATATTAGGGTGGAGCATCAAAAATTAAGGTTATGTTGGACCGGTCAAAAAATGTTCCATTCACTGTTAATAAATAATAAGAAGTTAAAAGGATTTTTTTTGGTCAATATTTTAGGGGTTTTTTTAAATCGAAAAAGCGGTACTTCTACCACTTGACGTCGAGATGGTATTTGCGCTAATTTCTCGTCAAACTGTTGGCCTCAATTGAGTCAGTACGTCATAAGAAGCAATGACCCACCAGTAGAATGACAAAAAGTAATATTCATGCCATCTTATGCCATCTATATATTTTGCCTGTACATTTACCGCATTTGAGTCAGATCATTAATTCATACATACATATTTATTGTTGTGGTCACAATTAATCCACCACCAAAAGGTTTTCAAGTGCCCTGAATCCGAATCTGAGGTCAAAAGAGTGAAATTCTAACAGATAAAAGTTTCCCATTTACTCGGCTGGGGGAATAGCTCCAAGCGATTTTTACTACATTTATATCATCAAACATTAAGATATCTACTACTTGATAGCAACAGAATATTGTTGGTCCCACGAGGCTCCACAGAACTTTATTTATTTATTTATTTATTTTTTTTTTTTTTAATGTTTTAGAAAATTTCTAGTTTTCCAAACCACCGAAGGTTTTAGAGATTTTTGCGTAAAGCCTCATTTTCCCCACTTAGGTTCATATAAAGAAACATCATTTTCAGGAGCACCAATAATATTCCATTGTTAGCCATCTTAGTTTTGAACATCTGAAATCTAGATTTCCGTATGACACAGATACATTACGCGACTCCATATGTAGAATGTGGCTTGCGCAAAAATATGCGAAAATCGTTGATGGGTTTGAAAACGTGAGATTCTCGTGAAGATTTAGAAAATAAAATCTTCTGAGAATTTACTAAAAAAACTTGGATTTTTTCCAGTTCCGGAAATTCGGCCTCTGTGCAGCGTATAGTGTTGCGGGAGTGGAAAAAACCCTAAAAGACGCACTTTCGCAAACCTTAAAACTTATCCATTCTTGAGGCAATGTAGATGAGTTATTCATCGCTTTTCATTGCATGAGGAACATAATTTTTCAAGACATTTTCAGGATGGAAAAGTAATTTTTTATCAATTTTTTGGTGATAACGTGCTACTTAGATTTTCGAGTTTCCTCCTCGTTAAGTTTTAAGTTGGAAATGATATGGAATGCCAATGTGTTCCTTTGAAATATACCTACATACTTTCTAGAATTTTTTCATATATATATATATATATATATATATATATATATATATATATATATATATTGCTTTTAAGCGACTAGTAAGTAGTACCTCATTAATGAAGGTAATATCTTGAAAATCGCATGTTTTCATCACATTGAAATACGAGTAGTATTCTTGTCGAGTTGTGTTCATGGAACAGAAGAATGTTCTCGCTCAGAACTGCGATAGCCGCACACCTGGAAATGCTCGAGATATACGCACTCGTTTGATGATATAGTTTCATTATTTCCGTGCATGCTGGTAACCTCACATACTGAAGGTGACGTAATGTCGCTCGTGTTGTAAGGTCTTCCGCTCTGTCGGGAGAGTTTACGAGTTGAAACCGATAAAACAATGTGCCTCGCTTCCCTTCTGAACCGCCGGGACAGCTTAGAAATATTAGTTTCCCTCTTCTCCGCCAAAAACGTCGCAAACAGGCGCTATTGTCTCTCGGCCGGAGGTAAATCTTCCGCCCCGAACTTGTAGCAATAACTCGTGGTCACAACTCATCAAAACTTGCTCAGCTGCCGGCCAACTCGGGAAAGAACGGAGGAGCCACTCCAGAGTCCAGTGGAGAGTACAGGCCAGGCGATTCTACTTACCACCAGAAAACTCATTTACCTCTTTTGAAAGACGCTCACTCAAAGACGTCACCCACTAGAAACAAAACTTCACGAGCACGACTAACTCCATTCCTACTATAAGTTATATGTAGTAAATAGTCCGCCAAGTTCGGTGGACAGTTCAGGACATGAGATTGTTAACCTCCTAGGTATCGATTCTACAACTGATTTCCAACAAAAAGATCCTCTTTGCAATTTTATTTCTTAATCCCCTTAATTTTAGCGAATTAAAAAAAAAAAAAAAAAAAAAAATGAGCTATTTAGATTGCTTCGAAATTTTATAAGTGGGTAGCAAGGGTCGGGGACCCCCTAGGATTCCGTTTCATACTACAAAGAACTCAATCCCAGACTTTATATGTAAACTTTAAAACTAGATATATGGTTGGAAAGAGCGTTAAATTTCCTATCTCTCTAAGGTATTTGGATTGTTTTTATTGTAGGTCACGTAGGTGAAAAAATGGATTAAACACGAAAACTACCGTTTTATAAAGGTCAATTATAATTTTACTTAGCTAATTAGAGGAGAAAAGTGTGTTTGTATGTTGAAAAACATAGTTTTTTCTATGAAATCGAGGGTTTTTGTGAAAAATGACCCTCTAAAAGAATTCGAGTTTGGTGCCGGTTTCTGCGTATTTTTTCACCCTGAATCGAATGGTAACACTTGCAGATCTCCCCAACTCAGTTATAACAGAGTTTTACACTTCAACTAACTAGTTTTACCCTTAAAACACATAAAATTGAACATAATTAATGAAATAAAACTTCGTGAATTAAAGTGTAAAACTATGTTACAACGGAGTTAGGAAGATCTGTTAGTGTTACCAATCGATTCAGCGTGAAAAAAGTTCCAGCATGATCGTATGAGCGAATTTCCGCAAATCATCATACTATATTTTGTTACATTGTTTTGAAAATGAAGGACATTGAGGGAAAAGAAATTGTTAACTACCAATTTTATGGCAAAAAAACTACTTCGAAATAATATTCTGCAATTCAAATAGAGATTTTGGACTTTTAACTTTTTGGGATTTTTATCGATTTTCAAGCATATTTTAATGAAATGTAAGTACATTTTTCAGCATAATTCTGCACATAAATTTTTTAATGTTCTACTTTCTAGTTATGAAATTTCATTTGAGCAATATTGCGCTAAAAAATATAAATTTACCGATTTTAAGCCGTTTTAGCGAATTTTCGAAGAAAATGAAGCTATTGCAATGGCTCCAAAAATTTTTAAATCAAAATTTTCGAAAATTTTCTTCACTGAAATCTGTTTTGAGACGTTCTGAAACGAATCAGAGAGTTTAACGTTTTTTCGTATATATCTAGCTATCTATCTATATATATAATATATGTGTGTGCGTGAGTGTGTGTGTGTATGTGTGTGTGTGTGTGTGTGTGTGTGTGTGTGTGTGTGTGTGTGTGTGTGTGTGTGTGTGTGTGTGTGCCCTTATAGACGACAACTCTTCTTAAGATTGAGATAAGAGTTCCGTCCTTGCGGTAAAACATGAAGCTTTCCAAACGAAGGGACGGGTTCGTTGGCCAGCATTTTTTGAGCAAATTGTGTGATATTTATATTTTTTAGAAGAATATTGCTCAAATAAAGATTAGTAACGATAAAATAGAACAAGCAAAAATTGATTTATGAAATTTTGCTGAAAAATGTACTCGAATTCCATTAAAATGTGCTTAAAAATTGGTAAAAGCTGCCAAAAAAGTTAAGACTCCAAAATCCTTTTTCGATTACCAGATTATTATCTAGAACGAGTTTGGTGCCATTAAATTGGTAATTAAAATTCTGTTTTCACCCAAAGTACTCAATTTTCAAAACAATGCAACATAACATATGTAATAACAGCTGAAGGCCCGTTGTACTGAATTTTTGCTCTGTATTTTCTATCATAGGTGATTTATCGGAATAAGGTGACAAAGTGAGTACGCAGTTTAAAGGGATTTCTTTTGATCTTTTATTCAAGATAAGTATTGCTCCAAAAAGATTCTACGGGGATCTATCTCACTAACCTGAGAGGAATTTATCAATAACTGGTTTTACAGCTTGAACAGAAAAAGCACTGCAGGTGTTTCCTTTTTGGATAGAGGGATCAAATCTGATGGGATTGCAAGAGAGGATAATCAATGGTATGTATTATATACTATATCAAAATCGCCATGCAAAATGGAGATAGATTAAGGATAAATTACGGTTGAGTAAGTAAGGAGGA